>BDMV01000007.1:37465804-37848068 GCA_008326285.1 Oryza officinalis | reverse complement strand
CGGTCGGGGCGTCGGGGGAGCGGGCCCCCCGAGGCCACGACGGCGCGGGCGGGAGCCGCACGGGGGAACAATCTACCCCGGGAGGGGGTCGTGCTTCTGGGCCCCGCGACGGGGGCCCAGGGGGCAGCCGCCCTGCCGACGCAAGGGGGAAGAGGAAGCAGGGAGGTACTCCTCCCCCATCTCCTCCCCGAGGGGGCGGGGCGGTGCGTGCCAGCAGCAGGCGCCTAGAGGGTGCCGTGCCGACGCCGCAGCCCGAGGGGAAGCGAAGGAAGAAACGGCTCCGCAAAATGGGGGAGACCGAGCCATGCCGGGGGAGCCTCATCTCGCCCCCGAGGTGGTCGTTCAGCCGACCTCCCTGCAGGTTCGTTCCCGCGCCCACTGCGGCCGTATTCACACCCCAAGGCGAGTTTTTACTCACCCGTTTCTTTTTGTCTCTGGTTTTTCTTCTGCCTCAGCGAGATCCTGTCGCGCCCCCCACGCCATTCCAAGTCCGGCCGGTCCGAGGCCGAGGAGACGGCGACCGCGGAGGCCCGGAGGCGGGAGGCTGACTGACGGGAAGCCGCGGACCGCCTTCGGGAAGCCGAGGATGCTGCCCAGGAGGCCGCCCGGGTTCGCCAGGCCGAGGAGGCCGCTCGGGAGGAGGCCAGACTCCGCCGGGCCGGGGAGTCCGCCCGGGAGGCAGAGGCGGCGGGTGCACACCGGGCAGCCTGCCAAGCCCCCGACCCGACTCCGCCCGAGACCATGACGACCCCCGAGGCCACCCACAACGAGGCCGCGGGCGCGCCGCCCGGGCCTGATGCCCCGGGCGACGCCCGGGACGAGCCAGCTTCGGGGGGCGCCCCCGAGGCCAGCACGCCGATCGGCGGGCCGAGCCGCGCGGCACCCACACCGAGGCGGCTCTCCCCTTTGCCTTCCGCTACCCCGCTGAGCGCGGAGCCCCTCCTGCAGGCCCTGGCCACCGCGAACAGCACGGTGCTGGACGGGCTAAGTGCCCAGATGGAGGCCCTGCAGGCGGAGCGGGCGGAGCTCGACGCGGCGTGGGCGCGCGTCGAGGAGGGGCGGCGCTCGGTGGAGGCCATGGTGGAGACGGGCCGCAAGGCATACCGCCAGCACGCCAAACAGCTCGAGGCCCGTCGTAGGGACCTGGCGGAGATCGCCAGGGAGGTAGAGGAGGAGCGGGAGACCGCCCTCATCGCCACCGCCGTGCTCGACGAGGCGCGGGACGACCTCCGCCTCCAATACGGGACCCGGGCGGCGGAGCTAGAGGAGAAGCTCGACGCCGCCCGGGGAGTCCTCGACGCCGCCGCTGCCCGGGAGCGGCGGGCGGCGGAGAACGAGGCGGCGTCCCGTCAGCGGGAAGAGGCCCTTGAGGCTCGCGTCGCGGCGCTGGAGGAGCGCGCCCGCGCCCTGGACGCGAAGGAGGGCGCCCTGGCGGACCGCGAGGCCGCCGTCGCCACCCGGGAGGCAACGCTGGCGGCGCACGAGGCCGCCTCCGCCGAGGAGGAGTCCGCACTCCGCCTCCGCGAGGATGCGCTCGCCGAGCGGGGGCGAGCTCTCGAGGAGGCCGAGGCCGCGGCGCAGCGGCTGGCGGACAGCCTGTTCCTCCGCGAGGCGGCGCGGGAGGAGCAGGCGCGCCGCAATCTGGAAGGCGCCCGCGCCGAGAGGGCCGCGCTGGACCAGCGGGCCGCTGAGCTCGAGGCGCGGGCGAAGGAGCTGGACGCGAGAGCGCACAGCGGCGGGGCGGCCGCGGGCCACGACGACCTAGCCGCCCGCCTCGCAGCCGCCGAACACACCGTCGCCGAGCTGCAGGGCGCGCTGGACTCGTCCGCCGGGGAGGTCGAGGCCCTCCGCCTGGCGTGCGAGGTGGGGCCCGGCATGCTTCGGGACGCCGTCTCGCGTCTAGACCGCGCCGGGCGGCAGGCGGGCCTCTGGGGCGGGCGGTACGCGAAGTACGCCGCCAACCAGGGGGGCCTCGCCCAGCGCCTCTCGGAGATGGCCGGGGCCCTCGAACGGCTCCCCAAGGAGCTCGAGGCGACGATCAAGTCATCCTCGAGGGACCTCGCCCGGGGGACGGTGCAGCTCGTACTGGCAAGCTACCAGGCCAGGGACCCTGACTTTTCCCCGTGGGCAGCGCTGAAAGAGTTCCCTCCCGGAACCGAGGACGGCGCGCGCGCGCAGGTCCGGGACGCCGCCGACCACATCGTCCATAGCTTCGAGGGTACGGCCCCTCGGCTCGCGTTCGCCCTCGACTCCGACGAGGAGGACGGCGACGACGGTGCGGACGACAGCGACGACGAGGCCGGTGACCCGGGCGCGTCGGAGTGAGCCCCCAGGCCCCCGCCGATCTTAATAATTTTTTCTTCTTCTTCCGAGGCCTTCGAGCCCCCTTCTTGTATAGACTGGTTTAATCTGCAATCAAATAAAGAGGAAATTTCTATGTCAGTTATGTTTGTTGTGCGTATGAGACGAGGATGGTCTGTGCCGCGGTCCTTCTGAGTCTTGGCTTGAACAAGGGCTCGTGCCCAGGTCCCAGCGTCAAACGGCGCGGGTCGGAGCTAGTGCCTGGGGAGATCCGCGTGTCGAGACTGGCCAGGCCGGGAGCACGGTGACCGAGGGTTAGGGGGACCCGATTGTGGGCCTTTGCCGATTCCCCCCCGGAGTTCACCACGCCCCGGGGCACGGCTCGGTTCTGGGCCCCATTTGGCGGTTTTAGCCGGCCCGGGCCACCGAGGGCAGGGTCGAGCACGAGCGTACTAATTCAAGCCAAGATTCTTCAAAAGGAAGCGATGGCACAGACACAGTCCTCAGGAAATCGAAAGTGCTTTTATTGAAATACGACAGAAAAAAAGATAAGTATATGCATGTGGTAGCCCCCGGCCAACCCTGCACGCCCGGGGGGGGTGCAGGGTTGTCCCGAGCCCGAGACATGACACCCGACCCCCATTAGGGGTAGAAGCGACGAAGATGTTCGATGTTCCACGGGTTAGGCAGCTCTGTGCCGTCGCCCGTGGCCAACCGAACCGAGCCCGGCCGGGGGACGCCGATCACTCGATACGGACCCTCCCACATTGGTGAGAGCTTGCTCAGTCCAGCACGCGTTTGGACGCGGCGTAGGACGAGGTCGTCGACGCAGAGTGATCGGGCCCGGACGTGGCGCTGATGGTAGCGCCGCAGGCTCTGCTGGTAGCGCGCGGCTCGAAGGGCCGCGCGCCGCCTTCGCTCTTCCAGATAGTCGAGGTCGTCTCGGCGAAGCTGATCTTGATCAACCTCGCAATACATGGTGACCCGAGGGGACCTCAGGGTGAGCTCAGATGGGAGGACCGCCTCCGCGCCGTAGACGAGGAAGAAAGGCGTTTCCCCGGTTGCTCGGCTTGGCGTGGTTCGGCTCGCCCAGAGAGGGCGGGCGAGGCGAAGCAGAGCTTGATGCCCATGTCTTCGCAGTAGTCGCCGAAAAGCTCACTAGTGAACTGGGTGCCGTTATCCGTAATGATACGGTTAGGCACCCCGAACCGAGCAGTGATGCCCTTGATGAATTTAAGCGCGGAGTGCTTATCGATCTTGATGACCGGATAAGCCTCGGGCCACTTAGTGAACTTGTCGACAGCGACATACAGATACTCGAACCCGCCCGGGGCCCGCCTGAACGATCCCAGGATATCGAGCCCCCAGACAGCAAACGACCACGAAAGAGGTATGGTCTGCAGGGCCTGGGCCGGCTGATGGGTTTGCTTGGCGTGGAACTGGCACGCCCTGCACCGCCGGACCAGGTCGACCGCATCGTTGAGAGCCGTCGGCCAATAGAAACCCTGGCGAAAGGCCTTGCCAACCAAGGTGCGTGAGGCGGAGTGGGCTCCGCACTCGCCTTCATGGACATCGGCGAGAAGCTCGACGCCTTGTTCCCGAGGAATGCACTTCAGGAGAACTCCGTTAGCCCCGCGCCGATAGAGGGTCCCTTCCACCAGCACGTAGCGCTTGTAGATGCGACGGACGCGTTCACTCCCTTCGCGGTCCTCGGGTAGAGTCTTATCTGCGAGATACGCCTGGATCTCAGTGATCCAAGCAATCAATCTAGGGGAGCTGGGAGCGCTCCCCTCGGGTCCCGAGGCCTGGACTCCGACGGGCCTCGGGGGCCGTTCAGGCGCGTCCGTCTCCCCTAAGGGGTCGGGTCGCGCCGACGGCTAGGCAAGCCTTTCTTCAAAGGCGCCCGGTGGGGTCTGGGCTCGCGAGGAAGCGAGTCTTGAGAGTTCGTCGGCGACCGCGTTATCCCGCCTGGGCACGTGCCGAAGCTCTATCCCGTCGAAATGGCGCTCCATACGCCGCACCTGGCGGACGTAGGCGTCCATCTGCGGGTCAGAGCACTGGTACTCCTTACAGACCTGGTTAACGGCCAACTGGGAGTCGCCTAACACCAGGAGGCGGCGGATCCCCAGTCCAGCCGCCACTCTGAGTCCCGCAAGGAGTCCCTCGTACTCCGCCATATTGTTGGTCGCCCGAAAGTCGAGGCGGACCAGGTATCTGAGGACGTCTCCGCTCGGCGAGGTCAAAGTGACCCCCGCACCGGCGCCCTGAAGAGACAGGGAGCCGTCGAACTGCATCACCCAGTAGGCGGTGTGAGGCAGCTGCGAGGGGCCCGGGCTGGCCTCGGGGGCGGAGACGGGCTCGGGAGCTGGGGTCCACTCCGCTACAAAGTCGGCGAGGGCCTGGCTCTTGATCGCGTGGCGTGGTTCAAAGCGCAAATCGAATTCAGAGAGTTCGATTGCCCATCTCACCACCCGTCCAGTACCCTCTTGGTTATGCAAGATTTGGCCGAGGGGATAAGACGTAACCACCGTGACCCGATGCGCCTGGAAATAATGGCGCAACTTCCTCGAAGCCACCAGAATACCGTAAAGCATCTTCTGGGCCTGAGGGTATCGGGTCTTGGCGTCCCGGAGGGCCTCGCTAACGAAGTAGACGGGCCGCTGCACCTTTCGGCGGGGCCTATCCTCTTTGCCAGGGGCCGCGTCTCCAGGGCGCTCTCCGTCCGAGAGGCCGTGCGGGGCGCACTCGGCTTCTGTGCCGACGACCTCAGGGTCAGAGGGCGACAGGCGCGGCCTTCCCGCAGTGGCCCCGGGGCCATCCTGGGGGTCGGGGGCGCCTGGCACCGTCAGACAAGCAGGCGGAGGGCCAGCTCCGGCCGTCGGGGGCCTTAGGCCGCCGTTCGACTCGGGGGCCTCTCCTCCCTGCTCTCTCCCGGGTCGAGCCGACACAGGGTGGGGGCGCGCGGAGTGAGGGTTGTCCTCGTCACGCTCCACGACCAACGCCGCGCTGACCACCTGCGGGGTTGCCGCCAGGTAGAGTAGCAACGGCTCATCTGGCTCCGGGGCGACCAGGACTGGGGGAGAACTGAGGTACGCCTTCAACTGAGTGAAGGCCCGCTCAGCCTCCTCCGTCCAGGTAAACGGCCCGGAGCGCTTGAGGAGCTTAAATAGGGGTAGCGCCTTCTCTCCCAGCCTCGATATGAACCGACTTAAGGCGGCCATGCAGCCGGTGACGCACTGCACATCCCTAAGCTTGCTGGAGGGCGCATCCGCTCTATAGCTCGTATCTTCTCGGGGTTGGCCTCGATGCCTCGGGTAGAGATCAAGAACCCGAGAAGTTTGCCCGCAGGCACGCCGAACACGCACTTATCGGGGTTCAGCTTTATGCGGGCGGAGCGGAGACTTTCGAAAGTTTCTGCTAAATCTGAGAGCAAGGTCTCTTGGTTGCGTGTCTTCACAACCAAGTCATCAACATAGGCCTCAACATTGCGTCCTATCTGGCTACCCAAGGAAATTCGAGTAGTACGTTGAAAAGTAGGACCTGCATTCTTTAACCCGAAAGGCATTGTCGTATAACAATAAGTTCCTATGGGGGTAATGAACGCAGTTTTCTCCTCATCCTTCCTAGCCATGCGAATCTGATGATAACCAGAGTATGCATCTAGAAAACACAAAAGGTCGCACCCCGCGGTGGAGTCGACAATCTGATCTATGCGTGGCAGGGGGTAAGGGTACTTAGGACATGCCTTGTTGAGGTCGGTGTAGTCGATGCACATCCGAAGCTTGCCGTTCGCCTTGGGAACGACGACCGGGTTCGCCAGCCACTCCGGATGGATGACCTCACGGATGAATCCGGCCTCCAGAAGTCGCGCCACCTCCTCGCGGATGAAGGCTTGACGTTCCGGGGTCTGCCGCCGCACTTTCTGCCGGACCGGCCTTGCGCCCGGCCGCACGGCGAGACGATGCTCAATCACCTCCCTGGGGACCCCGGGCATGTCCGCCGGTCTCCAGGCGAAGACGTCGGCGTTTGCCCGCAGGAAGGAGACGAGCGCGTCTTCCTATTTGTCGTCCAGAAGACCACCGATTCGTGTGGTCTTGGATGGGCCGTCGCCCAGGGCAACCTCCTTGACCGGGACCTCGTCGCACGTGACCATCCGCTGCCTTAGGGCGGGCGGGACGGAGGTGCTGAGCCTCTCGTCGCCGCCCGCGGGCTTGGACGCCGCGGCGAGGTGGTCCGCGCGCTGCTCCATACAAGCAAGCGCGACTTTGAGGTCGCCATGGACGGTGATGGGGCCACCGGGGCCCGGCATCTTCATCTGGAGATAGGAGTAGTGGACCGCCGCCATGAACTTCACCAACGCGGGCCTCCCCAGGACCGCGTTGTAGGGCAGACTGAGGTCCGCCACATCGAAGTCCACCCGCTCCGTGCGGAAGTTGGCGGAACCACCGAAGGTGACCGGGAGGTCGATATGACCCAACGGCCAGGTGTGCCCCGGCGTCACGCCAATGATCGGCTGGGATAGTCGGAGCACCATCCCCGGGGCCTTGATGGCATCAAAGGCTGCGGGGGAAAGGATGTTGAGGGCTGCACCCCCGTCTACGAGGACACGCCCCAACTTCACATTGCAAACGGTGGGGGAAACCACCATTGCGATCTGTCCTCCCCGGGCAACGCACGGCGGGTGGTCGGTCTGGTCGAAGGTGAGGGCAACCTCCGACCACCGCGCCCGCCGTGTCGCCTCATGGGTAGGGGCCGCGGCCAGAAGCTCGCGCTTCATGGCCTTGAGGCTCCGGCGAGAAGCGTGAGCGCACGCTCCCCCATCGACGGTGGCGACGGTGGCCTCAGGCTCCTGAAACCCCAAGTCATCGCCGCCATCGTCGATGTCCTCGGCGGGGGCCTTCTGCTTGGCCTCACCTCGCCGGTTGCCGGCGGGAGCCGCCGGGGCCTTGCCCTCACGGCGCTCCTGCCTCTTCTCCTCCTCCCACTTCCTCGTCTGCTCAGCCAAACTTTTGACCGCGCGGCAGTCCGCGAGGTCGTGGAGGGAGGTGTTGTGCACGGTGCACCACTTGCCGGTCGGACGCTCCCTGCTGGGAACGCCGGCCTCCTTCTTTTTGTCGCTCGCAGGCCTCCCCTTTCGGGGGGCCCGCGAAGCGCCCTCGACGGCGAGGACATGACCCTCATCGTTGGAACGGGCCGACCTCTTCTTCCTCCTCCTGTCCCGTTGCCCTGACCGAGCGGCGGACCCGGGGGCGGCTGGAGCTGCCACGCCAGAACCGGAGGAGTTCCAGGTCCAGGCCTCCTCCTTGCGGGCCACACGGTCCGCGAGCTCAAAAAGCTGCGCGGTGGTCTGGGGCTCCTTGGAGGCGATCTTCTCGAGCATGCGGTTGTGCCGCACGCCCCCCCTGAACGCGTAGATCACCGCGTGTGCGGGGATGCATGGTATGGTGTTGCGGACTTGACAGAACCGCTGAATGTACGAGCGAAGAGACTCATCGTCCCTTCGCTGTACCGCGTGCAAGTCCGCCTCTTCGCCTGGGCGCGGATATGTGCCCTGAAAGTTCGTGGTGAACTGCTGGCACAAATCCTCCCAAGAGTGGACCGACGCGGGTGGCAAGTTCATTAGCCAACCCCGCGCCTGACCCTTCAGGGCCATGGGGAAGAAATTCGCCATGACCCTGTCGTCACCCCCCCGGGCCTCGATCCCGGTCGTGTAGATCTGGAGAAACTCGGCGGGGTTGACGCTTCCGTCGTATTTTTCGGTGATGGTGGGCCGGAACCTTGGGGGCCAACGGACGTTCCGAAGGCTCGCCACAAAGGCTCGACAGCCGGCACCGCCGACCGGGGACACGGGGGGCCGGCCCCCGTGACCGGACCGAAGTGGCGCTCCGGACGAGGAAGCGCCCTCCGTTGCGTGGGCGGCGCGACGAGCGTCGCGCCGGCGCTCGATATCGAGCCGGGCATCCGGCCCCCCACGCACATCTTCTTGGGTCGGAGGCGTTGACGAGGGAACGGCGGACGAGCGGCGTGTAACGGCCGTCGTTCGCCGCGCCCTCCGCCTCGACGACATGGAGCCGGCGGCGGCAGCGCCAGAGGCCCCGGCGGCGGAGGACCGCCCGCCGGCGCCTAGGCGCTGCTGCGCCGTCATGACCAAGTCGGCCACGGTCATCCAGCCAACGATCGGGCTGGAGTCTCTGGATCGGGGACGACGGGCGGGTGACGCAGGAGCGCGCCCGCAGCCTGGAGTGCGCGCCTTGGGGCGTGCCGCCATCGCCGTAGACGAGGCGGCGACGCGTCCCGTCTCGCCGTCCTCCCCCGTCACCGCGAGCGGCGAGGTCGCGGATCCTTCGACCTCCTCGAGCGCCTTCCCCCGCCCAAGACTTCGGCGAGAGGGGGGACGGCGGGGTGCGAGCCCGACGGCGCGGGTTCTGCTCCCTGTCATCACCGCTAGCGCTCGGAGAGAGGCTGTGCGCCACTGCCCGCTCGGCCATAGGGCTGACCGGGCGAAACTTGGCCACACACGAAAGAGGATGAGGGCTTAGAAAGACACGACGCGCCCCCTACCTGGCGCGCCAGATGACGGAGCAGTGAACTCCTCACCGGGAGACCGCGCGGGCCCCCCTTTGCCGGTTCGGCCGGGGCGCTAAGTGAGGTTCTTCGCCCTCGATCTGAGGAACGTCAGCGAGAGAGGAAACGCACAAGACGCGGGCGACGTAGACAGGTTCGGGCCGCTGAGAAGCGTAACACCCTACTCCTGTGTTCTGGTGGATCTGGGGTCTCCAACAATACAAAGAGAGTTCGGTCTCCAGAGCGTATTCGCCGGAGTCCTCCCTCTTTCCTAGGCCTGGGCCTCCTTTTATCTGACAGGGGTCACCACATGGGCCTCCAGCTGCCTAAGAAAGGAAACATTCTTTTTACCATGAGGGCTAGTCTACAGCCGGAAGTGACCTCTGACAGGCATGGTACACGCCCTCTGCCCCGCTCGCCAGCTCTCCTGGTGGACGCCCGTTTCAACCTTCATTCAATGGCCAGCGACTTCCTTGCCATGCTTGCGCTGTAGTCTGGAATGGATCTGACCGGGACTGACATACCAACTCCAGGAGTTAGCACGCCGGCTCCGGCTAGGGACGAGAGCCAGGAGGCTCTCATCATTCTGACGGGACGGGGCGAGGCGTGCGACAGGCCGCCTATCGCCACCTAACCCTCGATCTGACCGGTCTGTGACCGGTCACACACCGCGACCGATCACGGACCGGATAAGCGTGCGCTGCGCCGCATTAAATGCGGCGTGGCGCGCTCGCCTGATCCGCTATAAATGCGGTTAGGTGAGCCCTGCTGTGCTCACCTAACCCACACACGTGGCGCCAAAATCACAGGGGGTCAGGGCGCCCCAACCCTCGGGGCCGAAACGGGAGCAGCCCGACCCCTCGGGGAGACAGAGGGAGGGGTGGCCACGTCACCCTTGGGCCCGACCCCCCCGAGGGGGTCGGGCCACGTGGGTGACCGCGGCCACTCAAGCCTCTAGTCATGATACCCCCGGTCCCATGTCACCGACACATGTAAATAAGTTTTTTAAAAAATTTGATATTGAAGTATATCAATTTAATTAACGGCATGATTTTGTGAAACTTTAGAACCATGCATAATACCTGGGATCATGTGTCACATGCCATTATACCTGAGATTTTGGCACCCTGTGATTTTGCGCAACTTGAATCATAATTGGTTGTGTTTTATGAAATTTACTTCACTAAAAATCATATTGTAAATTTAAATCTTACATTGGGAGAATAAAGAAAAGCAAAAGGATGCAAGCAGGACGAAAAGAAGAACAAATTCAACTAATCAAGTAGGTGGTTTCTATAGAGAGTTAATCATCGCACGTAGCTTGACTAGAAGCAGTTGGTTATGCACATACTACGCGAATCTCAACGGGACATCTATGGCCTAAAATTTGACTGTGATTAGCAACAAAATAAGGCGTCACAAATTTAAAAATCGGATTAAATAATCATTGGCAAATAATCGGATGAATAATCCTATCTTCATTTTGCGCGGAGCCACCACGGCAGCAGTCCGCAGCATGCCAAAGGGGAAAACTGCAAGCTGCCATATCGCATCACCCGGGGCCTAGCCATCCTAACTGGAGACCTTGTCGCCACGCGGAGGCAACCCCCGGCCGACCATCGTCATCAAAGGACGACCCAACCCTAGAGAGAGACGACGCAGGCTTTGCCATTGCCAGGCCCATCACTCATCGCACAAGGACAGAAAGACAGTGAGCCCATATTCGAGAGCTTTAACATTTCGAGAAGCAATCGATTAGTAAACAGTTTTAAAAAATTTTAAAAATACCCATATTTTAGTTTCTGACATTTAATTCATTTTATAAATTTTATAGCTACATATTTTTAAAAGCTTAGTGAGAATTTAGACCGTTTGAAGTAACTGAAAGCTCTCTCAAATAAATCCTGAAACACGAAGGGAGTGAGCGAAAAGGGTGAGAAAAAGATCTCGACTGCGAGAGGTCGATGAGGCGAGAGAGGACTGCGCCTGACTGACCAGTGACGAGAGCCCTCTTTTCCCCTCTCGTCAGGGAGCAGCGTAGCATCCTAGCTATGGAACAGTACTGTACTGGCACTGCTCCTACTCCTACACACCTCTCTTAAGCTTTTCTTCTCATCGCAAGAAAAGTGTGTGTGTGTGAGAGAGAGAACTCTTTAGCTTTTGCTTGCACATTGGCATCGCAGTACGTACCAGGACGTCCTTGGCGAGCCAGGCAGCCAGTCATCGGGCGAGGAAGTGACTGACTGACAGGCCGGCCCAGGCCTCGGATCACGTGCAACCGCAGGCCTAGACGCCAAAGCTATGTACTACACTGTACACAGCTACGCCTACGCGAGGCACTGGTTGGCCACTTCCCTGCTGCCTCTGCTGCCTCTGCTGCTGAGCTGATGCTACACCTCTGACCTCTCTCTCTCTCACCTTCGCTTTATGCGTAGACCAATCGCTCGCCTCGCCGTACGACCGCCCACCTGCACGCCAAGGTGCCTCTCGCCGCCACGCGGGCCCCCACCTGCCTGCCTGGTATACGTACGTATTGTACGTCTGTGGTATACGCACTTAAGTATAGTACTACCGGCCAGTCCGGCTGCCTCCGCTGCTATAGCTACGAGTAGCAGTAGTACTTTCTCTGCTGAGAAATGATTGTGGGTTTTGACTTGTTAAACTTTGAGCAATAATATTTTGAGTAATGTTTTTACAAGTGCGAATTTTTAGGTTTGCTTTGAAAAATAAAATTCAGTATTGGGAAAAATCGTTTATAGTAGTGATTTCTAGAAACTGCTAATTACTCCATCCGCCCTCTAATTAATGTTTAAATTATATATTTTCTGAAAATATAAGAACTTCTAGAAATTCAATAGAACCAACTTCACAAGTACCTTGAGGTCTCAACTTATTTGTCACACGTCACCCTCTCCTAATTATTAGTAGGGGTGACAAAAAAAGCTCGAAACTCATAGTTTGGATCGGTTCAAACCTATAGTCTTAATGAATCTAAGCCAAGCTAAGCTTTTAGCTCACGAGCTGCTCATTTAGCTTGTTCGTGAATCACCATATTTTGATGCAATTAGTGCATTTGACTAGCGTTTAGTATTTTAATTACATTCAAACTATTCATATTTAGGGAGTTCTTTATTAGTTAGTGTTTAGTATTATGTTTATATATGATAAAATGATGAATTTAAAATTACAAAGGTAGTATAAATGCATTAACGAGCATAGTGAGCCAGCTTGTGAGCTGAACCAAGCAAGGCTTTTAGCTGTAAAGTTAACGAGCTAAGCTGAGCTTTAAGATAACGAGCTCAAATAAACCGAGCTGGCTCACTATCCAACCCTAATTACTACTAGCTGTAACATATTTAACTCAATCGAAAGAGTTTCCCCTATTTAATTAGAACATGATGAATTTTTTTTTACCTTTCTGCTTAATTGGTCTTAAAATAAAAAATAAAAATAAAAATTGATGGAAGTTCTTATGTTTTATGACAAAGTAGTAGTATTTGTTAATGGAGGGAGTATCTAGCTATCCATGGATCAGTTTTTTCTAGTACCGGACTGGTGGTTTTTGATGCTTGGTCGATTGGAGCACGGGCACAGCGCATGAGAGGGATGTATTTAATTTAATTTTGAACACTTTCATCCCCTTCTCTTTCTTTTCCTAATTAACGAGCTGAATGATCAACTCATTGTGTACTCCAAACGTTCTAGAAGATTAGGGTCCACAGACCACAGGGCTGTACTTTGCTAGCCACAGTGTAGTCGCGTATGTCAATTCCTGTTGGTTCGCACTGTCGCGGATCCTTTGCCAACCTGAGCCACGGATCGGTCGAGCAGCTTTCACCTTTTCTGAAATTCATGCGTCCTATTCAAAGTTCTCCACGTATAAAAACCGAATAGTCTTCTACTGTGAAATTGTAGAAGGATCACGCAAAATGAACTGAGATGTTTCCCCGAAAAAAAGGGGGACGTTGAGAGGATGATTGACCTATTCATCGAGACTGATTGATTGCAATTGCAGCATGGCTCCTCATGTTTTAGTCACGATCAACTTAACTATATATATATATATATATATATATATATACACACACACACCCCAAATTAGTTTAATTAAATATAACATTATATATATATATATAATATTATATTTAATTAAACTAATTTGGTGTCATAGACGGTCTCCGTGTTTCATATCATAAGTCGTTTTAACTTTTTTAATCAAACCTTTTAGATTTGACTAAATTTATAGAAAAATTTAGCATCTATGACATCAAATTAGTTTAATTAAATGTAACATAAATATAAAATATATTGATAATATATTTGTTTTGTATTGAAAATGTTGCTATATTTTTTTACAAACTTGATCAGACTTAAGTTTGACTAGAAAAAATATCAAAGCGATTTATAATAAAGAAATTTTACAATCTTAAGAGGTATCAAGAGATACTAAAATTTTTAAAATTTTTAGTATAAATTTTTGTACCTCCTAATCCAGGAGGTATTGAGAGTTCCTAAATTTTATACTAGAAAATATGACGCCTCCTCGAGTAATGTAAAATCATTTTTTATAATATGAAACGGAGGAAGTACATTTGAACATGAAAATTTTATACATTCCTTGAAAGAAATCATAAATAATTCACAACAAAAAATATACACACATGATCTAGTTATTTATGGAAGATTAAACCAACTACAGTAAGAAAAAATAGCTTCGAGGATCAGTACCTGGATCTTTCACAAAGTGTGGCTTTGCATGACTGATTGGCGTATCATCAAGCTAGAACACACATGTGAAATGTCCAATCCAGGAAGAACTTATTCCAACCCTTGTCCATTACTCTTTTCTGCCGATCATATAGCGCTAATGTTATTCTACCGTACGTATGGGCCAGTGAGAACGATGGCCGGTAATGAAGCAGCTAGTCTCTCTCTCCTAGAGAGAAAATAAAGAGAAATACAGACATAATGAGCTGAAACTGAAAGAGAAGCCTAGCGCTGTTAGTGGATTTGTCGTGATTTATGACCTTACAAAGACTTGCATTTATACTTAGAGAAATAACACAGAAAATGTAGAAATAGGGACGCTATAAATTCCACTCCCTAAATCTTTATATAGTGATCTACATGAAAAGATTCTCTCCCTATATTTCCTGGGTTACCCTCCAACTACCCGCACCTAAATCTCACCACCTATATTTAACTTCATTTTATTTTATTCATTTCCAACAAAATTATTTTTTATAGTTGTGTTTATAACAAAATATTATTGTAAGGACGACGGAGTTGAGGGTGATATGAAGAGAGGCATGGTGGAGGTAGGAAGCTAAGGGGTGAGAGGAAGGCTATGGCGGTTTGCGAGATTTTAAAAACTAAAAAAGAAATCTTGGCGATGATAAGGTTTATTTTTCTAAGGTATCGATAACAACTAAGAGAAGTGGGCAGGCCAGTGGAGGGGTGATAAATGGCAGGCCAGAGAACAACCAAGGCGGCTATAACTAGCGGGACTTTCAAAGACAATAAAAGTAGATCCCAATGACAATAATATACTAATTTTAATTGTCTAATGATCATGAATAAGAGGGGAGGCAGTGGACGGGTAGGCTGGCGAGAGGAGTGGCAGAGGATGCTTGGTTGATTAACTAGCGTGAGTTGGCAGAGAATGAGTGTGATATGGGATCACCAAGTAAGAGGATGCTTGGCTGATTAACTAGCGTGAGTTGGCAGAGAATGAGTGTGATATGGGATCACCAAGTAACGATGCCTCAAAAGTTGAGGGGTTCAGATATGGAGTCCCTAAGAGCATTTATTTATAGGCGAGATTTGCTAAGTTTTAACTTTAGGGAGTGTGATAGGAAATCCATTGGAGATGCTCTTAATTCTTAAGGAACTTCAAAGGCTTGGATTGTATGGGTGTTTAGACACATAAATTTTGAAGAGTATTACTTTCAAGGAGAGATAATGAAGGAGAGAGAGGCATTCCCAAAATAAACTTTAGAACAAGGTTTTTTTTTCTTTTTGGTAAAATTTGCTATATGATAGTTAAAAAATGTGATATTTGCTAGTGGACTGTGGCTTGGTCGAGTACACCTTAAAACCTTCCTAGTAATTTCCTGGAGGACCTCACAACAATTATTTTATCATTTCCAAAATGAATGGAGAGCTAATCATTTTAACAAGACCAAAATGCCCCTCATGAACTGGTCATGACAGACTAACGCTGAGTTCGGCTGTATTCTTCCTTGTGTTCCGTACGCACGCTTTTCAAACTGCTAAACGATGTGTTTTTTACAAAATGTTTTTATACAAAAGTTGCTTTAAAAAATCATATTAATTCATTTTTTAAAAAAAATTAGCTAATACTTAATTAATCATGTGCTAATTAACCACTTCGTTTTGTATGTTTGGAGGGAGAGTTTCCAACTCTCCCTACCGAACACAGCCTAAGAGTTGTAATATGAAATTTGATAATAAAATGCAATCTGATGTATCCTTTACCTATCAAATTTGATTATGAAATGCATCTTGGTCGTTTCGAAGTGACTCTCTCTTCATCTAACCCAAAAAATAATAAAATACTTGTCACGGTGTCCTTTAACAAATTACTAAATTTTCAAGGTGTCCTAAGACCAAGCCACGGTTTGGTGATGTTCATCAACAAAGATCACAATTTTTCGATACCATATAACAAATTTTGCCCTTTTCCACGTATGCTGAGTTTCTTTGAACCATTCCTAAGGAAAATGGTAGAACTTAATTCCCTCAAAACTCCTCATTATTCCAAAAGTATCCAGACCTTAATCCATCACTTGTTTTTCTAGAGAGAGAGTACAACTGTGGATGTTCACCCCCATATGTCCTACACACAAAATACGCACACCAACAATTTAGCGCTATATATATACACACACACCACAAGCTATATTTATAAGTGGTGTGTCCGTTATCTCTTTGATGCAAGGTCAGAAAAAATCGATCGTTCATTACACAACTGGAATGACAACGAAAGATCGACATCATTTCAGGAATTCACAAAGAGGTGAAAGCGCCACATTTACTACTAGTAGAATTAATGGATCTACTAATGACATCGATCTCGTCCACTAAAAGAATGCTACAAAAGCAAAAGTTTGCTTCCCATTAAACGTGGTAGTTTCAATCTTTACCAAAAATAGGAGAGCATACTTCCTCTCCAAACGCATGTATTATGTCCACTCGCAGCTAGGGCTGTCAACGAGTCAAGCTCGAGCAAGCTCGTCTGTTCAGGCTCGAGCTCGATACAAGCTTAAGCCGAGTCTATTGGACCTTCGGCAAGCTCAATTTGAGCTCGATCATAAGTAGTATAATATATATTTTAGTGATAATCTCTTGATAAGTATAATTATTTTTTAATTAATCACATTAATAAAAGAATAAAAAAGGACTAAGATAAATATATTATGCTAACACATGCTAATTTGTTGTGTAAATAGATACTAATATATATTGATCTATTAGTTTATTAAATCAATAAGGTGAACAAATAATAAATAATATAGACTATACACAGTTAAAACTCGGTAGAACCTTGAGCTCGGCTCGATAAAGCTCACGATCTTTTGCATAGGCTCAGGTTCGATTCATTTGGAGCTTGAGCCGAGCTCGAATCAGGTCTAAGACGAGACAAGGTCGAGCTACTCGCGAGTCTCGAGCTTTTTTGACAGCCCTACTCGCAACATATTTAACCGTGAAAAAAAATGATATTCAATATATCTATAAATATAAATATAAGTATATATTTTAAGCATTTAAAATTTATTCTTGAATATAAGAAATTTATAATATACCACTTATCCCATCAATCGTCTCTCATTTAAATTTCTTTCCATACCATATCCTAAAATACACCCAATTATATGATAACCGAACCGTCAATAATAAAGTACCAAATATGCAACGGTAAAGTCGGTGACTCGGTGGTCACTCTCCCCACCAAAGTCGTATAAATTTTGTTGCCCACATGTGATTACACTTTTGATAAGAATTTATCGATTTATCGCTAGTATCTATCTCTTTAAACAGTTGTGAGCGTGCATATTTAGTATAATCGAAAAGAAAAAAAAAAGCCATGAGTCGAAACATCAAATATAAAGTGATGGAGTTGTAGGTACTATATGTACATAGCAAAGTATAAATTCTGGTGCAACACAAATATTACGAACGTATAGACACGATTTAATTAAGCATTTAGTGATCTATTAATCAGTAGCCTCTGTATCTTGTAAAGCAGAGGTATGTGATTGTGCATCTTGCACATAGTAAGTAAAAAAATTAGAGACGATGCTATACTTACTCGTAAAAAGGAAAATCGTCGTAATTAAGTACATGGAGGGACGAACACATATCCTTTTTCTTTTACCACCTCTCCTTTCTTTTCCTACCGTGCACGATCCGTACTGGCATGAGTTTCACCTAGGACTCCCCCTCCCACTCCCCCCCCCCCCCCCCCCGTTTTTTTTTTACCGCGGCAGTAACCCCCATCACGTTGCGCGATGCACGCGCACGTACGGTACGAGCCGGAGTACCGGAACCGGAGTACGTACGCACGCCCGCCCGGGGCCCCTCACCGCGGCCACCAGCTAACGTGGTGGCCCCCGCCGCGCGCGCCCGGCCCGGCCCGTCAACTTTGGTGGTACGTACGTGGTGGTGGCGAGAAACTGGCCGGTACAGTAGTACGGCGGCGTCGCTTCCACACATTTTTCCACCGTGAACGCGCGCGCCCGCCCGGAGCCCCGGACCCCACAACTACTAAACTACAGTAGCTTTTGCTAACGACGACCTTAGCTTGCTTCTCCCCGGCCGGCGCGCGTCGTCGTCCCCGTCTCGCACGAGCACACTCCCGTGCGCTCGATCAGTTCCTCCTCCTCCTCGTTGTCGTGGTCGCCGCTAGCTGCTGCACATACGCGGGGTCGTCGTCGTGCTCGGTTCTACGAAAATCGACGGGCGCGTGCGTGCGGATCGGGCGGGTTGGGAGAGCGGGGATCGATCCCCATCGTGGTAGACGGGGGGTGAGCCGGTCTTATTCCTAGCTAGTAGTACAGTATCTGCTGCCTCCGGAGAAAAAAAAATGATTGTGGAATTAATCGTGGTACAAGGGGCGACGTCCGTATGTGGAGTACATTCTACAGTGTCGAAGCTTTGTTTTCAAAGCGGCGTGAGCTGAAATTTTATTTCCGGACGTTAGGCAGCGAGTACGTTGATAAATTATGCACCAAACTTAATGGGACTATACATACAAAATATGTAGGAAACTGCGATCCTACGTACGTCATTAGAGCTAGAACTAGTGGATTTCCCTGTGCAAATTGCGGAGGGCTATATATAATGAAAAGTCCCAAAATAAAATAGGATTTTCTCTTCTGATTCAATACGTGCTGCTGCTGCTGCTGTTTATTATTATTGTATATATACAACAGATTTTAAAAGTAGGATTATATTTTATATATAATTCTAGGCTTTATTTCTATATATACAATTGTAATTCTTTTCCTCCCTCCGTTTCTTACTATAAGTTGTTTTAATTTTTTTCTATTTAAATTTCTTTAGCTTTGATCAAGTTATAAAAAAATCAGCGACATCTACAACAACAATTAGTTTTATTAAATGTAACATTAAATATATTTTGATAATATGTTTATTTTGTGGTTAAAAAAATTGCTATATTTTTCTATAAATTTAATCAAACTTTAAAAAAAATCAAAATGACTTATAATATGAAATGGAGGTAGTATTTTGTATACATATTATTGTTCAATCTGCGCTGTTATAATCCAACTCTACAGGTCTTTTTTTATTCAATTAATATGTAAATTCGTAGGTCTTCGGAGTGAACATGATATCTCTTTTTTTTTACTATCTTAATGATAAAATAGATAGATTTTTCAACATCAGATCTGCTGCATGCCTTTCTTCATTATTATGCTTTCAGTAGTAGCTAGTGTTTAATTCACTTCCCACCTCCCTCCACCTTGATAGAGTCCAATGGCAAAGCTAGTGGCATCATCGAGCCTAAGCAACTAATATTGTTTCATGACGATCAACCAATTTTAACATAAGTTAGCAGTAATCCATAGCGAAAACGATAGCCACGAAGCCCAGGTGGTCACCCGACCTACCTAAGAGAGAGCTCTGCCGCTAATAGTCCCATCAGATGCTGGCCAGACCCAACAAACAATACATCCCATTTGTCTCCCTGTCTCAATCTCTCTCCCTTAATCTTAAGCTCATTATATATTTTTCTGCCTATTACCATTCTTCTGCCTTTAGCGCTCTTACTGTTGGATCCATCAATCACCATTTAACCACTCTTTTTTCAACGTCCCTACCAACTCTAGTATCCATCACCGTCTTCCTCTTCCTGCCTAGTGGCTTCAACAACATCCTCAAAATGTTATGAAGACAACTAAGGGCTGAATGAGTATATCGGATCCTACTGATAACTAAAATTGCTTCTATCTTTTATTAGTGGGAGTGTGGTTAATAACTTAGTAAAATATTCAAAACATCGTTGTAGACTGTTAGGTGCAAACTGTGCACCTGTTCAGAGCCCCAAAAGTTAGCACCCCTCCCCCGAAAAAGAATCGATTAGTAATAGTAATCATCAAAGCAAATTAATTAATAAAGAGAAAAAGAAAAAATAAGAGAAAAATCGAGACAACGTTCCGTTTCTATTGGTTTTTTCTCTTCGGCTCTTTCTTTTACCTATATATTGTAAACATCACTACTACAAAAACGATTTTTTTGGACGAGGTCTCCGATAGATTACAGACGGGCCATAAGTGGCCACGCCTGAAAAAACCGATGCAGCATCTTTCCGTACGGGCGGCTTAAGTGGACCGCACAGAAAGATCCATTTTTCCGTGCGGTCCCTTAAGTGGGCCGCACGGGATAATGCCGCGTTATCCCGTGCAGCCCACTTAAAGGACCGCACGAAAAAATGGATCTTTCCGTGCGGTCCACTTAAGCCGCCCGCACGGAAAGATGCCGTTTGGCAGTGAGACTTTATTCTCTACTTATTTTCCTTCTCCTCTTATTTATAATGCTATAATTTATTCTGTGGGCTGGATAAAATAAAGTGGACTTTTGTGGAGATAGATAAAAATACCTAGTTTTCATTTTCCTTGGTTGCACACAAAAATTCCTTATATTTTATTCTCAGCAAAATAAAGAAAATCGGCTTGGCTGAAATTAGATTGAATTTTTAGGGGGTCAAAAATAATAAAATAAATTCTGAAAAAATTATATTAATTCATGATAAATAAGATAGTATTTGAATAAATTATTTTCCATATACACTTTCATATAATTTAATGCATTTTTGGATGAGGTACGAGTTTTGCCGATTAGGGTTTAGGATTAAATTGGAATATAAAAATAATTTTATGGGTAGTAAATAATTTCAAATGGAAAAATTGTCAACAACAAAGTTGTATAACTTATCAAGATCTATAACTTTTAGTT
This sequence comes from Oryza officinalis, assembly GCA_008326285.1. Taxonomy (NCBI): domain Eukaryota; kingdom Viridiplantae; phylum Streptophyta; class Magnoliopsida; order Poales; family Poaceae; genus Oryza; species Oryza officinalis. The sequence continues at coordinate 37,827,704 of BDMV01000007.1, read as the reverse complement.
TGGTCATTTTTATATATAACATTTTTTGAACAGTTTGAATTTGAAATAATGATAACTTCAAACAACATTTTCAAATACTAAATGATTTCAACTGAAAAAGTCATCAACAACAAAATTGTATAACTCATCAAGATCTAAAACTTTTATTTTTGTCATTTCTTCATCCTACAAAGTGTTAGTAACATTATTCACAAATTTTACATATATGTGTTATAGTTTATAAAACCAGATAAGAGATACGTCAATTTTGTGGACAATGTTACTATCACTTTGTCGGATGAAGAAATGATCAAAATAAAAGTTTTAGATCTTGATGAGTTATTCAACTTTGTTGTTGATAACTTTTTTAGTTGAAATCATTTAGTATTTGAACATGTTGTTTGAAGTTGTCATATTTTCAAATTCAAAATTCAAACTGTTCAAAAAATGTTATATAGAAAAATGACCAAAATAAAAGTTATAGATATTGATGAGTTATACAACTTTGTTGTTGATGACTTTTTCAGTTGAAGTCGTTCACTAACAAAAAATTCTATTTGAATTTCTCAAACTTTGAATTTCAAATTTCAAATTGTTCAAATAGAGTCAGATGGAGAAATGACCAAAATAAAAATTTTGCACCTCGATGAGTTCTACAATTTTGGTTTTGGTGACTTTTCCATTGAAATCATTTATTAACCTCAATTGTTATTCGAAGTTGTCAAATCTTGAAAATTCAAAATTTGAATTGTATTTACATTAATTAATAAAATTAATATGTGCATTGATATTTTGTTAGTTGAATAGTTTTACATGCAGTAATTAATGAATGGAATAGTATTTACAATAAGTAATATATTATTTAATAAAATAGTATGTACACATATTCATAAAATTAATATGTGCATTGATATTTTTTATAAATATAAGGGCGGTGTTTTTCCGTGCGGGCGGCTTAAGTGCCCGCACGGAAAAACTATCTTTCCGTGCGGGCGCTTAAACCGCCCGCACGCGATGATCATCACCGCCTATATAGGTGCGTGTGGGCTCCGAAATTTTCTAACACCCGACGAAATCCAGATCCCGCCTCCACCGTTGCTCTCTCCTCCGCCGGCGGCTTACGCCTCCGCCTGCGCCTCCGCCTCCCCGCCTCCGGCCTCCACCGCCGCCTCCTCGCCGCCGGCCTCTTCCGCCTCCGGCCTCCACTGTCGCCTCCACCACTGTCGCCGCCGTCCACGACAACGCATCGTCGCCTCCATCGATGGCCGCCTTCACTGACTACCACCTCCACCACCACCACCTCCACTGCCACCGCCACTGCCTCCACCGCCGCCGCCGCCTCCACCGCTTCCACCGACCGCCACCTACCGCCACCGACGACAACGACACCACAATCGCAAATTATTTTTTTTATAATTTGTGATGTGAATTTATTTGTAAATTTAATTGTACAAAAAAATTAGTTGGGAAGTATATATGTGAAATTGTGATGATGTGAAATTAATTTTGTGTTATTTGTGATGTAAAATTAATTTTGTGTTATTTGGGAAGTATATACGACGGGATCCGCGCCGCCGCCGCCGCCGGAATAGCTAGGGTTTTTTTTTGAATTTTTTTTTCAAATTTTTGTTTTTCCGTGCGGTCGACTTAACGCGACCGCACGGGAAGATCGATTATCCTGTGCGGTCGGGTTAAGCGGCCCGCACGGGATAATAGATCTTCCCATGCGGGCCGCTTAAGCCGACCGCACGGGATAATCGATCTTCGCGTGCGGTTGGGCCGTCCGCACGCGAAAATGGTTTTTTTTCAGACCTTCTCGCGCGTGCGGGCAGGCCTTCCGCACGAAAAGATGCCTTTCAGCCTGCACGGAAAGACCGTTTCTGTAGTAGTGCATGCCGCTATGACACAAACAAACTCCAAGTCACTGTAATAATCTTCATTATTTGTGTACTACACTATATTCAAATTTTAGGACCTCAAATGTGTTTTACACAGGGCCTCCAATTTCTAGCTACGGCCTTAGCTCAAACAAAACTAAATATGGATGTATTGCACGTATATCTTTACCTACTTAAAAGATTCATAATGTTTTTGTCTTCCGTCTCTATCCATCCTAATCGGTATCATATTCGTTCGTTTGTCCGTCGTCTGCCCTTCACGTGTCGTGCTGCTCTTCGTTTGTCATCGCTCCTTGTGTATCGATCAGCGATCCCACTAAAACCCGTGTGGTCGTCTTTGATTCAATCTAATATCATCTCATATATATTCTCCTCGCTCACAATAACGTTTCTTTTTCATGTTGAGGATAATGACCAAGGAGGCGAGAGGCCGCGATCACGGCAGGACGGTAGTGGACGAAGAATTCATCATCCCCTTCTCGGCCTGAACAACAGCACAAACCTGCATGCTGCATGTACATGCATGGCCATGAACTTTGACAGGTAGGTTCGTAGGTCGTGTACCTAGTACCCGCCGATCTCATCTCAATCGCCACCATCGTCCCGCCTTTTGCTTGCGTGCGCGTCATCCGTGTGTCAGACTCGGGCATTGCATGCCTCTTTCTGGTCTACTCTGCTTGCCTCCGTGACGGCGCCAACACGATCTCCTCGGTCTCTTTGCGTTTTTCCTAGCTTCGTGCTGCTGCAGCCTGTAGATGGATATATATGTTCCAGGCTCCGGCGCATGCCCTGTTTGTGCAATTGTGTTGGTGACTTGGTGAGTGTTGACGAAGGTCCCGCCAAACAGATAATCGCTAGATCTTGAGGCCCTGGCACGCGGTGATGACTGATGCCCTCTGTGCACCAATTCTGCCCCTCCTAATCTGCCATAGCCACTGCCTCCGCCGCGGTGGCCACACCGCCGATGGTTGCCTCCTGCTCCGATCGCTATGACTGATTGCCAATTTGATTTGTTGAACGTCCTCTTCTCTTTTCCTTTTCCTCTTTCTGGCTGTTATCGTCTGGAAACGGTAAGGACGTAGAGATAAATGCTTGTGTTTTTCCCCACAGCATATTCAGTGAAATTCTTTTTATTGTCACTAAACATGTTCTTTTTAATTCTTACAATGATTAAATGTAACAATTAATATAGGCGATAAGGATTATTAATCAACATTGTATATCGTGTTAAAAAATACTGTAAATTTTTCCATGAAAATATAAATGTATTACTATGAACAACATGAAAAATAAATATGATGGCATGAAAACTTTATTAGATATGATATCTCTTTAGCGATTTAATTTCCCGTGGAGCCTTGTCTTCTCTTTTTCACCAACCTTCATAATATCTTGAGTATCATAATATAATATAATTATGTGTCACATGAAATCTTATATTTATATATCTTAAGGTATTAACGACCATCATCGGTCGTATTTTTGCACGAAGTTAGCTCCCAGGCAATGGACTTCAGTTCGTCATCTCACATGTGAGATATTCTGCTTCCACTTCCCCCTACATGCATATTCTATTTTATTTCTTATTTCCATTATAAGACCATGTCTGATTCTATTTTTACGATTTTAGCATATAATTACCTTCTGGTAGAGTGATTTTCATGACCGAGGTGAAGTAAGGGTGGCACAATATCCAACCACATGAGCAAACCTCATAATCTATTACGCCTAATAATATATTAAAACATCATGTACATCCTTTGACCATGATTTGACTATGGTATGGTAAAGACCATTGATCGGGCCAACGAGCGGGCCAGGCCTGATAACATTACTATGTGTGTAGCAGGAGAAACCAAATATCATGTTTGAATTTGATTGCGCTTTACATGATTTTATTTCACTAATTTTTAATTTAAGGGTGAAGTGATTCCATGATCAAGGTTAAATGAGTGAACATCATGTTTAAAGGTAGTGCGTGTGTATGGATTCTTAGTTTATTTAGAAACTATACAACAAAAAACTCTAACAATGAATGCATTGAAACAAAATTTTTTATCATATTTCATTTTTTTTATCCTCATGCAACAATGTTTTCTTTTATCAAAACAATGTTTTCTTTTATGAATGCTAAGAGTGATGTTAAATTGTTGTCATGCATAACAATGATGTTTCTCTTTTTTCTCTTCTATCTTCTATGTCAGCAAATGTATCTTATTAACAACTCTAAGAGTCTGCTATTAATTGCCAGTATACATGCCCTACGCCAAAATACTTGTAAAGTTTCACAATCCCAACCGAATATTGAAGAAAGTCTTACTAATTCCAAAAAACCAGAAAATTATATAGGTTCTACTAATATTTTTTCACTTATTGTAACGCACGGGTATTTTGATAGTAGAGTAATAGAGATACATATACACCGATACACGTACGTACGTCCTCTGTTGTATACTTGCGTAGCGTGTAGTACCGCGCCCACATGTGCACCCTGCCTCCACACACACGGCACCCGCCTTTATATCCCTTTCAACCTTTTCCACCTCCCCCCTTCCTCTCTCTTCTCCTCCTCCTCCTCCGCCTTCCACTTCCACTCATGAGCTCGAGCTCGAACTAGCTCTAGCTCCAGCATCCAGCCATCGCTTCCCACCTCCCCTAGGAGGCTAGCACAGTAGCACTAACTCGTCGTCGATCACGCGCCACCGCCCCCGGCTAGCTAGCCGGCATCGGCATGGACCGCAAAGACAAGGCCCGCAAGAACTCCTCGTCCTCCTCCTCCTCGGCGGCGTCCATGGCCGCGCTCGCCGCCGCGGCGGCCGCTGGGGATGGCGGGGCGGCGCTGCCGTCCCCCATGGAGGAGGACAAGAAGCCTAGGCTGGTGGCCTCCTCGCTGGTGCCCGTGGCCGGCGGCGGCGGCTCCTCCTCCTCCGCCTCCGCGGCTGCTGGCGCGTCTTCTAGCTCGTCCTCCTCCTCGGTGGCCGCGGCGGCGAGGAGGGGCGCCGGCCGTGCCGGCGGTGGCGCCGCGGCGGGCGGTGGAGGCGGCGGCGGGCCGAGGTGCCAGGTGGAGAGGTGCGGCGTCGACCTCAGCGAGGCCGGGCGGTACAACCGGAGGCACAAGGTGTGCCAGACACACTCCAAGGAGCCCGTCGTCCTCGTCGCCGGCCTCCGCCAGCGCTTCTGCCAGCAATGCAGCCGGTAAGGCCATGCTCTTACCCAAAACTTCTTCCTCCTGCGACCCCCCCCCCCCCCCAAAAAAAAAGTAATATCTTTTCTAAGATTAAGAATCGTTTCGATGGTGGATCGTGGATGGCTTCAGGGTCTAAGTAACATATGATGAACTGTTCTTGGATCATGGGCTACATGCTTCTAATTTCTTCTTCCAATATCATATTCTCCATGTTCGCTTTGATTCTTTTCCTTTTGCTTAAGTGCAAATTAGTGTCCTTGGGTGCTGCTTTCTGAGGCTGCGATTAATGGTCATTTCAGGCTAGTGTTGCAGATTTCTCCCCTCAAAAAAGTTGCATTAGTGCAAGTCGCTGTTCTTGGGTCTTGTCGCTGTAACTATGCATCCTTTTGTTCCAGCAGGGTGGTGAAAAGTAGGATAAGGAAACTAGGTTTTCATCACATTCAGAGGATTCTTTCACTTTGCTTGTGCACCATATAGAGGCATACACCATAGTGGACATCATTGTCCATTACTCCATTTCTTGCTTGCTTGGAAAGGGTAGTGGCCATGAACTTTACTACTCTAATCTCTTCTGTCGGTGGAGATCAGAGCTTGACCAGATCCAACTTGCTCTGCATCTCCAAGGCAGCTCCTTGATTTGGTCCCAATTTTAGCTGCAAATAGGCAGATCTTTACTGCTATCTATGTTTGTGTGTGGTGTGCGTGATGCCGTGGGAAGATGTTTGTCAGTCCAAGATTGGTTCACTGTCGGCCAAAACCTCGTCCGGTTGCTATTTTCTGATGCTTTATGTTTCTTGTGCTATCTATCTCTGTTTTATCACTTGGGAACATATGATACTGCAGTTGCATGTTCCAAACAGGTGCCATGTTGGCATTTTCCAGGTTGGATGAGTCATTCCACTGTTAGGTTTTATTCTCTTTTAGTGGTCTTTGATATTGCTGACCCTTTCAGATTCATGTGCATCACATGATCATAGGAAGCTGCTAGCTAGATTAATTAAAAAGTTAGTAAATGTTATCACACTACTAGACCAGTTCTTTTTGCCAGAGCAGCTGGTCGCTGGCCTGGCCTTGTTCATGCTGTCCTGCTGCTGTTTATGGGTTTGATAAAGACTTGCTACAGCAGTTATTGATTGCTCATAAGTGAGAGCAACTTAAGTGGATCAAACAAAACACTTTGTGGTCCTTTTGGTTTAGTGTGTCCTAGCAGGGACAATGATCATGCTGCTCATGCTCATTACCTTCAGCATGAATGAATAATGACACCCTGACACTATCTGCTTTTCGAGTAGATGTATACATCTTTAAGTGCTTGCTAAGGATGAAGTTTCTAGAACCTTTTCAGCTGCAAACTTCAGTGGTAGAACACTAGTGAGATTATCATCATATCTGAAACACAGTTTTTTTTAATTTCTGACGAAAAGGATAGTTGAGGAACAGATGAAAGAAACAAACACTTGCTCTCTACTTCAGGTGTTTTTTTAATCTGAAACAAGTAGGATTAAGGAATGCTTTCTTCAGCTTTGATATTTTAATAGGTTGTGATCATGATCAATACGTATAATACGCGTCAAGCTTTGCTTTTCTAGTCCTCTGCTTTTTCTCTCTGCATGCACATCACATGCATGTGCACGGTGTGCACTGCTGGCAGAGTAGCAGCAGAATCCGGCAGTAAAACCCTTGTCTGTCCGGATGCAAATAGCTTGAATTCAATGTGTACCTCTCATCTTTTCTCCGATTTGACAAGAGTGCATTATGCATGATAGTCACTGCCCTCACATGCGACCAATACCTCTCAGGTCCTTTGTGTGTTTCTGCTGTGATGAAGATTCATCATCTTGGCGTGTAATGTGTATGTGTGTGTGTGTGTGTGTGTTGATGTGCAGGTTCCATGAGCTCACGGAGTTCGACGACGCGAAGAGGAGCTGCCGGCGGCGGCTGGCCGGGCACAACGAGCGGCGCCGGAAGAGCGCGGCGGACACAGCGCATGGCGAGAACTGCCGCCACGCCGACCAGGATGGCCGGAGCCACCAGGGCACCGGGAACCCGCCGTTCCAGATCAGATAAACCTACCTAAGCATGCTCCCTCTCTTCTGTCATGCAGCCATGCTAGTGTGTGTGTGTGTGCGCCAGTACTACTACTACTACTACTACATGTCTACATCGATCTATCTACCTATATATATCCACCACCTACGTCGTCCCTTCTTCCTCAATCTATCTATCTATTTATCTATCCCTGAATCTATCTATCTATCTATCCTGTGTGCTTGCTGCTGCTGATTAACTGGCACTGGCAGTGTGATCATCTCCCTCTACTGCTTCTACATATATGCAGTGCTGTGCTGGAGAGGTATAAATGTGCTATATATATGTTCTCTGCCACAACCCTAAGCTAATTGTAACCTGTTAATTAAGCAGGTGTTCGAGTGATTCTCTCTCTGTGTGTGTGAGGGTGTGTTTGATGTGTAATTGTATTATTGCCTTTGCCCAACAGAAACTTGTGTAGGCTCTGTGCCTATGTATGCTGTTGTGCCGGGATGGCAGTGGTAATATATGCTATTTATCTGAGTAAGTAACCGTCTTCTACAGGGCTGTTCTGTGAGAATTTTTCGTAGTAAACATTCAGTTTGATCGTATTAGGTGCTTCATCAAGAACAGGAATGGGAAATTGTGGTTTTGACCAATTTTCACTTAGTGAAGGAGTTTGACCTTTTTCTAAATTTTGTCTTGTGTGCAAAACCCGGAGAAAAATCGAAAGTCGAATAGAAGGAGCAGAACTGTAGCATGGATGTATTCTCTCGTCTCAAAATATAAGAGATTTTAGTTGAATATGAAACATTATAGTATTACGAATCTAGACATACTTTATGTCCAGATTCATAGTACTAGGATGTGTCACTTTCAATTAAAATCTTTTATATTTTGAGACAGAGAGAGTACAATTCATCCATAATGCAAAATATTTATAAGGTGCCTAAAGAGAGTATAGTTACAATACACAATGATAAGATTAATCTCCTGCGATATCAGCACCTCTGTAGCAATTCTTACATCTATGCGTTTTCCATTGATCAGATACAGAGACTTATTGTTTTATTTATGCTTATGCTTATAAGCTAAAATTTGAATTCTAAAACTTAAATTTTACGTATATTTGGTGGGTTTTTTTCCATCATAGTTTGTACAACATCTGCTTCTGAGTCATAAAAAATACGTATACAAAAATTTTACTCATAAATTTACGTACAAGCATATGCATAAGCGAAACAATATGACTGCAATCATATGCACAATAACTTAAGAAGGCATAATCAGCTTACCTATCATGACAGTCATGAAGGTGTTTTCTAGACTTCTAGTGTACGTATTTCACTGTTTCGGCCTAATAAGAACTCTCATGAACATTTGCTATGGCCTTTGGCATGACGGCATCTCAGCCCTCTTCGATTCACTCTGCCGGCCCAGCCCAACTGCTGCCATATGCACTCCCAAGTCCGAATAATTAAGCATATATAATACCATGTGCGTGCCAAAAATAATTTTTTTTTTAAAAAAACACGTCTCCGACTCCGACTCCGACTCCGACATGACGAGCACACGGCCGGAAAATCGCCGGCTATAACTATGACTCCCCTCGTCTCGGCATCGCGATTTCATTGCGATCTCGCGTTCCTCTTGCTTTTCTTTCATCGTTCCAACCAAGTGCAGGGCTGCAGCTGCAGGAGCAGTTGTCGCCGATCCACGTACAACTTCACTGCCTATGCTGATGGCGACGATAGCCGACAGGCGAAGGATCAGCTGCGAGGTCGAGAGGAGGAGGCGGCAGAGCAGGAGGCCGGAGCTCGTCACGACCGCGACGACAGGACGCGACGCCGCCAGGAGGTTCGCCACCACCGCCGCCGCCACCGCCGCCGCCGCCGCCGCTCCCAGCAGGGAGCGCGTCCGCCGCGTCGTCCTCCCGTCGGCGGCGTCGTACCGCCCGCGCCACGCCGCGGCGCTGGACGGAGCGGCGGGGGCCGTGAAGAAGTCGTCGTCAGGGATACAGAAGAACGAACGCTCCCGCTCCGCCGCCGTCTTGGCCCGGCCGGCGGCCGTGCTTTCGCAACACGGCACGTTGGCCGTTGCCGGTGCCGCCGCCGGCGACGAGGGGATCACTAGTATACAAACCATCATAGATGTCGGTTGGGAACTGACTATAGGTGCCGGTTTTCTAACCGGCACCTATTAATCGGCACCAATAGGGGCAACCAACACTTATGTGAAAAATATAACTGGCATCTTTACCTTTGCTCGAGCCAAAAAAAGAGAGCCGGCTCGAATTGAGCCAAACTAATCATCCCTGCCACCGTCGCCGCATGGAGAGGACGCGGCCGCCGCCGCCGCCGAGGTGCGCCACCTCTCCTCCCATCGGATCTGGCGGAGGGGAGGGCGTGGGCACCATCGCCGCGGCCTCCCATCCCGCCGCCCCCTCCCATCAGATCTAGCGGAGGGGAGGGCGCGGGCGCCATTGCCGCCATCATCGGAGGCCACTGCGGCCTCCCATCTCGCCGCCCCCTCCCACCGGATCTGGCGGAGGGGAGGGCGCGGGCGCCATCGCCGCCATCATCGGAGGCCGCCGCGGCCTTCCATCCCGCCGCCCCCTGCCACCGGATCTGGCGGAGGGGAGAGCGCGGGCGCCATCGCTGCCATCACCGGAGCCCGCTGCGGCCTCCCATCCCACCGCTGCTGCCTCCCCTCCCACCGCTGTCGCCTCTGCCGTGGACGCCGCCTCCGTCGGGCCATCACCGGGCCGTCGCCCGGCCGGATCTGAGAGAGAGTCAGAGAGAGGTAAGAGAGAGAGAGTCAGAGAGAGGCGAGAGAAAGAGACAGAGAGAGGCGAGCCCGCCGCCCTCCTCCCACCGGATCTGGCGGAGGGGAGGGCACGGCCGCCGCCAGTGCGGTCGTCGAGGTGCGCCGCCTCCCCTCCCGCCGGATCTGGCGGAGGGGAGGGTACGGGTGCCGTCGCCGCCGTCACCGGAGCCCGTCGCGGCCTCCCATCCCACCGCTGCCGCCTCCCCTCCCACCGCTGTCGCCTCTACCGCAGACGCCGCCTCCGCCGGGCCATCACCGGGCCGTCGCCCGGCCGGATCCGAGAAAGAGAGAGTCAGAGAGAGGCGAGCGAGAGACTGAGAGTGAGGCGAGCGAGAGAGAGAGAGCGCGTCGGAGAGATCGAGGATTATAGGCCGGCGCTCAGCTCGCTCGTCAGCTCGGGTCGGTTTTGTATAGGTGCCGGTTTTTTAAAAGAACCGGTACCTATAATATATTATAGGTGTATAATGTATTATAGGTGTCGGTTTTTTAATTAACCGGCACCTATAATATATTATAGGTGCCGGCTTTTTTAAGAAACTGATACCTATAATAAAGGTGTCGGTTTTAGCTAATGAACCGGCACCTATACTACCTTAAAGTTACCGGTTCTTTATTTTTTATTATATGAAAGTGAAAAAAGGTCTATAGGTACCGATTTTAAATAAGCCGGCACCTATAAGACCGGTCCCTATGAGGGTTTTTGTAGTAGTGGATCAAGAAGCACGTGCGGGTGCGCCTCAGGGTGCGCGCTCGAGTTGGCAAGATCATGTCAAGCATCTCAAGAACCATACATTTAACATCTCGAGATGTTTTCAAGCACTCAGGCGTTCATGTAGCTATATGCTATGAGGCGATCAGTAGTCTTAAGTGTATGTTTTTGGGTCACTAATTGGAGGCACTGCGATGTATCTTAGGCAAATTCCTGTCTATGATTCTGATGCTTTTCTCATCGATTGTTTTGTACATGTTTCTCGCCATAAGAATGGCTAACCTAATCGTACTTCCTCTTTTTCATATTACAAGTCGTTTGACTTTTTTTAATTAAAGTTTTTTAGGTTTGGCAAAGTCTATAGAAAAAGTCCGCAACATTTATGACACGAAATTAGTTTCATTAAATTTAATATTAAAAATATTTTGATACAATGTTTGTTTTGTATTTAGAATGTTACTATATTTTGCTATAAATTTGATCAAACTTAAAAAAAATTGATTAAAAAAAGTCAAATGACTTGTAAATAAAACGGAGGGAGTAGTAACTACGTTCAGTCCACAAAACCTTGGGTCGGTGTTTTGAACATCGGATTCACAACAAAAAAACTAACTTCCACGGCCATCTCCCGTACTGATACTGCTACATATATGCAATACTGAAGGTATACGTGCTATATATATGAGACACAACACTAAGCTAATTGTAGCCTGGTAATTAAGAAGACAGAATTGTTAACACTCTGTCTACTGAAAATCCATCGCCGTTTGAATCATTGGATATGCTTCGCGATTTGTGTTTCAGGCCCTTCTCCTTCAGCTTTGGCAACCTTCTCTTTTTCTCCGGCACCGGCACACCCCAAATTCTAGTGGAGGACCTACGGAGGCACCGTCAAAGACAAGGGATCGGTAGCGGGTGGTGGGCAGATTTTGTGGCGAGGAGAGACGAGAAAGACGATGGAGCAGAGGCACCTCTTCGCCGCTAGCTTTAGGAGGATAAGTGAACATGCCTCATTGGTTACTCCAATAAATAAATAACATGTATTATATTGGCACTGCATCCCGGCACAACAGCATACACACACACACACGGCACACAGCCACTGCAAAAGTTTCGGTTGGGCGTAGGCAAAATACAGTTTTACACATCACAAAAAGGAGTCATCCCTAACATCTTAAGAGATTGTCTAGCTAGCATTTGACATCAAACCTCCTTAAATCATGCAAATTTTGAGCCATCCATTAAGATTTGTGCAACACAATTCTAACCCTATCCCCTACCCTCATCTCCTCCCTCCTCACTCCCAGTTGCCACAGGATCCTAACCCTATCCCCCTACCCTTATCTCCTCCCAGCTCATCCGCTTGATGCCTTCTACGGCTGCCACCACCCGGCCTTGCCAGCTGATCGGAATGCGTCAACGATGCCGGCAAGGCTCTTCTGGTCGGTCTCCTTCTCTTCTCCCTCCCTCTCCTTGTGACTTGTGGGAATTTATTAGCAAATATTCAGTTTTATCAGGCGGGAGATCGTTCAAAAAAATTATCGGAAAACAATGTTTCATATTTCAGAAAGCAAAAAACAGCATGGGGTGTAGAAATTTCATATGGATTTTTCAAGCAAAAATTGAAATTTCAACAGATTTTCGCTGCACCTGAGCACACTTCCGTAAGGATATTGTTAGATGGCTTGCATAAGTTAGAAGATGCATAGCAGAAGGAATGTGTAAGGACATTGTTGCAGTCGCAGGGTTATCACCCCGATTCACTGCACTGCCCCCTCAATACTACCTCCGACCACTGCACTGGCTCCTCTGTCACTCTGCCATCGACTGGTTCCTTTTAAGACCCACATCCAGCAGCTCTTGGCTTCTAATGCCTTCACTCATCAAAGTTGTCTAGAGGAGGCAGAGAAGAAGCTTCGCCCATGCCATAGAAGGGGCGAGGGGAGGAGCTTCAAGGAGAAAACAACGGTTGGCCTGGCCTAGAAGGAGATGACCCGTTGCCGCTGTTTAGGTCGTTGTTCCTCATCCACCTCCAGCACCTCTCGCCGCTGGCCGCCCCGCACATCACCGGCCACCACTTAGCGGCCTTGCGTGGTAGCCTATGTCGTTGGCCACCATCACCATCCATCGCGCCCATGGGTGGCCACTGCCGGGAGACACCAGATCTGGCCCGAAGAGGCTAGATCTGGTCTCATAGACCTGCTCGGCAATCCTCAGGCAGAGTTGCCGCCGTCATCTCCATGGGCACTCAAATCACAGGGACGAGGGATGAGACAAAGAAGAGTCTCTGCAGCAGCCTTCCTTGCAACCGCCCAGACTTTGAAGGCATGCTTCAGCGGCAGCGAAAAAGGAGGGGCTGAAAACACGGGGCAACACGATCTAAGGGTTCCACCCATGTTACCCGAGAAGGGTGATGCGGGGACTTATACCATATCTAGTTGAGCTGTTAATATTATCAAGTAGGTTTAGGGGACTTATACCATATCTAGTTGAGTCTCTATCTTTTAATTCTATCCTCTTGAGCTATATAAGGAGGACAGAGCGTCCCTTGGAGGACATAACTTCTTCAATAACCTTAACTCGATCGTCAGATCAATGCAACACTCGGCGGATTTATTCCCCGAAACAGGAGTAGGGTATTACTTCTTTCTAGAAGGCCTGAACCTGTCTAAACCTTTGTCTCATAACCCATCCACTTTAGATCTTGTGCGCTACCCCTTTTTATTATTGCTGAATTCTAGTTTCAATAGTTGGCGCGCCAGGTAGGGGTTGCGTTAAGTTTTTCGCCGACAAGTGCGATGGGATCTACTTCAGGTATCGACGACTTCGTCTTCCCTGCGGGCAAGTGTACCAATTCGGGAGTCTCGACTTCATCACCGATAACTTCGACAAGATTTCTCTCCTCAACTCGGATTCGAACCGGTCGGAAAGGGACAACCACTCAGCATCGTTGAGCTTGGTTCATTTTGAGTGGCATCTTCGACACCAGAGCTTGCAGTAGCTTGATCGGCAGGGGACGGCACCTCAGATTGACCGATTGGATCAATGTATTGGGGTTTTCTGTAAGTGCATTGAACTTCATCGGGGTTAAAACACAATCAAGTTTGGAAGATGTAGTGAAAATAGAATAAGGGTTACTTGTTGGATTTTCTGATCTTAGGCACTGATCTGGTTGACGATGACCTTGGTGAAGCGTTATTGACCCTCGGGGTTTGGACTTCTTCGTCTTCTTCATCCGAGTCGTCAATGATCAGCTTTCTCTACTTGCTGGCTCGTTTGCTTGTCTCCTCTGTAGCAGTCCTCTTGTTCTTTGACTGAGGCTTAATGGTTGGCCCGCCAGTCGGTCGATTGATGCTAGCCGAATGCGTGCGGGGAGCTTGATGACTGATCTTAGGGGTCGGGAGACAAGAAGGGCATTTTCCTACGAGGATAGTTTTTCAAGATATATTATTGACAAAAGAGATGAAATAATTGAAGGTGAAAAGATTTGTGGGTTAGCTTACCGGAGGAGATGGCCGATGTAGACTGAAGGGGGTGACTGGCAGCTTATGGCCATAGTCCACTACGATCGCGGTGGAGAAGATTTTATATATACGTGAACACAAGATTTGGAAATCTAGAGATTCATGATCCTCGCGGTTTGGATCGGTTTGCCCTTCGTATTCAAAAGCTGGCTTTGATCTTTCTTTTATGGGAGCCAGTCGGCACTTGATGAAATGCCGAGTGACTTATTCTCCCAGGAGCCCTTTATTTTTTATCTCAAGGATTTTTGCTAATAAGATATTGGCTTCAATGAATTCTTGGCCCTTCGGCTAGGAATTCCAGTGGGATTGATGGACTGGTGGAAGACCGACAAAGTCGGGAAGGCTAGGAGCTGGGTTGGAAATGTAAAACCAGTTGGCGTGCCAGCCCTTATTGGAGGTTTTCCAAGGAAGAGAAAAATAATCTCTGTGGATAGTTCTGCGGAGTTGAAATCCAGAGCCACCAACAACTCACGAGTTTTCTTTGGTAGGGTGACCTTTGAGGTAAAACATGCGGCGAAAAAGATTAAAATGGGAATTCCAAGAAAAGCTTCGCAGACATGGATGAAAATGGCAATATGAAAAATGGAGTTCGGATTCAGATGATAAATCCTGATTCCATAATAGTCAAGAAGGCCGCAGAAGAAATCGGAAGTCAGAAGAGCAAATTCAGAATAGAAGAAATGGGTAAAAACCACGATCTCTCTAGTATTGGGAGTGGAGAATTCCTCACCGCATGCCGGTCGCCACCCGATGATCTCTTTTGCCGAGAGTACGCCCTCCTTCACCATTTCCTTCAGGGTCGATTCCTTCACATCGGAGACCGCCCATTGGTCGAAGGGGATTTCTCTCTCTTCAGCCATGAGCAGAGTTTGGGGAGGAGTATATTAGGTTTTTTTGGATCGAGATTTTTGGAGGAGATACAATAGAAGATGTGCACGACAAGTTTTGGGGAAGCCTGAAAGCAATTTGGTGGATGTATTCGGTGGATTCTAGAACCCTTGCTCTGACAGCGGTGGTTGTGAATAGGAGCGCGAAAAGGGGATTTTGGAATGCGAAGAAGCAGAGAAGAAGAAGGAGCGGTTCGTTGGAATTTTTTAAGGGTATCGATGAAATCTCTGTTTTGGGCCGTGGTCCGTAAAGAGATTCACAGCTCATATCTCAGGTGTGGCATATAACGTGTCTCTAGGGACTTAAGCATATTTGTCTTGGCAATATGCACGTGTTTTGTTGCCCAATACCTTAAAAATTCTTTTATACAGCAATTACATAACTTTTTAGGAGTTGGTACGATGCAATTTAAAAGGTGGCAAACAGTGAAGCTTTATATATAGCTACTTTGTTAGCTTTTTTATAAGTTACAGGCACTGTTTAGATTTTTACAAAGCAATTGATTTTGTGATATATCAATGCTTTTTGGCCACATATGCGTGCATCTTTTGATAAAGACCAATATTATGGCTTAGGCTTATTTTGGTTGTTTTACAGGCAGTTGGTAAATCCATTTATGAGTTTTATTAATTCAGATTTTATACCATAAATGTCATTTATTCTTAAGGGTGGTAAAATGGTGTGTCTTATAGAGACTTAAGCATATTTGCTTTGGCGATATGTACACAATATGAAGCTAGTACCTTATATTCGCTATACAACAAGCTTTGTTACTAAAGTTATTTGCTATGCTTAGGTTGAGCATGTTATTTATGTATTCTTATAAAACCACTCGGATGATTGGATTATTGAGTGCTTGACTATATGCTTAGTTTGTTCAACTAAACACATAGTCGGGGGCTACACCTAATTAGGTGCATCTAGTCGATGCACCTAGATATTTTATTATTATTTTTTGCTATTTTTCAGCTCTTCACAGCCTTCGGGTTTGTTGATAGCACTCGGGAGACTATGGCAGAGATGATTAAAGCACTTGGCTATGGAGTAATTTAGTTCGAGATGGAATTATCCTATCGACCGTGAAGGTCTTAAGGGGTTACTATGGAGATTATGGATACTATATACTCACACGGCTGGACTATCTGACTGGTTACAGGGGATAGATTGAATATAATAAATGTGTAATAGTTTAGGACTAAGGTATTACGTTCCTTGCGTATTAAGGGACGGCCTATAATCCTGAGCTGTTAATATTATCAAGTAGGTTTAGGGGACTTATACCATATCTAGTTGAGTCTCTATCTTTTAATTCTATCCTCTTGAGCTATATAAGGAGGACAGGACGTCCTTTGGAGGACATAACTTCTTCAATAATCTTAACTCGATCGTCAGATCAATACAACACTTGGCGGATTTAATCCCCGAAGCAGGAGTAGGGTATTAGTTCTCTCTAGAAGGCCTGAACCTGTCTAAACCTTTGTTTCATAACCCATCCACTTTAGATCTTGTGCGTTACCCTCTTTTATTATTGTCGAATTCTAGTTTCGACAGTTGGCCTTTTCTCTTTAATGTTGTGATTGGCAACTTTGATCTTAGAGAAATTGCTTTAATGAAAAGACAAATTTGCCTACTAACCTGACTAATGTTAGCAATAAAAACAACCAATACGTCTGTAAAATCACCACCTCATCAACTCCAAACGGGCATGTTTTGTCCCCGCTTTGAAAATTGTAGAGTTAAGTAGCGTCCAGTGTTGAGAGCGGGTATGTCTAGGGGTAGTAAAGGGTCCAACAATTTAGCCTACAAAATTTATGGGCTGGGTTTAAAATGAGGTGACCTAAATTTCTCTTTATTTTTAACTAAAAATATGTAATGGCTAGATAGGGTTGTGAAAGAGTCTATTGGCCTTGACCCATTACCATCCTAGTAGGTTTAGTGGGCCATGCTCGCGTGTGTCCTAGTGTACTTACATGTTTAACCTGACCCATGTGCATCTAGCCGATCATGAGAAAATATTATAAAGATTTATACATATAAATTTTATATGTAAAAACTTCTAATATAGACATATTCTATGTAAAAAACATTGAATTTGGCGATTATCCGGGAAAGTGTTTTCATCCCTTGAGGGGATATCCCCTCGTTTCTTGCATGTCACCTAAATAGTCATCAAAAGATTTAAAAAAAATAACAAGATAGATTAATATGAAACATATCACTCCACAAACATGCAAGTTTAAATTCAACTTCTACCAATTGTAACAAAAATAACAAATATAATTGTGAATGTATATTAACTATTTTCAGTTTAATTTATTTTTTTATTGTAACTTGTAGAAGTCGAATTTAGCCTTGCATATTTATTGAGTGATATATTTCATATTAATTTATGTTATTAATTTTTTTAATTACTATTCAGATGACATGTAAGAAACGAAAACGAAAGAATGTCCAAATGAAAATCCATCTGCCGATCATCCCATATATTTGTTCTGCATCTCAGACCGCTTCTGCTCTACCGGCCCAGCCCAACTGCTGTCACGTCCACTCCGAATACCAGTTGGGGACTTTTTGAATAATGAAGTCGTTGAACAAAGCGTGGGAGCAAAGCAGAGATGGCGGGAAGGACGTCTCCGACTCCGATTCTGTTTTGAACACGCGAAACGCCGGCTATAACTATCGCGCCCCCTCCTCCTCTGGACTCTCATCATCTCGCGTTAACTTCTCACCTCGCACTTGTTCTTGGAATATTGCTCTCGCGGCCTCTCGCTCCAACCAAACCGCAACCACCGCATTCGCCGATCCACGATTATTCCATCGCCATGCCTTCCATGATGGTGCAATCCGCCGGCATCAAAAGGCTCCACCACGAGATGGAGAGCAGGAGAAGATCACCGGAGCTCGCGCCGACAGGACGCGTCGCGAAGAAGTCTGCCACACCTACTCCACGTCCCTCTTCGCTTGATGAGCGCTCCGCCGTCGTCTTGGCCCTGCCGGCGCCGCCCGTGCCTCCGAGACGCCCCGCCGCCGCCGACGAGCCGCCGACGATGATCGAGAAGGGCACGCAGGTGAGCGTGCGCACTCGTGTTGGCAAGATCAGCATCACGGGGCAAAGGCACCACCAGACGCGCCACCTCGTGCTCCGGCTCGACGCGGTCGTCGTCTCCGCCGAGGAGGACGGCTTCCTCGACGTCGTCTACATGGTCAAGTTCCCGCTCGACGATCCCTTCTGCCCCGTGCGCGTTGCCAGGGACCAAGTTAAGGTGACGCCGCCAGCTGCCTGCACACCGTCCGTCGACACCTCCACCGGCTCTTCCACAGCCACGACGCCGCCGGCCGCCGTGCCGCGCTCCACGACCACGAAGTCGAAGGACAAGTGCCCCCACTCCCCAGAGACCGACGGTCGCCGGCAAGTGTCTGCGACTGCTGATGATGGAGGAGAGGAACAGAGCTGGAGCAACTAACTACTAGTCTTTGGTATTTTTTAGTTATTGAAGGCACTGTGACATACTGATTCTTTTCACTAGTGCAGATCCTCTCATCTGTGACGGGCTGTAACATAACTGGATTTTGCGGACCGTCACAAAGAATACATCTCAAACGGGCCTAAAAAGAGGCCGATTGAGATATGGTCGGAGAGATATGTTAAATGTGCATAGAACTGAAGCCCGTCACGGATGACACATATATGTGACGGGCCTAAACTAGGGCCCGTGTTGGAGCCCGTCACAGATGACAATCATCTGTGACGGGCCCCAACTTAAGGCCTGATTGAGATAACCTTAAATATCTCATCGGGCTGTAATTGCAGCCCGTCACAGATGACAATCATCTGTGACGGGCCTCATCTTGATGCCCGTTTGAGATATCTATAAAGCCCGTCACAGATGGCACTCCTCTATGACGGTTATTTTTTTAGGCCCGATAAAGATACCTTATTTGCTCGATAGTTAGTGCACACTATAAATAGCCGCAACCGTCAGAGTATCTGTATCCCACTATTCACAAATTTGGTGGGAGGTTGGAGGGGGCGAAATTTTATTTTTTCCCCAAAGAAAACAGTAAATTCATAAAGGTAAGTGACAAATAATAATCATTAATTTAGAAAATTCATCAATTCTTATGAATTTAGCGGTATTTATCTTATAAGATGTTTCTCTGATTCTTTTTTCATTTCTGTAGAGATGGATCGAAGTTGGATGTATGCGAAATCTGTGAAATGTCATAGTCAAGAGTATAGAAATGGGGTATTAAATTTTATTAACGTCGCGGAGGAGGATAGGAAAAGAAGAAACAGCGATTACATGTGTTGTCCATGTGTAGATTGCAAGAATGAGAATATGTTTGATAGCCGAATGGACGTACACGCTCATTTGATACAACGAGGATTCATGGAGGGCTACACATGTTGGGTTAAGCATGGAGAGCAGGAATCAGGAAGTGGTGCAGCTGCAGATAGTACTGGTGCGCAAAATCAGGAAGATGAAGATGAGTATGACATGTTTGTACCTTCTCCACTAGGCGGTGAAATGGTTGATGTTGATCATGATCTGCTGCAAGACATGTTACGTGACGTTGAGGATCCAGCTTACAACGAGAGAGATTCCGTAAAGTTCAGCAGGTTGGTCAGTGACTCGCAGACGCCTCTGTATGCTCGATGCAAAGCAAAGCAGACCAAATTATCAGCTACCTTGGACCTAATGAAGCTGAAGGCAAGTAATGGATGGACAGACAAGAGTTTCACAGAGCTTTTGGGAATTTTGAAGGCCATGCTGTCTGATGGGAACACATTGCCCAAGACGACATATGAAGCAAAGCAGGTTTTGTGTCCCCTGGGGTTAGAGGTCCGTAGAATTCACGCTTGTCTAAAATTTGTATTTAGTTGTTTTGCTCGATTCTTTCTTTGAGTTGTACAGGATCAATTCTTGTCATAAGAATGCCTAATATCTCTATGCGATGTAACGTACATGAAAATGATTGGGAATGTGAATTCATATCATAATTTGTAGTATCTGGCATGCATGCACTTCAACTCTCTGCATCTTTTCGAGCTCTGCTTCTTCCTGATTCGTTTACGTGGTAGTAGTTCTTAAATTGCATTTGCAGATTAGTTCGTGTCGGTCTGTTGGGTCGCCGACATGATGAACGCCAGCATGCCGTGAACGCTCTCGAGTGATCGCTGGCCGCTGCTTGCACCTAGGGGATAGCAACCTAGCAGAGCATGTTATTTTCGTACGAAGCAATTTTCCTTCGACTTTTTAAGGCCAGTAACGACATAATTAACTTCATCACTTTCACTTAATTGTTTTGCATAAATCCAAGAGTTGGTACACAAGTGTATTGAGCTACTTCTGAATCACTTGATTACTACTTCCCTAGCTCGAGGCTGAGAGCTTTGGTTGATTTATCGAATAATGTCAGTTAGTTAGGATAAGATTGAATTCCCACCGGTTTTGTTATCCTAACAAGAAAGAAATAAAATAAGAGATAATTTGTTTTTGTGTGATCGGTATAAAAACAAATTTGTTTTCTAATCTAGAGATTCACCCCCGAGCCCTACCAGTGTCACTTATAAAAGAAAGAGGAGGAGAGGCAGAGGGAACCCCCGAGCTCTCTCTCTCTGACCCTAAACCCTAAATCAATCGCCCGATCGATCTAGACGCTGGAAGGGGTTTCGTGAGGTTCTCTGTGTGTGTTTTCTTTTGTAACAGAGAGGAAAAGAAGAAGAATCAAAAGAAGTAAATGAGAGGAATCAACTCCAATGATTTCAAACAACACAGGTCAGTGAACTATTTGCAATTAGAGAGGTGATTGTTTATAGGCTAAAGTAATAAGATTCGGTAAATTAAGAATCTCCAACATTGTGGTATCAGAGCTGATCTTTAGCCCACTCAATCCCTCATAATCACATCATCTCTGTAATTAGAAGCCATCTTATATAAATTTTAAGATTAAGATTGATTCGGCATGATGCAAATTTTTTGAGTTAATTAGATTAGATTAATCCCTTTAATCTATTCGGCTTGCTTTAAGACTACTGTTCTTGCATCTTTTAATTGTTGATTAAGCCTATTATACTGTTGGTCTTAGCTAACAGTAGAAGAAGAAAAATTATTGAAGAAATAATTGTTCGGTTGTATTTAGATTAATTGAGGGAATTAAGCCACGATTAAGAAACCCTAAGCCGGATTCAATCGGCCAAAAAAAAATCCCCAAATCGAAGAACCCTAATTCCCGAAATTCTAAAAATTGAAGAACCCTAATTCGGTTTCAAAACCCTAAGCCCCGAAATCTAAATCAAATCCAAAATCAAACTGAGAAATTTTAAAGCCTCGGAGTTGATTTTGGTTCGGGTTTTGCTTACCGGAATTGAAGCCTAAGCTCGCCGGAGCTCTTAGGCCACCTCGGGGCTGCGTCGGTTCCCCGCCATGTGCACGCCGTCTTGGTGGCTCCCCTCACCGTCCTTCACCGGAACGGGAAGCGTCGGCTTGGCGTCGTCTTTGGGCTTCGCCCCTCCCTCCCCGCCGACGAGGTTTGGGCCGCACCGGCGCTCGTCGCCGCTTGCGCGCCCATCTCACTGGACCGCCGACGCAAGGCATGGCTTGGCGTCGCCTTTGGGCGCACCCCCAGCCGGCAAAGATGGAGCCGCGCGACACTCGTCGCCGTGCGCGTTCTCCTCGTCGCCGGACCGCCGTCGCCGCCACCGTTGCCGTTCGCTCTCACGCCATCACCGGAGATGAATCGAGAAGAGGAGAATGAGGGCTAGGGTTAGGGTTTTTCACCCTACCCCGCACTGGCCCGCAATTTTAGCGGCGCTTAACGAATCCGAGGCATCCATAAGATCGGACGGCTCAGATCGTCCCCGCGTCGGGCCGTCCAGTGTCGGGCCATCCGCGCGTCAGGCTAACTCCGCCTTATGGGCCGTACTTGCCGCCAGTCTAAACCGCGCGGTCCTTTGAGCCGCGGAATCCTGGACCGCGTGCCGCTCACGTGTGTAAGCCGGGCCGGCCCGATTTTGGGCCGGTTTAGGGAAGACATATGGCCCGATTTTCGCCCCATGCGCTCGCCCTCGCGCACTCGCGTAAAATGGACTGGCTCGGTTTTTTGGGCTGGACTCCGGAAGTGGCTGGGCCGCGCGGCGTGCGCGCATTCACGTGCGTAAGACGGGCCGGCCCGATTTTGGGCCGGATTCGGGAAGATGGGCCAAAATTGGTAACTTAAATTTAAGCCCGCAATCTTAATGATTAATCAATGTAATATATTGTTTATTCATTCTTTTAGCTAAATAAATTACTGAGAATTTATTTTGGTCATTGAGTAAATTATTTCTGATTAAATGGAACCAACAGGAAATTTAGTAGAAAGAAATTAATGATGTGATATTATATTTGACCAACGTTAATATGATTTCATGTCAATTTGATGAGATTATTATTTCTAGTTAAATGGAAAATTTAACTAGAAAATATTTAGATATGAAACAATACTTGACCAATATTTTCATGTCTAAATTTTATTAAAGATTATTATTATCCTTGGTTATTTCTGCTCAACGGTGATATAACTAAGGAAAAATTAATTTTGTTATTATTCCGTTAGCTTTTCTGGTTGAATGGACCCAACAAGAAATTTAACCAGAAAACATATAGATATGAAGTTATTTTGACCTACGTTATTATAATTTCATGACAAATTTCACTAAGATTAAGACTGTTATTTCTAGTTGAATGGAAACCAACGGGAAATTCAACTAGTGATTATTTAAATGAGGAATTATATTAAACGAATGTTTTTATGATTCCATTAAGATTAATATTTCCTTAATTATTTTCTGTCCAACGGTGATATAATTGAGGAAAATTTAAATGTCATTATTATTTCCTTTGTCATTTTGACCTTAACGATATTATGACTTAGGATTTTTTTTATGCCATTATTGCATTATTCACTTCTACCTTACGGTGATGTGACTAATAATTTAATTTTGTCAATACGCTTAATTCCTTTACCATTTCTACCCAACGGTGATGTCGCTAAGGATTTTAATTTTAATTTTATGTCATTACTAATGACATTATTTCCTATATCATGTCTACTTATGGTAATTTGATTTAGGATTTTTTAAAATTTAGTATTTATGATAATATTCTTCGTTGATTATTTTCTGCCTAACGATGATATGATTAAGGAATTAATTTCTGAAATTTCATGATCTTTTCTACCCTATGGTGTTTTGATTATGAAAATTTAAATTTATTTGTATGCGATTAATTAAGCCAACGTAAATTAGTTGCATACATTACTAATGTTTAATTAAATTTCAGCGACAGGACAGCTTAAGATTATTCAGCCCCTTGATGGGTCAAATTACATTGAGTGGAGAAATAATATGCTCATTAACTTAGCCATGTTGGATTTTGACTTAGCCATAAGAGAGGATCCTCCTGAGGAACCTCAATCGGCTGAGGAACTCAATATAATTGAGGAAGATTATGATGATCTCAAGTGGGCTTATGATAAAAAGTTAGCCGACTAAGAGAAATCCAACAAAATGTGCTTAATATATGTCAAGAATGTCATCTCTCAAGAAATCATTGGAGGAATCATTGACTCCAACAATGCTAAGACGTATTTGGCAAATATTAAAGAAAATTTTAAATCCGCCTCTAAGAATTATGCCAATACGTTGATAAATAAGATGATGACTAGCCATTTCAATGGCAAAGGTAGTATAAGAAAGCACATCCTTGAGATGACTCATGGCAAATCAGCTTAAATCCTATGATATAGAAATATCTGATGGATTTTTAGTGCACTTCATCATGAGTTCTCTTGGTCCTGACTATTGTCCTTTCAAAATTAATTATAATACTCAGAAAAAGAAGTGGACCATACAGGAATTGATCTCACACTCAGTGGAAGAGGAAGAGCGTCAGAAAGCTGAGAAGCAAAACATTAAAGACCAACTCAACCTCGCTAATGCCAATGAGAAAGGCAAGAAGATCTATCAAGGGGAATCCTCTAAGAGCAAGCCAGACAACTTTCAGAAACAAGGAGGGAGTAAGGCCTCTACTTCAGCTGTTCCTTCAAATACAAGTCCTTACTGCAACTTCTGTAAGTCAGATGGACATTGGCAAAGAAATTGCCCACGCTTTCAAGTGTGGTTAGCTAAGCAAGGTACAACTAAAATTAAATTTAGTAAGTCCCTTATGGTGAATTTTCCCATAATACTTGATGAGTTTTGACTCAATGCCATTGTGCATGTTTCTAACTCATTACAAGGATCCCGTACCGTCCAAACGGCAATAAAAGGGGGAGTGAATAATCAGAGTAGCTGATGGAGTGAAGATAAAGAGCGAGGACCGTTGGAAACCTCACACTTAGCCTCTCCAGTAGCTACAATTAATTTAATGTCTTATTTGTTCCTTCTATTAAAGAGAAACATTATTAGTTTAATTAGTTAAAGTAATAATGTGAGAAACGGGTTATGTCCGTTATTCTTCCAAAGAGAACATATTACATTGAGTGTGATAATAAAGTGATTGGTCTTGCTTTCATGCACGACAAAGCTATATTTGCTCTCTTTGGATGACTATACAATTATTATGAATGCCTGTAATGATTAAAGTGAGACGTCATTGAAATTGTGTCATTGTTGTTTATGCTACATTTCTAGGGGAGATTGGAACGTCTCATGAGATAGAGATATTCTTTCCCTTAGTTTTTTTTAATGATGTTGTTTAATTTTAAGGGAAAATTCACTAAGTTAAAGAGATTAGCCAATAAGTGATCGCTTATGGCAAGTGATTACTTATGGCTATGTTTACCTCACTAAGTTAAAGAGATTAGCCAATAAGTGGTCACTTATTCCAAGTGATTACTTGTGGCCATGTTTACCCATGCGAGCTCCGATTTCTTTAAAGAAATTTAAGATGCTAATGCTAGAAATCAAATGAAGTTGTGAGATCGCACTGTGGTGGTAAACATTATATGAAGCTTGCTCACCTCGAAAGGTACTAAAATTAAGCAGCTACTAAAATTAAGCACTCATCCAAATGGTTTTCAAGCCATGTAAGATTAATTGAGATCGATGAGTCAAAATGAAATGAAGAATTTAGTAGAAGTTTCTAAATGAGTCAAAATAGCAAGCCATTTTAAATGGGTTGTTAAAGTTTAGGACAGACTCTAATGGAAATTTCGAACAATTCAAAGTGAGGTGTACAACTGCATGAAAGCTAAATGTTGGAAAATTCATTCACCGGTACTCTTTGTTGATGACATTTTTATTAGCAAGCAATGCATATTGTTGTCACAGAAAATTTTGTCATCAAATTTCGGTCTAAAGGAGTACTGGGCATATTTTTTGTAAGTCATATATTGACATAAAGTTGAAGAAATAATTCTATAAAATTACGTCATTAAGTCAAAATTAAAATTAAATTATTTATGATTGAGCTAACTTTATTTGCTCTTATTTCAAATCTGGATGCATACGGATTTGGCATATATTATTTACTGGGAATCTTGGTAGTATTTAATTAAATCCAGACTAGACCGCTAGTATTAAGAATGTTTTATATTATTTGCAAGACAACTTTATGTAACATGCTCATATTTTAAAGTCTAATGGTCTCTAAAGTTTAGAGTCATTTAGACACTTATTTTGTGAGATGTGTGGATATTCATTAAGATCATTAAGTTTGTTCAGATTAAGCTATGTCCACACATAGGAGAGCAATAACCATGGAAAAGCTCCAAAATAATCTCTTACGACATAGTCAGTCGATGATGCAGTCAGATTTTGAAGCATGTTATGATTAATCATATGTTTAAGTATATTTCCCGGAACTAAGAGTGGTGAATAGCGCTCATAAACTACTCATAATTATACTGTGTTATAACTTGTGCACTGATAAAACACAGTTTTCTATTCTAGTAACAACATGTTGTGTGTGTTATTCTGCCTAACACATCAATATGGTTGTTAAAGAAATGTCCCATGATCGAATTATTAAGCTGAGTTTTTTGCTCATGGATCCATACTCTAAAGGCTCATAAATTATGCTTAATTAAGATATGTTCTGACCAGTACATGTGTAAATTAAAGCCTTGACTAAGATCCTGGATGAGGGGGACTTAAATTATCGATCAACACCCACTAAGTTAAGCTTGAGTTTATTTAAGTACAATAGTGAACTATAGTTCTTGTTGTCTCAGTGACGCTTAATGTTGTTGTGACACATTGCCTTGGGGAGCTATTTTATTTAGTAGACTCATCAGTTAGTCTCAAAATCAAGGGGAGAATGTTGGTTGATTTATCGACTAATGTCGGTTAGTTAGGATAAGATTGAATTCCCACCGGTTTTGTTATCCTAACAAGAAAGAAATAAAATAAGAGATAATTTGTTTTTGTGTGATCGGTACAAAAACGAATTTGTTTTCTAATCTAGAGATTCACCCCTGAGCCCCACCAGTGTCACTTATAAAAGAAAGAGGAGGAGAGGCAGAGGGAACCCCCGAGCTCTCTCTCTCTGACCCTAAACCCTAAATCAATCGCCCGATCGATCTAGACACTGGAAGGGGTTTCGTGAGGTTCTCTGTGTGTGTTTTCTTTTGTAACAGAGAGGAAAAGAAGCAGAAGAAGAATCAAAAGAAGTAAATCAGAGGAATCAACTCCAATGGTTTCAAACACAGGTTAGTGAACTATTTGCAATTAGAGAGGTGATTGTTTATAGGCTAAAGTAATAAGATTCTGTAAATTAAGAATCTCCAACAGAGAGAGCCAAAGTTATTAGGGGCTATTTATTTGTCAAGTGACTCAATTTTTTTTCTTATCAATCAAATACTCCGTTCCTTTGAATAAGGCACACACGCTGAGTAAACGCTTGCAGAGGGGGACGGCCACCGTCGGGCGACCGTTGTCGTTCGAGAAGTCAACGGTGGAGGTGGAGAGTCTGGCAGCAACACAGACGATAGAGCTGCTACCGCTCCGCCTAATGGGAGGTGCGAGTTTGCCGATAAGGAGCCACGTGAAGCTAGTTACCCATCTAAGCTCGCGTGAACCCCCACCGCGAGCTCGTCAATGGCGACTACTGGTGGTCAGTGCGGTGGCCGCTGTAGCCCAATAGCCGGTAAGCTCGCGGCAACACAGACGGAGCTTGGGTTCTCGTGATGGAGGTGGAGGGGATACAGAAGAGGACGTGGAGCTAGAGCAAGAGGGCGGTTGTAGCTGGGCTTGGCCCGCCCTCTCCCACGTTGCCCCCTCTAACCTCAATGGTGGGCGACAGGGGATCTTGTGGTTTGGTGGAGTTCAATGTCCCTCCGGCTGCTGTCTCCTCTCTGTCGAGCAATGCGGGTGACGGCGGCGTCACTGAGCTCGATGACGTGGTGGCAGTTGTGAATCTCAAGGTCGAGGTCATGGGGGAGGCAAAAGGCGGCCGACCTCGGCGAGCTCGTGGGGAAGCAAGGGTAGGAGCTGCCGGGAGCTACTCCAGATCTGGCCACTGCCGCTCGATAGAGAGAAGACACCACTCTACCTGTCGAGCTCGTCTCCCACTGGCCACCACGCTACCTGTCCACCGCCTTGTTCCTCTCCCACTGGCCACCACTCTAGCTACCTGTTGACCGCTGGCCTAGAGATCACAAGGAAGAGAGGGGAGAGGTAGAGAGATGGAAAAAGAGAGGAGGTTGGAAGAAGATAGAGCCTCTGACATGTGGGCCCCATATGGGTCTCATCTTTTTTTATTTTTTTCTACCGAATATAAGTGTCACGTGAGACGAAGACATGATCAATATGTTTCGCAGATGCCACATAAGTCAAAACGGGCTCAATACTCTCTTGGGACTATATTTGCTTTAGGTTTTAGAGTTGGGGAGGCGTTATATCCATTTTTCTGGCTGAGAGATATGATTCGACTAAGGGCAAAAGTTGAAAGAGGTAAAATAGACTTGTTCCCCATTGGGAGCGACACGGAGGATGTGAGGATTGTGAGCAAAGATCACCATCACAATGATAGTTGGAGCCAACAAAGCATGGGGAGAAGAAGCTCAAGCGCTAAGGAGGAGACCTCATGGAGATCGAACGGCAACAAAGAACATGATTAATCAGATGCATACTTATTAGGGCTGGACGAAAAATTCGTGACTCGTGATTGACTCGGCTCAGCTCACTGAAAAATGTTAAGAAGTTGAGCCACTTAGAGATAACGAGCAAGCTCGAGCTGACTCATGAGCCAAACGAGCTAGAACCCTACAGATACAACAGGCGGCCCGTGGACAACTCAAATGAACGACGGCCCACTATCAAGCTAACATCAGCCCAATGCTGCTTGTCCTGTTGTCCATGAGGCCCACATGGCCACAACGCCTACAACAACTAAAGAGCTCACGTCAAAGACAAACCCTAGTTAACTCAGGCTCTCTACCTCCCAGCCACAGTACGCATGGATACACAACAGCCCAGCGCCGCCGCATGGCGCACGCAACCCGCAGCCACGCCGCGCGCCTTCCTGGTCTTTGGTGCTTGCGCCGTCACCTCCTCCCCTGCCGTGGGCTACTGCTGATCTGCCGATGAAGGCTGCAGCGCCGTCGGCCGTCGCGCTTGTCCTCGCCGCTGCGGGTTGTTGCGTCGTCGACCGTCACGCTCGTCCTCGCTGCTGCAGGCTGCTCACGGGCTCACGCTCCCGTTGTCCCGCGGTCTCGCTGGCCGCCACCCTGTCAGGCTGTCACACGCTCTCGCTCTTCTAATCTCGCCGTCCTATCGTCTGATATCTTGCCCTCTCCAGCTCGCGAGAAAAAACGAGCTGACTCGAGCTACAGAACCGAGCAGAGTTTTATGCTCGTTTAGATTACGAGCTTATATAATACATTTCTATAAGGAACTCTTTGGGCACTCGAAGGAAAACTCTTTTCTCCTTGGAAATGGAAGGAGTTACAGTGGTTATAGAAGAAGATAAAGAAATGCGAACTAAACCTTTTAGTTTGGAGGAGGTTCTGAAAGTGGTTTTTGAACTAAAATAGAATAAAACCCTTGGTCCTAATGGTTTCCCTCGGAATTTCTACAACAAGTTCTGGGAGATATTAAAAAAAGATTTGGTTGAGTTGATTAATGATTTTCATTATGATATGGTGAATGTGGAAAGACTGAACTATGATATTATTACTCTGATTCCAAAAACAAAAGATGCTGCTCAAATTTAAAAAATTAGGCCTATTTGTCTGTTAAATGTAAGCTTTAAAATCATAACTAAGGTGCTGATGAACAAAATTAACAATGTCATGGCTTACATCATCTCAAAAAACCAAACTGCCTTTCTTATGAATAGATATATAATGGAGGGAGTGGTCATTCTCATGAGATCTTGAACACACTTCATCAGAAAAAACAGAGTGGAATCCTTTTTAAGGTTGATTTTGAGAAAACGTATGATAAAGTTGATTGGGTCTTTCTTTATAGAATGCTCAACTCAAAGGGTTTCCTTGATCAATGGTGTGATTGGATGATGAAAGTGATTAGAGGAGATAGGGTGGCTATTAAAGTAAATGACCAGGTTGGTCCTTCTTTTAAAACTCATAAGGGGCTTAGACAGGGGATCCACTTTCTCCTCTGTTGTTTAAGTTAGCAGCAAAAGCACTTACTTTGTTAGTGCAAAGGGCAGAAAATAATTCCTTGTTAAAAGGCTTAGGAGTTAGTGAGGACAACAAAGTCATAATATGATACAATCTTTCTTTTGCCAGATAACCTAGAATATGCCAAAAACCTGAAATACATTCTTTGTTTGTTCGAGCAACTCTCTGGGTTCAAAATAAACTTTAATAAAAGTGAGGTTTTCTATGTTGGAGAGGCAAAGGAAAAATAGGAGATATATAGCCAACTCTTTACATGTAACATAGGTGATTTCCCTATGAAATACTTAGGGGTTCCAATTGATAAAAAAAAATACTAAAAACATATTAGAAGAATGCTAAAAATAAAATGGAACACAAATTGGGATGCTGGCAAGGCAAACTCCAATCAATTGGAGGTAGATTGATATTTATCAATTCAAGCCTCAGCAATGTTCCCTTATACATGTTGTCTTTTTATAGACTACCCAAGGTGTAAGGGAGAAAATGGATTATTATAGAAGGAAATTCTTTTGGCAAGAAGATCAAGACATCAGAAAGTACCACCTAGTACAATGGCCTGTGGTCTGTTCCCTAAAAGATCAAGGGGTTTGGGCATTTTGGATTTAGACATCATGAATAAAGCTCTGCTAGGAAAATGGATTTGGAAATTGGAAAATGAAGATGGGTGGTGGCAAAAAATTCTTAGAGATAAATATTTATTTAACAAAACTTTTTCATGGG
Source organism: Oryza officinalis (assembly GCA_008326285.1). Taxonomy (NCBI): domain Eukaryota; kingdom Viridiplantae; phylum Streptophyta; class Magnoliopsida; order Poales; family Poaceae; genus Oryza; species Oryza officinalis. Next base: position 37,797,317 of record BDMV01000007.1, on the reverse strand, counting down.
TGACTTATAAACCTGGAAATTCACATTTATGGCATGGGCTGATGGAAATAAAAGAAGATTTTTACAATTTCTGTTCAAAAAAAGTGGGAAATGGGGAAAATATCCTTTTCTGGGAAGATAGTTGGCTTGGAGGTAGACCCTTGAATTTGCTGTTCCCAGTTCTGTACAACATCACCTTCACAAAACACATAACTTTGGCAACTCTAAAACAAAAAGGGTGGGAGGCTATAGAATTCAGGAGGTCCTTACATGGAGAAAAACTTAGATATTGAAACATAATAAAACCAAGATGTGATAAAGTGTAGCTACATGAGGGCTGCAAAGATAGGATCTGGTGGAACTTGACAAAAAAGGGAATTTACTTTGTTAAATCTTTCTATAGAGCTCTCAAAATGCAACAGGTTGAGTTTCGTTATGAGAAGATTTGGAAATTTAAGATCCCTCTGAAAATAAAGGTGTTCATTTGGTTGATGCTAATAAATAGGATTTTAACCAAGGATAACCATTATAAAAGAGGTTGGAGGAAAGGGAACAAAATTTGTCAATTCTGTGACAAAGGAGAAACCATTCAACATTTATTTTTTGACTGTCCAGCAGCTAGGCTGCTTTGGAATGTGCTGATCTGTGCTCTTAATCTAAAACCAGTCCTGAATAAAAACCATTTATTTGGACAATGGTTGTCCAATTTTGACAAAGACATAAAACAACTAATGGTGGTTGGGGTGGCTACAGTGCTTTGGGCCATCTGGAAAATCAAGAACAAAGCTTGTTTTGAGAAAAAGTTCCCTAACGACCCCACTGATTTAGTCTTTTTGTCTTGCCATTTGATTGAATCCTAGGCTAACTTGCAGAAAATGGAGGCAAAGCAAAGAAGGCTATTGCTGGGGGCCAAACTTATAAAGCAGATGGCATGTGATGTGTTCAGCTCTAGGTTTGGATTGAGAACATGCACAAGATGTCTTGAATACTGAAGTTTGAAGGCCGAAGCCTGGTGTTTTTTGCAAACATGCTCATCTGTTTTGATGTTGTGGTGGCGGTTGAAGATGTCGCTGGTTGTCCTGTCGAGTCTGTGTCTTTCATTGAGCTAAAGTTTGCCTCAGGCTCTGTTCGTTGGGGTGAGTTCCCAACTCACCCACTCGTTTTTCGCGCGCACGTTTTTCAAACTACTAAACAGTGTGTTTTTTGTAAAAAGTTTCTATATGAAAGTTGCTTTAAAAAATCATATTAATCCATTTTTTTAAAAAAAATTAATAAATATTTAATTAATTATGTGCTAATGAGTCGCTTCGTTTTTCGTGCGGAAGAAATTTCTTCCCAACTCATACAAACAAACATACCCTAAAGTCTAGTTGCAAGTAGTAGCAATATGGCTGTTGGAAAACCTGATGTCTCTCGTTGAGGCGGGTCCTGTTGGCTGTGTTTTTATTTTGTCATTCCTTTATGGGTGTTGTAAAAACCCTAGTCCTTGATCATTTCTGTAATAGAAATGGGGGCTGTAAAGCCCTTGTTAAAAAAAAAACTACACGAACTAGAGCGAGTCGAACCGAGCTGGATCGGCTCCACCCCTAGATTAAGTCGCCTGTTTACAAGTAATTATCAACTTCATGTGATCTAGCTGTGACCTTCCTGAGTCCTGAGTAATTGTCAACTTATCTAAATTAGTCCGAATTGCCTGTGATTGAAAGGTAGAAGGGCATAATCACACTGTGACAAATCATCTGAGAAACAGAGTACTGCATATATTTGCAGAAGATGGGGATGATTTCAGACAAAAAATGATGATTTCAGACAACAAATGTAGTATATATGATCTTAGTAATGTGCACATGCGGGCTGTCTAACAAAATCTAATCAATAACCAAACAACACGCATACACACACAATAAATTAAGTAGCGTCCCGTCGCGTCGCGCGTCGCCGTGTGTTTAGGCGAAGAGCAGGGCGGCGTGCGGGCACAGGTCCTTGTACGCGTCCTTGATGGTCGACTCGCTGACGCCGGTGGCGACGGACACCTCGCGGACGCTCTTCCGGCCACCGCCGCTCCCCTGCGCGGCCATGTAGACGATGGCGGCTGCGATGGACTGCGGGTTGCGCCGCACGTCGAGGCTGTCCAGCCTTCCCGCCGCGCGCCGCGCCGCGCTCACCTCCTGGCTGCTCATCCCGACCGCCGACCCGTACCGGAGCAGGTAGTCGCCGGCGCGCACCACCACGCCGACGCCGCCGCCGTTCGTCTTCGTGTGCGCCGCCTGATCCTGCACGCACTCCTCCATCCCGAGGTGCCTCTTGATCGCGTTGATGAACTTGCCCATGTCCCTCTTCGTCGCCGCCGCGTCGGCCGTCGCCGTGATCAGCTCCTTGAGCGTCCGCGGCGCGCCCTCGGGGCGGCACGCGGCGTGGAGGCACGCCGCGTAGAGCGCGTCCCGGCTCCGTCCCTTGGGGCATGCCCTGGCCTCCTCCAGCTTCCTCAGCACCTCCTTCGCCCGGTCGCTGACCTTGTCCGCGAGCCCGAGCCGGCTCGCCATGTCGGCGATGGCGTCGAACCCCTCGGTGAGCGCCTTGCTCGTCTCAGGGACGCCGCAGCGCATCTTCGGCAGGACGGCACCGCCGCGGCGCATCTTCGGCGCCACGACGGCGCCGCGCACCCTCGGCTGCACCGAGCCAACATCGTCAGCCCGCAGCACCGGCGGCTCCCCGACAGAGCAGGCAACGCCCTCGCCGCCTGGGAGCAACGGATCGGCAGCAGCTGGCGAGACGCCTCCTCCCACGCCGCTGCCACGGTCGTCGTCGCAGTCATCATCATCATCATCAGCGCCGCGGTCTTTGGCAGAGGCGACGGCGCGCCACCGCGTCGGCACGGGGCACGCGTTGCCGTTGCCGAGGTCGAAGTCGAACGCGCACTCGGTGCACATGGCGTCACCGGTGGCGTGGTCGAGCACCATCGGCGTGACACGCTGGCACTGCTGGCAGTAGCTGACGCCGTCCGGGGAGCCGTACATCGTCGACGCGCGCGAGCATTCAGCGTCTCGGTCTGTGCTTGGATTGCGTTGCGTTGGCGTCTGTTTAAGCTAAGCTGGTAGTAGTAGCTACGAATGCTGCTCTGCTCGGTTTTGTGGTGAGGTTAGCGTGTGGTGGGTGGGAGGATTTATAGCGACGACATCGAGTCCGACTCGAGTTCGGCCACCCCATTCGGGAGTCGGGCTCGGGTCCGGCCCAGCCATTCGGGAGTGGGAGTGGGAGTCGGAGTCGGAGTCGGACTGGCCCATCTGCCCGATCGGCGATTTACTCGCCTATGCAATGATTAGTGCAAATAAGAATCCCTAGATGAAAAATAAGATACTGATTATGTGATTATTGCCTTCTGATGTGTTTTTCTTATATTGCATTGTTAGGGTTTAAACTTGGGATTGGGAATTTGGGGGAACTGAAGCAAAATTCCGGTCGAATGAACAATTTTCAACTTTAATTGGCTACTGATCATTATCTTGCTTACCTTACTGGTAAGCTACCAATGAGGCCCATCGTAGATTCGTAGTTTACTGCTTCAAGAACGTGCAAGAACGTAAATATTGACTATTTTTTTATTTTTACATAGTTATTGTAGAGCCTTTTATTATTGTAGAGCTTTTTAGTTAAAAATTATAAAGCTCTACTACCTTTTTTCCTGTTGGCTATGAAGGACATTGAGAACGGCTCTTTTTTGCCAATAGTCACTATTTTTGTGATTTTGATGTCCCATTCACTTTAACTTTATTTGGTAAGCACTTCTAATCGCTACTCCTTCGCTGCTGTACATCCTGATCACTTATGTTAAATTACTTGCATAAAAACCGTCTAGGAACATTGTTTGTTAGCTTGGAAATTTTATATATGGCTATACATAAATGGCGTACCCTTCGTTTTTATTGAGTACTTGGGATCTCACAACACTATCCTTATTCTGGCCATGATGTCATATTTCTATTTGGTGTGAGCGTGAAAATGGCCACGGAAATTCGCGACCAACCGACACTTGTTTCCGATTTTTATTAGCCAAGCTATGTGGAGATGGTTACCAATGAAAATGAAAATAGAAATGATAAAAAAGTATGAAAAATAGAGACGGAAAAGATTTTGTTGTTATACCGACCGTTTCCAAATTTTTACTGTATTTTTACGGAAATTATCGTTCATATATTGGGTTAATTACGAAATAAGCCAATATCTATGGTCCATTTTTTTATTTGATCATAGTTTAGAGACCCATCAACTTCACAATCAAATTCCTAACTTGAGTTCATGGTTAAAAGGGAAACAATTTGTAATTTATATAGTGTAACCTTGAATTCAAATTGTCATATTATATAGTTATTATGCTAAGTTAAATGTATGATTTTATAGTTTGGTGTTGTCGATATTTATTATCAGTGTTCGATCCATACCAACGTGTTTCGATCTGTATAATTCTGTTTTCAACTTTCTGATATTTCTGATACCGTTTTTGTTTTCGACATTACTATTTTTGATTCAGTTCTGGTTATGAAAATTGTTGAGAAGTTTTCCGACTGTTGTCATCCCTACGTTCTTGGTATCATGGTAGAGGAAGAGTAGGTTCGAGATTGTTGTCATCAGGGAATTCACAATGGCATCCTTGAAAATGCACTAATATGCGGGCCTGGGCTCGGTAATGCAAAGGATCATAAGAAACGAAATGGCTAATATATGGTGTCCAATGCTGAGGTTCAACTGTGGAAAGGCCAAGCATGTGGAGTAAGAGAGACAGAGACAACGTCTTACGTATAAGTGGAAATATTAAATTGTTTGCTATATTAAGAGGTAAAATAATGAGTAAATTGCATCGACAGTAAATGAGCTTGTTAGTGCACAAACTTGTAAATAATTGTTTTGCTGTATGAACTTGTCTGGTGTGTACAAACTAAGACCAAAAAAGACACTACATGGCTAATCTTATTGATTTAAGTGCTAATTAGAATACTAAGCAAACTTATATCTAAAAAGGTTTTTATTTAGATATACATCTGTTCAATAAAAAGATAGAATGGGGTATAGTGATATTAGAAAAATATATGAAAAACTGAGCAATGATAAAGGGTTAGAAATATATAATTAATCATTTCAATGATGAAGGATAAAGTGCATGTCTTATGCATACTCACTTTATGCATGCATGTCACATCCTAATCAACATCAACTTGATAAAATAAACCTTGCCAAGCCATTTTGGTTTTGGTTCGCACGAACTAGACAAGTTTGTGCTTCAAAATGAATATTTTAAAAATATATGTACTAAATTGAACCCACTTAACAAGATTGTGTACTACCAATAAAATTTACTCTAAAAATAATAATTTATGATTCGCAACCATGTATACATTCTAGGTTTAATATGGCATATGTTTTTTTACAATTCAGTATGCTGGTTTATGCCTACTCCCTCCGTCCAAAAAAACCTAATCTTGGTGACGATGAGACATCATCTAGTACAACGAATCTGAATCTGGACAGTTCTCTAACCAAATCCGTTGTACTAGGTGATGTCCTATCCTCATTAAGGTTGGGTTTTTCTGAGATGAAGAAAGTAGGTGACAACAATTTTAGGAGAAATAATGCTACTCGAGGAGTATCATAGCCGCATAGCTAATGCCAGTTCAAAAACCAACAAACATATAGCTGGTTTTGAACCGGTGCTGGTTGCCATATGTTTAGTACTTTCTTCATCCTAGTTTGATTATCTTCTAAGCAAAAGACACCAAGACCAAAGACATCAAAATATTCGTCATTCTCAAATTAATCCTCATCGGTTAAGATGCTCTATTGTTTCGTGTCCCGTGGATTACTCATGTTTTAAACATTGCATGACATTGCATCAATAAAAATTAATCTTGGTTGGTTGCATACAACACATTCAATGATGCATATTTACTCTTTGTATAAATAAATAAATAGACACTTGTTACATTGATGATCATTTTGAAAAGACCTCACAAACTTTAGGAGATGATCAAAATGAGATGGAGTAAGTAGTGTACAACTGTAATAGGATAAAGCTTGGGTACCATCACGAAGTACGAAAACATAGGCTCGGGCGATGGTGTTGTGGCTATAGAGAAAGGGGAAGATTGTAGTAGCAGCCGAGTGTGGGAGGAGGAGGTTGAGTGGCATTACTGAAGAGCGTGGTTGAAATCATGAAAGGCTCGAACATCGGCAGGAAAGCATGGGGAGGAGGAGTAGATCGACCGGTGTGAACACATCGGACCATTTATATGTCACATTCAGGAGGGGAAAGGAGAATATTGGGAAAATATGTAAAATGAGATAAGAAATTAGCATATGATTAATTAAGTATTAATTATTTTAAAATTTAAAAAATGAATTAGTATGAATTTTTAAAAGAAACATTCTTATAGAAATTCTTGTAAAAAAACCATTTAGCCGTTCAGAAAGAGGGCGCGAGAAAAATGAGCTATTTCTTCTCTCTTGTAGGAATGAACGCAACCTTAAACTTGACCAAATAAACCAATAGCAAGCAAGCACACGAACCATTCAGCACATGACAAATAGAAGAGAAAATTCTATTCACAACACACAAAGATTTGCAGTTCCTGGTAGTGCATTGACATTTCTACTCTTCTTCCTCACATGACAAATAGAAGAGAAAATTCTATTCACAACACACAAAGATTTGCAGTTCCTGGTAGTGCATTGACATTTCTACTCTTCTTCCTCCTCTCCTTTCAGGTTTGTCGTCTTTCCTCCCCGCTTCATGCTCGTTGGTGCACCAGCCAGGGAAAAGAGGAGAGGAGGGATGGCGCGCTGGCTGCTGGTGGAGGGGTGTGTTGGCGGTGGGTGGAGGGGGTGGCACGAAAGGGGATCTCTCCGCAACAGAGCTTAGTGAGAGTGAGAGTGAGAGTGAGAGAGGGAGAGGGAAAGGATAAAGGAGGAGGTATCTTTTTATTAGTTTCTATGTTTTGCGATGCCCAGTGTAAAATATTGGACTTACATGTAAACTAAAAAAATATAAGAACTGATATAGAAAATATCAGGGCACACATGAAAAATTTAAGCCACCACTAAAGCCATTTTGCACTATGCAAGAGAAGATGTGGTCTAAGCTTACATGGCACTTAGCCCTGTTAGATGTGGCTTGTATTGTTCATGCCCTTAGAGCATCACCAATAGTATCTCTATGTTTTATCCACCAAAATATTTTTTATGGGAATTTTAAATAAGATTTAAGGTATGAAAATAGTGATTCCTTCGAGAGATGGGCTAAAATGAACTTCCTAAAACCTAAAAGTGAGTCCCATACTAAACTACCAACAGTACGTGATATGTCTAGATATCACTAGTACAGATCCTCTTATCTCTGACGGGCCCTCACATACCTGGACTATTGGGCCGTCAGAACCAAGTCATCTCAATCGGGCCTAAATTTGCGCCGTTGTAGATGTACTCGTGCAGTCATACTCCAGGCCCAAGTACACATAGCCCGTCACCGATGACACTCATCTGTGACGGGCTCAACTTTAGGCCCGATTGAGATGACCCAGCATATCTCAATCGGGCTCGTCTACAGAGCCCGTCAGAGATGAGGATCATCGGTGACGGGCTCCAAATATGGCCCGATTGAGATGGATTTAAAGCCCGTCACCGATGACTCGTATCTCAATCGGGCCCTTCTAGAGAGCCCGTCAGAGATATGAGTCATCGGTGACGAGCTACAATTATGGCCTGATTGAGATGTGATTTAAAGCCCGCCACCGATGACTCATATCTGTGTCGGGCTTTTTGTTGATGCCCGTTAGAGATAACTGTGCGCCCGTTAGAGATGTCGGTTCATTGGCCCGATTGAGATATATTTCGCCCACTATAAATAGACCACCCGACTGTTGTCTGAAGTTATCCCACTATTCACTATTTTGGTGGGAGGTTGAAGGGGGCGAATTTTTGTCATTTTTTTTCAAAGAAAAACAGAAAAATCTTAGAAGTAAGTAAAAAGGTAGTAATAATTTTTTTCAATTTAGTAGTATGTTAACTAATATTTTATTAAATTTTGCAGCGATGGATCGAAGTTGGATGAATGCGACAACTCTAAAACGTCATTGCAAGGAGTATAGAGATGTCGTTTTAAGTTTTATGAACGTTGCGGAGGAGGATAGGAGAAGAAGAAATAGCAAATACATGTGTTGTCCATGTAGAGATTGCAAGAATGATATTATGTTTAGCGGAGAGGAGGTACACTCTCACTTGATACAACGGGGATTCATGAAGGGCTACACATGTTGGGTGAAGCATGGAGAGCAAGAATCCGGTAGTGGTGCAGCTGCAGACAGAAGTGGTGCAGACAATCATGAAAATGAAGATGAACATGACATGTTTATACCATCTCCATTGGGCAGTGAAATGGTTGATGTGGATCCTGATATGTTGCAAGAGATGTTACGTGATGTTGAGGAGCAAGCTCACAACGAGAGAGATTCCATGAAGTTCAACAGGTTGGTCAGTGACTCCGAGATACCTCTATACGCCGGATGCAAGGCAAAGCATACCAAATTGTCAGTTACCTTGGACCTAATGAAGCTGAAGGCAAGTAGTGGATGGACAGACAAGAGTTTTACGGAACTTTTGGGAATATTGAAGGTCATGCTTCCTGAAGAGAACACATTGCCCGAGACGACATATGAAGCAAAGCAGGTTCTGTGTCCGCTGGGGTTAGAGGTCCGTAGAATTCACGCTTGTCCAAACGACTGCATATTGTACCACAAGCAATATGCGGACCTAGATGCTTGTCCTGTGTGCAAGGCTTTTCGATACAAGCGAAAGAAAAGTGCGGGGGAGGGAAAGAAGTCAAAGCGGGGTGGTCCGGCGAAGGTTGTGTGGTATCTACCTATCATTGATCACTTCAAGAGAATATTTGCCAACCCCAAGGAAGCAAAGTTAGTGCGTTGGCATGCTGAAGATAGAAGGAACGACGGTTTGCTAAGGCACCCTGCGGATTCGATTCAATGGAGGAATATCGATCGAATGCACAAAGACTGATCCTAGAAACATGAGGATATGTCTGTGTACGGATGGCATGAATCCTTTCGGAGATATGAGCAGTTCTCACAACACTTGGCCAGTTCTTATTGCGAACTATAACCTCCCACCATGGTTGTGCTTCAAAAGAAAATATATTATGTTGTGCTTGTTAATCCAAGGTCCAAAACAACCGGGCAATGATATCGATGTGTTCTTGGAGCCTGTTATCGATGATCTTGAGATTCTTTCGAAAGAAGGTGTCGAAACCTGGGATGCATACGGTCAGGATAACTTCAAGCTACGAGTTCTATTGTTCTGCACCATTAACGACTATCCTGCACTAGGTAATCTTTCCGGATAAACCGTGAAAGGAAAGAAGGCTTGCTCTGATTGTATGGAACATACACGCAGTAGGTGGCTGAAGAAATCAAGAAAGATGGTTTACATGGGTCATAGGAGATGGCTCCCGCTACGCCACGCCTTTAGAAGAAAGAAGAAAATTTTCAACGGTCGGAGAGAACTTGGAACTGCTCCCAAGGATTTGTCTGGAGACGAAGTCCATGACATGGTCAAAGACATAACTAACGAGTTTGGGAAGAAAAGAAAACGTGGCAAGGGAAATGATAAGGGTATGTGGAAGAAAAAAATCCATATTTTGGCAGCTACCATACTGGAAAGACCTTGAGGTCCGGCATTGCATTGATCTAATGCATGTAGAGAAGAACTGCTGCGATAGTTTGCTCGGGCTACTACTTAATATGCCTGGAAAGACAAAGGATAGGTTGAATGCTCGCCTAGATCTGCAGGAATTGAACATTCGCAGTGAGCTTCAGCCTGTTACGGACGAAGAGACAGGCAGAGTGTACCTCCCACCAGCTTGCCACACATTGTCGAAGGATGAGAAGATCGCAATGCTATCATGTCTGGCTGATATTAAGATTCCTTCGGGCTATTCAGCAAGCATCAGTAAGTACGTTAAATTGGATGATCTAAAACTGGTTGGAATGAAGTCTCACGATTGCCACGTGCTAATCACACAGATCTTGCCAGTTGCTATCAGAGGCATTCTACCCCCCAAAGTCCGTCACACGATCCAACGACTCTGTGCTTGCTTCAATGCAATCGGTCAGAAGATTATAGATCCCGAAGATCTAGATAAGATGCAGACTGATATTGTCAATACCTTGTGTCACTTGGGGATGTATTTTCCACTGTCTTTCTTCGATATCATGGTTCATCTCCCTGTTCATCTAGTGAAGCAAACAAAACTATGTGGTCCAGCTTTTCTAAGGGAGATGTACCCGTTTGAGAGGTATATGGGAGTTCTTAAGTCGTACGTTCGAAATAGAGCAAAACCGGAGGGAAGCATCATTGAAGGGTACACGACGGAAGAGGTTATTGAGTTCTGCATCGATTACATGGCCGAGACTGATCCTATCGGAGTTCCTGCGTCTCGCCACAAAGGAAGGTTGGCAGGCCTTGGCACAACAGGCAGAAAAAGAATTGTACCCGATCAGGCATCCTATGCACAGGCTCATTTCGCTGTGCTACAACATATGGCCGAAGTAACTCCATACTTTGAGGAGCATCTAGTGAAGGTCCGACAGGAGAACATGGGTCGATCAGATACGTGGATCAACAGAAAACATAGTACTCGCTTCAACGAATGGTTCAAGAATCGTATCGCACGGAGTACCGATGGCCCAAGTGAGATAATACGAAGGTTGGCAAGGGGCCCAAGCTGGGATGTCGACACATGGCAAGGGTACGATATCAATGGATACACATTCTACACCGTCAAACAAGATGACAAAAGTACAGTGCAGAACAGTGGAGTCCGTATAGATGCATATCAGGATCAAGCTGGATCGAACACATACTATGGCCGTATAGAGCAGATATGGGAGATGAACTACATGAGCTTCAAAGTCTCTTTGTTTCGTTGCAGCTGGGTGAATATCCGCACTGGAGTAAAAGTCGACAGGGAAGGATTCACTTTAGTGGACCTGGCCAAGGTTGGATACGCGGACGAACCGTTCGTCCTAGCGAAGCAGGTCGAGCAGATTTTCTATATACAAGACCCCGCTAACAAGAAGCTGCACGTCGTTAGGGATGGCAAACGAAGAATTGTTGGGATTGACAACGTCGTCGATGAGGAAGAATATAACCAGAATCTTCATGTGAGACCTCAGATCGACCTTGACGATGATCCCGAAGACGAAGTGGCATACGCTCGTTCTGACCATTCGGAAGGCATATCCTTGTAAACAGAGTCTTCGTAGTACTGTAAATTGCAAATAGATATAAGTAATGAAGTATTTTGTACCGGCGCCTAATAATCTGCATATTTTAAATTCATGTGTGTTTTAAAATTTAATAGCAAATTTACACTGTTTAAATAAGGCATAGGTTAACTATAATAATTTTTTAAAATTTAATGGCAATTTTAAACTAATTTAATAAGCCATATTTTAATTTAACAGAAATTTTACACAATCTAAAAATGTAATAGCAATTTTAAATCGGGTACAAGTTAATTATAATAATTTTATAACTTAAATATCATTATTAAATACAACTGATTAGGAATATTTTAATTCTATAGTGGGATGAGCTTATCTCTATCGGGCATATAAATAATGCCCGTCAGAGATGATCTTATCTCTATCAGGCGTATTAGCTCTGCCTGTCACGGAAGATTGTCATCTGTATCGGGCTTATTGTTTGTGCCCGTCACGGATGATTGTCATCCGTATCGGGCTTCTTTCTTGTGACCGTCACGGATGATTGTCATCCGTATCGGGCTTCATTCTTGTGCCCGTCACGGATGATTGTCATCTGTATCGGGCTTAATGCTTTTGCCCGATGGCGATGACCTACGACTAGGTTTTCTACCGATCCAGATCTGACTCTGGATCGATAGAAAAACTAAGTTTTTCCTAAGCGCCTCACCGACTAAGTTCACTCCTCACCAACAACTGCCTCCTCCCTCGAAGCGCCTCCTGACCGCCGCCGCCGCCTCCTCCCTCCAAGCGCCTCCCGACCCCGCCGCCGCCTCCTGCACGCCGCCGCCGCCTCGCCGTCGCCGCCTCCTGGACGCCGCCGCCTCCTCGCCCACCCCGCCCACAGCATCTCCGGCAACATCCACCGCTGCAACACCGCCGGCCGTCTAGATCTGGTGAGACCCCGCGGCTCCACTTCTTGTTGATCCCTAGCCCCCAAAGTGCAAATTAGTGTACATACATATTGATCTGTTTAGGAGGATTGTAGTTTTACATTTTGATTTTCATATATTGCTATTTTGTTGTTTTATTTTCATACATATTAATCTATTAGTGTACATACAAATTTGTTGTTATTTATCTATATGTATCATGCTGACATATAACTTGTATTGATGAAATTTGTTGTGCTGACATCATACATATAACTATTTTCATACATATTGATCTATTAGTGTACATACAAATTTGTTTGAATAAGTATTAAATTGCAATGAATTTAGTGTCAAATTTGTTTGAATTTAGTGTCAAATTTGTTTGAATTTACTATGAATGGGGGCCATTCTGAATTAGACTGCCTATGCATATAAATTCTGAAATCTGAGACTTTAGTAGTTCAAAAATTTAAAACTTTAGTACTTGTTCTAAATTTCAAACTGTACTATTACCCTGCCACTATTACCTTGTTCTAAATTTCCTACCACTATTACCTTGTTCTGCTCTGTCCTCTTCCTGCCACTATTACCCTGTGATTTCTTGATAAATGGCCAGTGATGAATGCTCAAAAACAGACCATAAGAACAGACCATCTACACTTATTCTTTTTTTTGGGAACTACACTTGTTCTTTTTTCATACAAACAGCCCATCGATACTTGTTCTTTTTTTTAGGAAGCTACACTTGTTCTTTTTTGCATAATAACAGACCATCTACACTTGTTCTATTTTTTTTGGGGGGGGACTTCACTTGTTCTTTTTGCATAAGAACAGACCATCTACACTTGTTCTTTTTTTGGGGGGGACTTCACTTGTTTCTTTTGCATAAGAACAGACCATCTACACTTGTTCTTTTTTTTGGGGGGGGGACTTCACTTGTTTCTTTTGCATAAGAACAGACCATCTACACTTGTTCTTTTTTTGGGGGGCACTACACTTGCTCTTTTTTGCATAAGAACAGACCATCTAAACTTGTTCTTTTTTTTGGGGAACTACACTTGCAAATGATTGTAATTGATGCACAATTTCTAAGCAAAACTAAGGCCATATCTTAACCTTTGCATAAGTTATATACACAACCAAAATAAGTTTTTCTATAAATTTTTTTAACTTTCTTGCCGTACAAAAGTTGTATAGAAAATGTCGCAGCAAGGCGAACCCATGTCAGCGACTGCTAGTGGGACAACATCGAGCCAGGCTACTAGGACCCAGAGTAAGATCCATAAGGAAGTGTACACCATAACAGAGGTGGACGATCTGGGATTTCCGACGGCTCCTGCGAAAGCTGTCAAAAAGTTCACCACAATATGTGGAATCCTTGGGAGGCGGAACTTCACCATATTGAAGGACCACATCGATCTGGTCCCACAAGAAGAAAAAGATGAGGCCTGGAAGCAGTTCAAGGAAAGCTTCGAATACCCCCCAGAGGCCGAGGCAAGACTCAAGCGGCAGGCTATCCGCAAGATAGACAACTTGTGGAAAAATTTCAAGACCACGTTGGTCACCGAGTACGTCCTCAACGCCGCCCAGCCAGAACCATTCGGGAAGTACCTGTTCATCTCACGGGTCGTGTGGGAAGAGTTCCATGTCGCAAAGTCAACCCCTGAGTCTTGGGAAAAAAGCGAGGCCTATAGGAGGTTGTAGGCAAAAAACGTTCACCCGTACCGGCTTGGCACCGGAGGCTACGCCGGGAAGCAGCACGAATGGGTTAAGGAGAACGAAGCTGCTGCTGAATCTAACACGCCGCCAGTACTTGGTGATATCCCGACCACCCGAGCAAGGAACTGGGCAAGGGCGAGGGTGAAGAAGAATAGTGATGGAACACTAACGTTCCCAAATCCCGAAGATCAAGCGGTGTACCAGAAAATCGTAAGTACCACACGTAGATTATGTTTCGGTAGGTTGTATCGTACTCTTGAATAAATTCGTCCTAACTGCATCGCAGGTCGACCTGACTGCTGAGAGACAGTCCTCCCAAGAGGTCTGCTCACAAAGACGCGAGGATGACGTCCTCACGAAAGCGTTGGGAAGCGAAGAACACCGTGGACGGACAAGGGGCATTGGCTCCAATGTTCCATGGAAGCTTGGGTTTTCCCAATACGCGTGGCAGTACAGGAAGCACAGGCTTTCAAAGGCACAGAAAGATGCACGCCTGAAGGCACAACTTCGGGATGAGATTAGAAACGAGCTCCGAGAAGAGTTCGATAACAAGTTGTTACAAGTGGAGGCTCGGGTGGAGGCACGCCTCAGGGAAAGCGAGCCTGCTGCCGCTCCCATAGTAGAAACGAGCCCCACGCAGAGGCGTAGCAGCTGCGCATCTACTGGGGCGGCGGCACAAGAAACACCAGCCCCCAATGCGGTGGACCACATAATGGTAAAACCAACACAAAACGTATATGTTCTCCCCTAACCACAGTACATTATAACATATTATAAAGATACGTATGAATCTAATGTAGGGACCCACATCGTGCACCTTAGTCGTTAGGGTGACAAAGGACTTTGCAATTCCTGCCACAGAGGGTCTAGCGTTCAAGCCCACGCCAGAGACCCGAGTGCATGGGGGGCAGCTGCTAGCCGACCATGCAAAAGTTCAAGTGGACATGGTGAAGCCCGATTGGGTTGGCTTCACTCTCCCGCTCCCACCAAATGACGAGGTTCTGACCCTTGGAGCTGCACGCGGGACCTTTATCCAATGGCCCAAGCAGAACATTCAGATAAATTTAACTCCTAGGCCAGTACCAAGTGCTCGTCCAGCGCCGCCGCCGCCACGTCCCCCTCCAGCTCTTGTATCTGCCCCTCCTGCCGTTGAAAAAGGAGATCAAGATCTCCAATTGCAGTATGATACAGATTTTGGGGATGATGGACAAGAGGTCTGCAGCAGAGCGTTCCTTCCCCTAGTCTCCACAAAAAGAAAGAGGGCGACATCTTCTCCACCCAAGCTTGGATCACGCAAAAGAGCTGCTGGAAGGGGGAGAGGAAGAGGAAATGTGGAAGGGCCGCTTCTTGCTCCAAAGAAGCTAGATCTTGGCAAGGCGCCATCAGCTCCTAAAGAATTCACATTAGGCATGCCATTGGTCGGAGACGACGCCTTATCAAAGATGGGCCCTGCATGCAAGGAGTTGCATGGGTACTATATGGAGAGGTCCAACGCAAGGAGAAAGCATAGAGAGACCTCCATGACGGGCCAGCACGATAGACAGCCGTTTCTCGGCCCTGAAGCCTTTATCGCCGTAGACTTTTAAGATCTATGGGACCTCTACAGGGTGCGAGCGGTCGACACCAACCTCCTTAAGTGCTACTCCTTGTGAGTATTCTTGCATACGAGATATGGTAATAACTATCCTTGTATTACGCTTACCCTAATTCTTGTCTTGCTTCTAGGTTAACTTGGAAGCATGTCCATCGTAATGGTCCCCATGTTGCTTTGCTCGATCCAAGTGTCGTCAACGAGACAACTATGAATTACGATCGAGCCAGCATGGTAGAATATATCAAGGACTGCTTATGGTCCCGCCAAGATAAGGACTTCATTATGTGTGCCTACTCTGAACAGTAAGCGTGTTCCCTACTTACAGTCAAACCTGCGACACGTATAGCTTTAGTATTTAACTTGCAATTTATTAATGTCGCAGTCGTCATTGGATTCTCCTGGTCATAGTGTCGAAGTGGAGTTTGGTATACTACCTTAACTCCAATATCAAAAAAGAAATATACGATTGGTCAGCGATCGAGGCTACCTTGAACGATGCCTGGGACCAATACGTGGCAACAGGCGGGAGGCATAAGGAAGGGCATCCCACACTCGGTCACAAAAAGGACTTTCCAGTACGTCAACAAGTTGGCGACCAGTGTGGGTTCCACGTCTGCCATAACATGCGGAGCCTCGCAGACAAGGTGACATTGCTCGACCTTGAGGTGTATGCTTCAGTTGTTTATATACATTAGAGAGGAGATAGCACGATTCATACTAACTTTCCAATTATGTAGACTAACTTGACGCCTCGCATGCAGGAAAAACTTTCGGCAATTCCGAAAAACAACTTCAATATCATTAGAGAGGAGATAGCACAATTCATACTAGATGACCTCTTGTCGCCGAAAGGAATGTTTAGAGTCAAGTCCTAGCGGAAACAAATGATTTTGCGACAAACATTTGATTTTTGTAAATATTCTTTGTAATACAATTATGCACGTTCTTCTGTATATATTTGCATTTCTTAATTACATATATACTTGTTCCAATTTATAACTCAGTTTTACAGGTTTTGATGCATGTTGGCGGTTTTGTGAATTGACTGTGAATTGGCTGAGAATTCTGTGAATTGGCTGTGAATTGGCTGAGAATTTTGTGAATTGGCTGTGAATCAGGAATGCTGGGAATGGGGTTGCTGGGATTATCATTTTTTGCAGCGGGCATGGCTAGCAAAGGCCTGAGGCTAGCCAAAAAAACGAATTTTATTTTTTTTTGCTGACATCGTCATCCCTGACGGGCATTTAAGTAATGCCCGAAAGAGATAATAATCCGTGACGGGCTCCTAAGAAAACCCGATAGAGATATAGTCATCCCTGACGGGCTCCTAATATAAGCCCGATAGAGATAAGTCATCCCAACCAGACATATTTTGAATCAACAGGTGGGGTCAAACCTATCGGTGACGGCCTCTTTGGTAAAGCCCGTTAGCGATTCTAGTCATCGGTGACGGGCTGAGTATTTTGCCCGATTGAGATTAGTCATCCGTGACGGGCTCTACCCAACCTGGTTTGACTTGTATTTCTTGGTCAATCTTATCTGTGACGGGCTGTATGGTTAGGCCCGATTGAGATAACGTTCATCCGTGACGGCCTTGTGCCCGATTGAGATAGTTTCTCACATCATTGACCTTTGGTCAATGACGGGGGCCCTACCCGATAGTGATGAGGGTTAATGCCCGTTAGAGATAGCCGATCCCACGGTAGTGTATGTGTCAATGCTCAGCGAACTGTCTATGCATTTCTTCAGAAGCAGCCTGGTGTGTAGCAAGAACAGCCACCAGCAAACGCAGCAGGATCAGGCTTAACCATCCACCTTGTTTGACTCCGTAACTAGTGGTAAGAATTCTGATCAATTCAAACCCCACACAGAACATTAAGCCCTAAATATTCCATAAAGAAAGAAAAGTTCAGAAGCAAACTAGTGAGAGTTATCATCCATGAATATTCATTAGGCCCTGCTAATCGAAGTATCAAACAGATAAAAGAAACTCAGAAGCAAAATACAGAGTGATATCTATTAGTAGCTAGTTTGAACCTAACTCTGAAATATCTTAGAGCAGTTAGTGATATTCGCTACAGACTGCAACTGAGCTATCAGAAAAGGGAACTCGGCAAAAGATGAATGACAATTTGCAAAATATCAAAAAATTCAGAGATGAATTACAGTTTGCAAAATATCACAAGATTCAGTGGTGTTTTCCAATATGAACAATATTAACCAGTTAATTAATGGAACTCACCGAGGATAGCTCCTCTGTATGCAGTAGACGGTGGCGACATGTCGATGTAACTGGATTTCAGGCACACCGACGATGGCCTCGAAGACGGTGGCACCTCCTACGGCGCCGGTGGCAAGCTGTTTGTCAAGTTCCTTACCGGTGGGCCTGACCTGATCGACAGCTGCGACAGCGACAGTGGCAGCAGCAACGGCCTGGTGAGGGCTGGTGAGGGGCAGCGGGCCCTCTGGCCCCAGCGTGCTAGTCATGGTTCTTTTCAGGAGGGTGCTGTCAACCAGTGGCGGAGCCAAGATCTCTCGATGCTAGGGCTTAACTCAAAGACAAAGTATCCATAACGGGCATTTAGCTAGTATATTTTTCTTTTATTCGTAGCAAATACGGACATTTAGCTAGTATAATAAAAGTATCTAAAGGAATACATAACTGAACTACATGTCATTAGGATACAAAGTGGAATAGTGGATACTGTGGAACATATCTTAATGATTTCACTACTCATGAACAGTAGGGAGAGATACTGATTCCTGAACCTAGAAAAAAATGATATCATGCTGCAAATCATGAGGACTTAATGATTTGCGAACCCAGAAAAAAATGATATCATGCTGCAAATCATGTGGACTTAATGATTTGCAAATTACACACAAGTTATAACAGACCAACAATAGCCAATAGGTGATTTGTGCTCGTGTGTTCTCGTAACAAGGTAATGTTCTATTATCCTACGATCATAACAAGGTAATGTCCGCATAAATCTCAGCAAGTTCAGTTACCTCATCTTCATCATAGCAAATTTCTACTAGTACATCAAATCAAATCAAATTTCATCGTCTGGTATTCTATTACATCAAATCAATCAAATTTCTATTCGACTTGAAAGAATACAGATCAAAGAGAGTCATTAGAGATTAGAGAAGCGACTGACCTGAATTTGGGGAATCAAAAGATTTTGGAGAAGCGAAGCTACAAAGCGGAGTGAGGTGAGGCAGCGGGCCCGACGGTGGGAAGCGAGGCCGCCAGGCACCGGTTGTCCGGCAGCGCAGAGGCAGAACTCAGGCGGGGGAAGCCGGGAAGGGGAAGCGTCACCACCGGCACTGTCCATGCGCCGCACCACCATCGAAAGGAGACGAAGTGACGAGCATGCAAGGAGCCGAAGACTGCTACGCCTGTCGGCTGGATCAAGGGGAGTGAGCGGCGCTCGTGTGTGCGTGATGTGTGATTCACGGAAGTCCATGGGCCAAAAAGTGGGCCTGTTGGGATTGTGGGAAGATAGAAAAACAGATTGCTTCCTATTGGGTTGAGGCTGGAAAATGCTACACCTAGGGCTGGGCCAGGGAAGGTTACACAAATCTGAAAAATTTGCAAGTACTAGTGCACTAAAATTTTTTTCACTCCTAGGGCTTGAGCCCAAGCTGCCCCAGGCTCAGTTCCGCCCTTGCTACCAACCGGCGGTGGGGCGAAACGAGGCGGCGCTAGGGCTTGAGGAATATGTTCTGGTCGGCTGAAGTGGAGATGGGGACGATGGCATCGGAGGATGACCTTGCGAGGAAGTTCCTAGTGGTAGCGAGCACGACAGGAAGAAGCGCGGGAACGAATGAAAGAAGTGCGCAGATCGATTTTGGGAGTGAGTGCTCTGCTCTAGAAAATGAGAGTGAGAGATATGGGGATGGTAGCGACTAAATTTTGGGAGATATCTAAGGATACTGTTGAAGCAAGTCTTTTTTTCAAAAAAAAAATCATAAATTCTGGTATAGGAATGATTTACCCAATTTGTTGGTGATGCTATTAACTCTCTTTTTTTCATGACAAATGAGCCAAAATGGCTCTCGGGTGGTGAACAGTGAACATAGGAGCTGCCGAGCTGCACGTATGACAAACGGCAATAACAGATCAGAGCAAGGTTGAGGAGATCATGGCATCATGTAGGCTGCAGCGGCGGTTGAGCGTAGGCATAGAGGAATAAAGGGAGGAGGCAAGGGTAAAACCGACATATAACATAGCAACAGTGCACTACATACACTTCTCTTTAAAAAGAAGTAGAAGTGGTGGCGGTAAATCTGTCAATCCCATCTACTTCATAATATTAAAAAACAATCAAATTTAAATAGATAGCTATATATAATTTATACTCCTTTTTTTTAAAAGAGTAGCAGTGATAACAGTGAATCTACGACCTATTTTTTACTACTAAAACAAACAAATCTAAATAGATAGCCCCATATAAAATCAAATTGAGGTGAATATTCCCTTTAGCCAAATAACTCATTTTATGAAAAGTATATTTGTAACTTTTTAGACAACTAGAAAGGAAGCCCACGTAACTGCGTGAGTAATTTATTTATTATTCATAAAAGGAATGCTAAAAGAAGTCATATATCATCATATTCACTATAAACACCATAGAATATCTTATTTATAATCATAAAAGAAATATCTATACCGTCAAATAGACAAATGATATTAAAAAACAAAAATTACTTTGTCCCTAATATATGTACACTCATCAATCATCACTACATATTACCATTATCTTAAAAGGTAGATGCTTTTTTAATGGATGAAATTGTATTTATACCTAAAAATAAACCTAATATATCATCAATATAATAAAAAGTCCATCTTCACTTCATGCCGAGGTGTCCATGTCTTATTTATTAAATATGTAATCATGATCTCCTGTACACGTACACTAAAACATCTCCTGTAAAACATAGGTCTCGCATCGACATTGTCATACCCCTTAAAACCAATGTGGAGCATAATTTCAATGTCTAGTCTATTATCGATACATTTGTAAAGGATTACATCGGTAACTACACCAGCGGAGCTCTATTAACAACCGTGACCTCTCATTGGGTCATCCCACCTCTCACGGTGACCTATCCACACTTTGTGCCCTTTAGGGAATGACATAGAGAAAATGGAGGTAATGAAAATAGTTTTTTTTAAGTTTTGAATCAATTTATGGTATAGAGTAGACATAATCTTTTTATAGTATTAATTGGTACTACTAAATTTTAGTGGTACATATAATTTTCTCTTTTAAAAATGAGCAGAGTTGATCATTCAACACTAATTCAGAAAATCTATTAGTTTCAGTGGTGAGAGCCAAGTGGGAAAAAATATTTGCTCAAGCAATAATTCTTTGCAAATATATATGAGTTTACATGGGCCTTGATATTTTTTTCCGTGTATTATAGATCTTCCTCACCTATACGTCTTCATGGGGTAATATACGATAGAATAATCTATGTTGTTACATTTATTTATACTAATTGTTAAGACTATTTAAATGATAATGACCTGAAAAGGGATAGAAATATATATATATATATATATATATATATATATATATATATATATATATATATATGTATATGAAAATTATAAGCTATTACTGAGAGTAGCTACTCCCACCCTAATTGATGTTCTGCTTTTTCGTGTTGATTTTTTGCTCACTATCTAATTGAAATTCTGCTTTATAACTAGTTGATTTTCTGTTCCATTTTGAATTGAATAATTTTCTGCACATTTTTAATTGGTAGACTGCTCGTTTCATGTCTGCTTTTTTTCTACCTTATGTTCTGCTCCTTGTCAAGATGATATACCGATATTCTTCATGTAAATATATATTCGGCTTATTTTCATGTTCATATTTTCTTTATTTTCAAGCTGGTTATTTTTTTGTTTCCTATCAATATAAAAACACACAGAGGATAATCATCATATGATATTATAGGAGTAGCTATTCCCGGTAATAACATATAAGTGTCATATATATATATATATACACAGAGAGAGAAAGAGAGAGAGAAATACTAGCGGGTGCGTAGCGCCCAACCTATCCAGATGGCGCGACACACAGCCCTCTTCTCCTCTTCCCCCGATGACCACCACCCCTGGAATCTTAAACCTTAGTAATTTTTTCACTCGCAGAAACATCGAGCCTGGGCCTTAAAGGGGAGTACCAAACAGGAATATGCTAGTAATTTTTTCACTCACAATCCCACACCCTAGCACATAGATATAGATATGTTTAGTAATTTTTTCACTTACCAAGTCAGCGTCTTAAGAAGATACGTAGTAATTTTGTTACTCATGACACTGCTACCACCACCCCCAACCTTAGTAAATTTTTCACTCACAGGGCTAAAACAGTGGAGCTTATAGGATGAATGCCAAACAAAAAGGTGTTAGTAATTTTTTAACTCATGAAAATAAGTTTATTTTTTGGTCTCCCATCTTGTCCCAAAACAACTTCATGTTTAAATAACCATTTGCATCGGAGTCTCGTGAAAAAAATAAATGTATCGAGAGTTGATAAAGTGAGAAATAGTTACATTGAAATTCTAATAAACTAGAGGTATTATAGTCTTTCTTTTTGATGTGTGTGGGATGTGTGAAAAATAAAATTATTTTTAGGACGTATGGAGTAAGTAATATTTTTGACTAAGCTTGCTAATGAATGTATAAGTTATTTTTTATTACAAGAATTAACCACCACAGTTATACTCAAAATAGTTATTTTTTTCAAAGAAAATTGGTGGGACAAAATGTTCGTGAGAAAATTAAAATAATTTATGTTGCCTGATTAAATGTAAAAAAAATGTTTCCACACGTAAAAAATAAATGGAATATGGTTTCGTTAAAATATTATACGCAATAATATTTGGTAAATTTTTTATATGCAATAAAAAATGTTTTATTCCTTCGATATCTCAAAACAACAGACTTTTGGGAGACTTTAACTTCCGGTTGGAAAAAAAAAAGAGATGCCGTTTATCCCTCCCAATAGATAGCGTTCCTGTTTCTAAAAAAATCAGATAGTGTTTCTAGAAAAATCCGCTCCACCTATTCCTCCCCAAACACGACGCCACCAAGTCCGGCGATCTCCGGCGTCGCTACCTTCGCATCCAGCATCACCCACGGATCCATGGCAAGTCAGACTGCACTCCACGCACACACTACCATATACGTGTTTTTTCATTGGGTTCTATGTACCGATGAGTATACTGCATGTCTTCTTTAGCATAACATCAATTAGTCGCTGAACCATTACTTTTTCTTACCCTTGCAGATGGAGCGGAGAGGTAAAATGCCGGCGAAGGTGAAGAGGATTAGGTTCGCGGACTCCTAAACTGAGTGCGAGTTTGTCGTTCCACACACCCAGGAAGCCGCCGCCTCAGATCCGCCAGCTAACGGGGTGGATTCTTTCTCCAAGGAGGTTAACCAAACTAAACCAAAGAAGCCAAAACGAAAGAGACAAGTGCAGCCTGATCTTGAACATGCAGATTTTGTCGAGGTCCGTACAATCAACACACCCCGTGTCGCTATCTGAACTAATCCCCCCCCCCACTCGGATGTTAGGTGACTGCATAGGACATCGCACACTTTTTTTTTCAGTCCCCCCCTCCTCCAAAGCCAACTTTGTTTGGTTTCGTCAGTAAACGTCTTGCTGGGTAGTTCAGTTATGGATTATGCAAATGCAGCTTGTTTGGCTGGGGTACACAGATTCAGTTTTAAAGATACCCCAATGCTTGAATGGTACTACCAGTTTCCATCACGTGGTGATTCATGAATAAATATTTTCATGAATAGAAATTGATTCTAATGTGGTGAACTTGTCACAGTTTTACAGAAAATATTGTCTCAATTCCAAAACTTTTACCAATGTGCTCGCTTAGATCCAGTGAACTAGGCACTTTTTTTGCCAAAAAAAGTAACGACCAATCAATGTTACAAATTCTGATAATCTATTTGTTTTTTTTCTGATTATGCAGGCAAACCTGACAAAGGGGCCAACACTGAGCCATTGTAGCCCCGGGATTGTGTTCCAGGCATGTGCTGCGCTATCAGACAAGCACCACATCAAACTGGAGGAAATTAGCCTTGATGCGGTAGCATGCATGTCACTTAACGGTCTTGAGCAGCCAGAACTCACACGCTGGCTGATGGACAGGACCAACCCAGACACAATGTGCATCACAATTTCCAGTGATAGGAAATTCATGATCACGCCCCGCACCGTTCATCTTTTCTTGGGACACCGTTCGGGACCAAAGATGTGATCAACCCACCGCACAAGGTCATGCGAAGATACTACGACAAGATCACTGATGAACTTGGCATTGTACGGGACGGGAGGCTAACCACAACTAGGCTAATCAAAGAGATCCAGGATTGGAAGGACGACCCATATGCGGTTCGCTTCTTCGTTATGATACTTGTCTCTAAGCTGCTGCTCCCAACCACTGATTTCTACATAACCACAAGAGATTGATGGATTGGTTCAGACCTTTACCTGGTCGCTAACATAGACTGGTCGAAGGCAGTGTTTATAGCACTCCGGGATAGCATCACCAGCCCCCTGACAAAAATTTATCAATGTTCAATCGACATATACCAATTCGTTTAATCCTTGAGCACAAACACAAAACCAACCAAAAAATAAGAACGCACATATATATATATACATGGCTCGTCTCACAACACTCATCCACACCCCTTCCTCCCAACACATCAACATGTTTATAGTAATTTTTTCATTCAAGAACGAAAACACAAAGCGATACCTTATTGGATGAGAGCCACAAGAAGGTGCATGGTAAAATTTTTACGCACGAGCCATCTGCAGCCACCCTCTTGCCTATCGAGATGTTCAGTAATTTTTCACTGCGACCCCTTCCCCCTCTGCCCGTGCCTGCATGCACTGATGGCAATGGCAATAACTTTTTGACCACAATAAAATACAAGTATTTATACTATTGGTAATAGCCATTTCACCGTATCCAAAATAGTCATGTTATACATACGACAGTACGTACGATTAGTATTTGATCATGTCTTATTCATCAATCTTTTCACTTAGCTTTCTTTCATGCCTTATCCATCAATTTTTTCACTTAGCTTCCTTTCACGTGAGTTTAGAAAAACAATGTCTATGTACTGTGTAATGATCGTATGCACAACAATTTTGTATCCAAAAATTCCTCTCTTCCTCGTTCCGTTTTTTCAGGATCTCAAGCAACCTCAAACAAGGAGATTCCCAACGATGGCGATCTGGCGACGGAGTGGAGAGAACGGGCTGGTCGGCGTCAATGGGGAGACGACGGTTGTGGTGTCTCGGATGGCCGGCAAAAACCTCCATTCGCCGGAGGCCATCCGAAGCGATGAGCGGTGATGGGAAATTCCACCGCCTGACAGAGGAGAGCTTGCACTAGTCGTCAGCGTTAGGAACGGCACCATCCCTTCATCCCCCAACCATCCTGGTGGATCTGGAGCTTGAGGCCCCGTCCTTCTTCAAAGCTGGTGGAGCGGTGGTGGCCGCAATCCAAGTGCGGCAACGCCAAGAAGGTGGCGGCAGCAAATCTTGTGGAGGCGGGGCACTGTTCGGTGGGCGACGGGTTGCGGCGTCCGTGATCCACGCGAGTTGGTCTTTCCTGGTTCCGGCCGTCGGCGGTGGATTGATCTGCTCCCCTACCCTGTTGGCTTGGTGCATCGACAGGGGGCATCTCCTTCCCCAGCACCAACTACCTTGGCCACGACGCGTCTTTGTCCAGCGACAACCAACAACAGCGGCGAGCTGCATCAAGGATAGGTGTCACCATCCACGCGCAGCGCCATGTAGATCTGGTGGCGGCGGGATGGATGACGACAGCGGCTGGAGGTGTCGCTGGATCTGGGAGGCACGTCGCTCTGCATTAGCTGGTCACCACGCTGCCCCAAGCGCTTCACCGAGCGGCATCAACTACGAAACAGGTGGCAAAGTGCCGCATGCTCGTGGCCGCCGTTGATGGATCTTCCTCCTCTGCATCCTTCTATATTTAGGCCCCGTTCTTTTCTTCCAGAACAGTGCGGATAAAAGATAAAGTTTCATGACACGTTTTTCAATATCTCAAACGATACGTTTCGTGCAAAAATTTTTAATATGAAAGTTGCTCTAAAATATCAGATTAATTTATTTTTTAAGTTCGTAATAATTAAAACTCAATTAATCGCACGTTATTGTCATCTCGTTTTACGTGAAACACTTTATCTTTATCTTCATCTTCATCTTTATCTTTATTTTTAGAACTTTCAAACAGGCCACTCGTCATCCTATATGTGGCTGGTCGGCTGGTCGCAGAGGCTGGAGAATGACGGAGATTGTTTGCTTTTTTTTTTCTTGTCATCCTCTATGACATGAACGAGGATGTTTCTTTTGGTTTTTTTTCTGCTTACAGGATGATGGGTGCCTACTGCTGTGCATCGCCAGTGGCCTGCCGCCGTCGATTACCTCAACACCGAGCTCGCCTACACCTATGGAACCGTGGCGATGCCGCCGACGTTGATTTGGGCGTGCTACAGCTAAACAACAATTATTCATTGGGATGTCCATGAGAGTATAAATGTGTAATTCTTTATTTGTTGTCAGTATTGCTTGACGTAATTTTTTTTAATAATAATGATCCGTCGATTCTATGTCACTACTACAGAAAAGGTTTTTTCGTACGGACCGAAAGACATCTTTCCGTGCAGAAGACCCGTCCGCACGCGCGAGAAGGTCTGGAAAAAGACCATTTTCGCGTGCGGGCAGCCCAACCGTACGGGAAGATCGATTATCCCGTGCGGTCGGCTTAAGAGGCCCGCACGGGAAGATCCATTATTCCGTGCGGGCTGCTTAACCCGACCGCACGGGATAATCGATCTTCCCATGCGGTCGTGTGTTGGCGTAGAATTTAGACCCGCCTCGTAACAAAACGGGTTCCACGTTTTCACGGCGGCCTGGGAGGTCTGCTTAGCTCCAGTGCAGGTCCAATGGCTTGCCTAGGTGCGTGTAGGGCGTGCTAGTTGATTTGATCTGCAATCAACAAGAATAAACAAGTAAACCATGTGAGAAACGATGGCCGATCGGCCGATGCTGCATCATGGAGGCCTGGCCGATAAGGCAAAGCTATATCGGCTTACTTGAAGTAATAATATGATGTAACTGATGAAATAGATCTAATCCCATCGGCCCATGTTAATATGTTTATAGTAAATTACTGGAATCGGCCGATGAGGGTTGCATAAAGATAAATACACTAGCTAATACTCTAGTGCGAACTTATACAAGCCAATCGACCAATATAAATATACCAATCACAGAGAGATCCTAAGAATACCCTGTAACCGATATGCTTATATTCACCAATCCGCCTGTATAAGTGGCAAACACATGCAAAAACATAGCCGATCACATGCATTAGGTAAGACCGGCTGAAACCCCGGTGCTATCCTTAATTACGATCGGAAATCAGGCTTTGGGTTAAACCTAGAAACACGACTAAGGTCGATAGCAACTTAGAGTGTAAATCGAGAGTTAACACAAAGAAAATCAAGTCGTCGATCGCTTTTGGGGATGGTAAATGCCTTAGATAATCTAGACGAGTAAGCTAATTCGATCATCGTCGGCAATAAACCCTAAAACGAGTTAGCCGCTGGCGAGATAGAATTAGAAAACCGCATCAAGATTAGCTAACACACGATAAACGACGATCACATCGCCAGGGCTTAACGTGCCTAAAGCGACACGCTAGCCCCGACGATGTAGATCGTCGGGTACGAGTTCTTACCTCTGCTCTGGGGAAGCAAGAACTCGTCGGAAGTTAACCTCTTGCGAGGGTTGACGATGCGCCGAAGGTAGATTAAACTTGGTTGATTGTGTGATTGATTGAGAGAATTTCTATGTACAAACTATACCCGAGATTACAACACGGTCCGTGTAGGACACGATCTTATCTCTAATTAACAAACAAATCTTTGCGGCAGACTCTTGCCAAAAATTAGATCTAAACCTACTTGATTTACAAGATACAATTGCCTAAAATCGAGCCTTATCTCTATTTGGCATCCACCTTGAAGTTTATCTCGAGCCCAGACCAAGCCCACGCTGACTCTGTCAATTTCCAGCCTCTATCGGCCGATGACCATATTGAATCCGTATCGGCCGATACGCTCTTCTTGGTAACGCTTCTCCCAGTCCGATACGCCTACCGAGCCCGATAAGAGACTTGGTCTGACTCCAATCCAGCCCTTCTCTCCGCATCGGTTTCTTCTCCCTTCTTCGGGCCGATTACGAAAATCTGCTGTTAACACATGCCCCCCAATTCCGCTTCATTATATAATGTAGCGAAATTAGCTCCGAAGAACTCATCGACTTCTTTGCTAGGGTTCGTCTGAAAACCGCGCAGATCCAGGCTCATAACTTCTCGCCGCCGATTTCCTTGCGCAATTCCTCATCCATCCCTTTGCACCTCGCAATTCCGGCGACTCCTCGGCGTCTCCCTGGTACCGACCCCTCCAACAACGACTTCCTCGACAGCAACAATGGCTTCCGCACCGTTCTACGCTTCCGAGATCCCCGTGGTGAATCAATCCTTTCTGAATCCACATTTTCACTTTCTCGCCGATTTCTTCAAACTAGGGTTTCTGCTTTTTGCCCCCCGGGTCATTACCTTATATCACTATTTATATGCCGTAGGTCTTCAAAGATCAAATCTTAATCCCCACCAACGACAAATCCCACCGGTTCCTTCTAGGCCCCATGGGCAACTGCGACCCGACCTGGCTGATAAACGCAGAGACCAACAGAGTTCCTTTCAAACAAGCCAAACCCAATGTTTCTTCTTGGAAGCACACCTTCAGATCCTGGCCGTCAAAGCTCAATGGCTACAGAACCTGGCACAAGAGGATTGCTGCGACCAAGCAAGTTCACTGGGACGAAATAGGAATCGGCCAATGCATCACTCTGTCCCTGGCCGATTCCAAGAAAAATGAACCACTTATGTCAGCGGCCACCTATTTCTGGTCTAGCACCTTGAACACTTTCCTGTTCCGGCAAGGTCCGATGACCCCAACGCTGATTGACGTCAAGCTGCTGACAGGATTAGACATCCAATCTGAGATCAACCCCTTCAGTCTCCTGACAAACAGCAACCATAAGTTGAAAACCAAGAAGATCGGAGGCTGGTCTGGGTACATTTCTGCGCACATGGAACAAGGATCAGTCTCAGCGAGGGAACACGTGGCCTTCCTGACACTATGGTTAGAAAGATTTGTTTTCTGTGGATCAACCTGCGGTCCCACTACAAATTGTCAACATTTGGCTCAAGCTCTGGTTGATAAGAAACAAATCCCCCTTGGCCGATATCTTCTGGGAGCTGTCTATCGGCTACTTCATATTGCCACTCAAGATCTGATGCTGAAGCAAACTGTGGCTCATGGAGGACCATAGTGGTTTATCCAACTTTGGTTAACTATCCACACCAACACCATAGTCGATCGGCCTCCACTATCGGACTCCTGCTTCCCCTCAAAGTACGCCGATCACGAAGATCCCAGAACCAGAAGATGCATGTCTTTTGGAGAAGCGACCTCTTTCTATCCTGGACCAGATCAATTGGCCGAAGACATGTCCATATGGTTCATCCGATTCTACACCGGCCCCCCATCAATTAAGATGGACATGTTCATCTACACCTCAGACCAGGGTTTTGAACTCCCTGACGATCTCCACTTGGACCTGGTGAATGACGATATGGAGTCACGGGAATTATTTATGATCGGCATCACCCCATGCCTGCTCCCAGTAGGCATATTCCAAGGAAGAAGCACCAGCCTATTCTATGAATTCTACAATCTCATGGTGGCTGCTAGACAGTGCGGGCTTGGACAACTCCCCATCGGCTTACATTTCCATAAACTCCTAGAGAGCAGAGGCACGGTGTCATCAGCGTTGATCATGAGTAAAGCACTGGAGATTAAAATCCCAAACCTGGGTGACTGCGACCGATTGCATCTGAGCGCCTTCATCCACATCAGCTTCCAAGCATGGTGGCAAGAATGGGCTGCTCATATCTTCCACCAATTGGCCAGATTTTATCTAACGAAGCTCATCCAGGATATCAGCCCTCAAGTCCCTGACGGCCCGATTCCATCCGTGAGCAATAGTGGACAGAAAATTTCTTATGCTCAAGCTGTGGCTCCATCAGGATCAACTATTCTGGAGTCAATCATCGGCCTTACTGCCCCAAAGGTATCATCACTACTCCAAGGGCCGATGATCAAAGAAAACCCCAAGCGGAAGGCGCCAGCAAAAGAAAAATCCCAAAAAACCAGCAAGAAAGCCAAGACTGATGATCAGGCTGATCTTGAAGAACTAGACCCCTCCATGGAAGAATTCCTTGATGAACAAGTGATGGAGGAAGAGGTCGATGCAGCAGCTATCGATGCGCCTGAAGAAGAAAATCCATCGGCCGAGACCACTAAGGAACCATCGGCCAAGACCATCGCAATCCCACCGGCCGATGACCAAGCCGACACCACCCAGCCAAGGAAAACCAGGCGTGCAATCCGCAAGGTAACACATTTCCTTCCTTGAATTTATGTAATCTCCTTCTGTTGGTATGTTACACCTTAATCCCTTGCAGGTTCTTGCATCGTCTTTGTTGAAGGAACGAACTCACTCGGCCCCTTTAGTAAGAACTAAAAAGGCAACTTTGCAAAGGCGCGAACGAGCCAAGGCCCGATTGAGAACTCCTTTTCCTTCTCCACCACCCTCTCCTATTGCTTTGGTAAGAGTTAATTTTACATTGTCTCTCTAACAACATAGATCTGCTCACCATCTTCTTGCTTTTCTTCAGCCAGGGGCTCCATCACCTGCACCACGTCGGCCAACCCCCTCACCTACTGTTTCAAGACCACAAAAGGAAGCCAATGCAAGCACCACCGATGCTCCAACACAGGTAACCAAGGTCATTTTGATCCTCTTTGCCGATTCCCGTTTAACTAGGCTAACCTTGCCCTATATTGACATTTGCAGAACTTAGCCGATATGTTCTCTTTTGATATCGGCCAATTTCTTGATGATGAGGACAAGGAACCACTCATCACAGCCAAGGCGTCGATCTCTGACGAATTGAAGAACCGGCTGTCCGATATTGCCAATCGGCTGGAGTCATCACTGGAGTTCCTGGTGGAGGATTGCACTCCCATCAGAGTCAGGGTACAAGAAATTCAAGATCAACTGCCTGAAGACCTGATGGAGACCCTGACACCGGCCATCTTCTTGGAACAATACCGATTCAAACTTCACAAGGCGAAAGAAAGACTCGCGGAGCGACGGGAACGTGAGAGACTGGAATCGGCTCTATCCGCTAGCAAGGCTCAAGTCAATTCTGACAAAACCAAGTTGGATGAGCTAGCTGTTGAGCCGATTGTCTTGAAGAACAGACTTGAAGAACTCTGCCGCCTTGAAGCAGATCTAGAATCGAAGCTAGAAGCCACATGCGAAGAAATCCAAGAAGTTGAAACCGGAATAGCTGCATCACCCAAGGCCATAGAAGACCAAACAACGAACTTGAAGGCATCGGCCAAGTACCTTGCAACCCTGAGCAAATCCTTAAAGCCGATTCCAGGGTCGGTGGCTGATGACGCCCAAGCCATAGAAGATATTGATCAAATCCGTCGTAGGGCCATTGCAGCTATTGCAAACTTTATAGGGTAATGTAATATATTTTGTGTCCTTCTTGTAGACAGATATTCTTATATTGTAATTAATCTCATCGGCCAATCAGCCGAATTAGATCTCAATCTGAAAAAGTCCAAGTTTGAAAATTTTTGAAACCCATAAACTTGAATCCTTGAATCAATCGAACAATCTTGAATAATTCTAACAATCTTGAATCAATCTAACAATCTTGAAAAATTGAATCCTCGCACTTATATCTATGCCCCCCAAATTTTAGAAGATGAGGGCTCATGTTGTGAAATTTGAACTAAGGACGATAGTATATATCGGCCATCTAAAAACAATGCATCGTACATCGGCTGTGATCATAAATCGGCTGGAAGGCCGATCATGAGTCGATCCATACGCTTGGATAATATTTCTTTAAGTATTTGTCGTTAAGAGCTCTGCCATAAACTTCTCCATCTAATCCTCTAAGCAGATAAGCATTACGGGGAACACATCGATGAATCTGAAAAGGACCTTCCCAATTAGGTGACCACTTGCCGAATTTATTATCTCTAGAACCAATCGGCATTATCAATTTTCAAACAAGATCCCCTTCTTCAAACGACTTGGCAACAACTTTTTTATTATAATGACGAGCAACTCGATCTTTATCGTGCTTTATTTTCTCCAATGCCCGCATCGGACATGTGCCAAGTCATCCAGCTCATCGACCATAAGATTATGGTACTCATCGGCTGTCAAGTCGTCTTGCAAGGCAATCCTCCTTGAGCCGATGTTGGTCTTTCATGGCAGCACAGCTTCATGCCCATAAACCAGCTGATAAGGTGGCACTTGAGTTGCACCATGACAAGCCATCCGATACGCCCAAAGGGAATCCGCCAGCGTGGTATGCCACTGTCTCGGCTGTTCATCAATTTTTCTCTTGATTAACTTGATTAAAATCTTGTTGGAAGCTTCTGCCTGCCCATTAGCTTTCGCATAATATGGAGAAGAATTCAATAGCTTAATGCCCCTACTATCGGCAAATTCAACAAACTCATCGGACACGAAGATTGATCCCTGATCTGTAGTCAATGTCTGTGGTAGTCCAAACCGAAATATTATATGCTCTTTGACAAATTGAATTGTATCCTTGGAATCAACCTTCCTACGGGGAACGGCCTCAACCCACTTTGTGAAGTAATCTGTAGCCACTAATATATATTTGTGTCGCTTGCTTGACGGCGGGTTTATCTGGCCGATCATATCTATTCCCCATCCACAAAACGGCCACGGCTTTATGATTGGATGCATAGCCGATGCCGGTGCTCTCTGAATTGCTCCAAATTTCTAACAATCTTGACATTCTTTATAATACCTGAAACAATCCTCTAGCATTGTCGGCCAAAAATATCCAACGCGCTTTAAAAGCCATCTCATTTTATGGGCCGATTGATGTGTCCCATAAATCCCTTCATGGACCTCGCTCATAACAACTTTGGCTTCTTCGAGACTCAAGCATTTGAGCAAGACACCATCAATCGTCTGATAATATAGATCATCGTCCAATAAGACATAATGTAAAACTTTATACTTCATTCTTCGTGATGCCGATTGAGAAGGGTTTCTCAAATACTCGATGATATCAAACCTCCAGTCATCGGCATCCATGGTAGCAATTTGAATCTGAACATCTTTAG
Organism: Oryza officinalis; assembly: GCA_008326285.1. NCBI lineage: Eukaryota > Viridiplantae > Streptophyta > Magnoliopsida > Poales > Poaceae > Oryza > Oryza officinalis. Next base: position 37,764,413 of record BDMV01000007.1, on the reverse strand, counting down.
CCATCGGCTTGTATCCTGATGCCCCCTAAGCTAAGTCATTGGCCTCGAAGTTCTGCTTCCTGGGTATATGCCTCATCGTCATAATCTTGAAAGCTTGTAACAACTCCTTGCACTCCTCATTGTAAACCCTGAGAATATCATTCTTGCATTCATACTCCCCAAAAAGTTGATTAATGACCAACTGTGAATCACCAATGATCTCTATGGAATCGGCCTCAACCTCTTGTAATAACTGCAAACCTTTGAGAACAGCCTCATACTCTGCTTGATTATTGGTATAATAAGGCTTGATAGTAAAGGCAAACTCGAAGCTTGCCCCTCGAGGGGATATGATGACTAGGCCGATACCGCATCCATGTCTGCAAACAGACCCATCAAAATACAATGTCCATGGCACAATATCTGAATATGCAATTGAATCGTCTCTATGCTGAACAATAAAATCGGCCAGGGCTTGTCCCTTGATCGCTTTGGCCGATTCATACTGTAAGTCGAACTCTGTTAAGGCAAAAATCCACTTCCCAATTCTTCCTTTCAACACGGGGGCCGATAACATGTATTTCATCACATCGGCCTTACTTACCACAATGCACTCATTGGAAAGTAAATAATGCCTCAATTTAGTACATGAAAAATATAAGCACAAACATAGTTTCTCCACTGGCGTGTACCTTGTTTTAGCATCCAGCAACCTCCTGCTGAGATAGAAAATAACCCGCTCTTTGCCATCAATATCCTGAACCAAAACTGAGCCGATAGACTTCTCATCGGCCAATAGGTACAGCCTGAACGGAACTCCCTTCTGTGGAGGAATTAGAACTGGTGGGGAGCTCAAATATTCTTTGATGTTGTCCAGCGCCTTTTGCTGCTTGTCACCCCATGTAAACTCTTGATTGTCTTTTATCTTCAATAACGGAGTGAACAGCTCTATTCTTCCTGACAGGTTCAATATAAAGCGCCGGACAAAATTAATCTTGCCGAGCAGAGATTGTAACTTGGTCTTGTTCGTCGGAGGCTTGATCTTCTTTATAGCGTCGATATTCTTCTGCGTAATCTCAATTCCTCTTTCGTGGACCAAGAAACCCAAAAACTGACCAGCCGATACGCCAAAGGCACACTTGTTAGGGTTCATTTTGAGACCATACTTCCTTGCTCTTTCAAGTACCTTGCGTAAATCGGCTAAGTGCATATCATACTCTCTTGACTTTACGACGACATCATCGATGTACACTTCAATCAAAGAGCCAATAAGATCATGAAAAATATAATTCATGGCCCTCTGATAAGTAGCCTCAGCGTTTTTCAAGCCGAAGGTCATAACAACCCACTCGTACAGGCCGATTGCCCCCGGACACCGGAAGGCTGTCTTGTGGATATCTTCCTCGGCCATGAAAATCTGGTTGTAGCCTGCGTTCCCATCCATGAAGCTGATAACCTTGTGTCCAGACACAGCATCAACTAGCAAATCGGCCAACGGCATAGGGTACTCGTCCTTTGGTGTTGCTTTGTTTAGATCTCTGAAATCGATACACACCCTGAGCTTGTCGTTTTTCTTCATCACTGAAACTATGTTGGAGACCCACTCCGCGTATCGGCAGGGTCTGATAAAGTTGGCATCGTAAAGTCTTGTGATTTCTGCCTTAATAGCTTCGTGCATATTGGCCTTAAATCTCCTAGGAGCTTGTTTAAATGGCCGACAACCTAGTTTGATAGGCAACCGATGTTCTACGATCGATCGGCTTAATCCTGGCATCTCATGGTATTCCCATGCAAAACAATCCATGAATTCTTTCAAAAGATTTATCAAATTATTCTTATATTCCCTTGGCAGGTTAGCACTTACATACGTCGGCCTAGGCCTATCACCTATTCCTATGTCAACCTCTTCAAGTTCATCGGCCGACGTAAAGCCTTGTCCCAACTTCCCGTCTAGCTCATCCACCGCGTCGTCTGTGTAGGGACTAGCTTGCTCATCTTGAACAGTGGATGGCGCATTTTTGTTAAAGCAACTGCTTGTCTTGATCTTCAATCGTTTTGATATCACAATCAGCTACTTTGAGGATATCGGCGTCCCAAACTCGTCCGGACAAGCAGTCGATTCCCTCCATCTCCCAAACTGCGAGATCGGCATTGGCCATGTGTACTGACCGATCGGCCTGCACGATCTCGACCTGGTCCCCTTGCCATTGTATAAGGCATTGGTGCATTGTTGAAGGGACGCAACAGTTTGCGTGGATCCAATCCCATCCCAACAACAAGCTGTAGGAACCCTTTCCATCGAAGACGAAGAAGGTGGTGGGTATCGTCTTGTTGCCCACGGTGAGTTCCACGTTTAGTACCCCTTCGCCTCAGACGCGTTGCCACCAAAGTCTTTCAGCACCATGTTGGTCGTGATGAGGTCTTCAGGTACTTTTCCAAGCTTCCTGAAGGTTGTGTACAACATTAAGTTTACCGCCGCGCCGCCATCGACCAACATCTTCGTCATCGGCCGCCCATTAACGAACCCTTTGATGTACAACGGCCAGAGGTGCCTGTAGCTGGCGTCGACTGGCTTGTCGAACATGGCTTGATCACATGACAACTGTAGTTTAGCCGAGGACTGCTCGTCGTCGGCTACCGCTTCATCGGCCGTCTGCACGCTGTACTCCGCTGGCAATATGAAAACCATATTAACTGAGGCCAATGCTACGCCTTTACCTTTTGCGGACGCAGGAGCTTGAGTTGATTTGGAGGTGCCCTCGTCGGCCTTGGCCACTGTTGATTTTATTCTCCATTCCTTCTTGGTCTTGGCCGGCCGATGGGCTATTGTCGCCTGTTGCTCTTGGGTCTGCTCCTTCCTCCTTAGCCTCTGAACCCACCGTTTTTGTGTCTTGCTAAACACGTCGCTTGGGCACCACTGGGGGTTCTGGACTTGCTCCTCGTCCTCGGTCTGATGATCATGGTGCATCGGCCCCAGCCTCTCGTGTACAGACTTTCTCTGCTTGCTTGGCCGATGCACTTGCTTGCTCGAGCTGCCCTGATAGGAGTCTTCTACATCATTACATGCAGGGCACTCTTGGATGGATGGCAACCTCATTCCTTCATTCCAGCAAAAACGAAAAAATTTGCACTCCCAATGAGGGTCATAGGAGTTGTCTTGATCGGCGTAATCCTGTGCTTGTTGCTCCCGCCATCGCTGATATTTTCTAATCAGGCCCTCGGAGGTCTGATGAGGTCGCTTGCCAGTCCGATGGCCATCGCCGTCGGCCCTGTCCGCCCGCACCATGTTGATTGGGAACGGGTGTCCTTCTATCTTCATTGGCCGCTTGGCATCATCGATCTTAATCCTACCTTGCTTGATGTCCGATTGTATCTGTTGTCGGAAGATTTTGCATTCGTTGGTATGATGGGAATATGTGTTGTGCCATTTGCAATACCTTCTGTTCTTGATTTCTTCGGCCGATGGCAGTACATGACCTACTGGCAGCTGGATCTGCTTCTCTTGCAGGAGTAGGTCAAATATTTTGTCGGCCTTGTTGATGTCGAAGTCGTATTTATCCTCTTTGTCGCCCTTCTTGGCCCACTGGCATGCTGTCGGCTTCTTCATCCGGGCCGACTCAGCCAGGTCGACATCGGCGTCTTCTTCATCATCTTTGTCGGAGGCATACTGATAGACTATATTGATTTTCTTTGCGAACTTCTTTGCCTCCTGGAATCGTTGCTCGTGGGCCGATACTCGTTGGGCTGGCTGTGCTAGGCTGTCGAATTCCTGAGAGGAGAACCTCTCTCGTATCGGCCCCAGTAATCCTTGAAACGCCAAGTCGGCGAGCTGTGAATCGGTCAAGCTGAGGCTGTAACACCTATTCCTTATGTCCCTAAATCTTTGAATGTACTCTGGGACCGATTCATCAACCCGTTGCCTGATGGCAGTAAGATCAGACAGTTTCATCTCTTGCACGTCGTTATAAAAGTATCTGTGAAACTGCTTTTCTAGATTTATCCATCCTCTGATGGAATTGCAGGGTAAAGATGAAAACCATGTAAATGCTGACCCTGACAAAGACAGAGGGAAAAATCTCACCCTCAACGCCTCTATGGCCGATGCCTCCCCACACTGTGCTAGGAATTGGCTCACGTGCTCGTATGTAGAGACGTTGTCCTGTCCTGAAAACTTGGAGAAGTCCGGAATTTTGTATCGGCCTGGCAATGGCACTCTGTCGAACTCCTTGGGGTACGAGTGCCGATACACCGTAGAACTCTCCTTGGGCTTCAAACCGAACTGATCTCGCATCACCTCGGCTATCATGTCGGCCCAGTATCCTACGGGCCGATGCGAGAGGTCTTGCTGGTAAGATTGCTGCAGGCCCTCTGCTTGATATTGCCTGGGGGAGTACAGTTGGTAGTGGTGATTCAGGTTCTGTGCATCGTACTGCCCTGCGGTGTACTGCTGGTAGCCTTGCGGCGCGTTGTACGCAGCTGATTGCGGAGGGTTGCCAGACATGAGGATCTGAGGTTGTCCGGCCGATGGCGGGTTGAGTGGAACTTGCTGCATCGGCTCGATCACTGGTTGTTTCCCCTTCGTCCATTGTGCATACTGTTCCTCCTTGATGTGCTGAGGGCTTCTTCTCGTTTGCCTGGTGAGGACCAGCGGCAAGGTTGATGTCGGTTGCGCTGATGGAGGTGGCATCGGCGCCATCGGCTGTGAAGCCATGCTCAGGTCGTTCCTCAAGGTCCGATAAGCAGGGAACTTATTTTCTGGCAAGAAAATCGGCCCTTGAGGCTTGTACTGGTGAATTGAACCATCTAGGATCGACTTGACCGTATTGGTCAACGTATTCATCAGGATCCCCGACTGGTTGACTAGCGCAGAATGAATTGCGGAGTCGATTCTGTCTTGTAACGTCGGCGCAGCGTTTTCTTCGGTCTTGACGGCGTGGTCGTGTGCCGCCGCCGACGTGCTGGCTCCACCTCCAGGGCTCGGCATTACCACCTTAGATTTTTGGATAAGGGTGCCTTGCCGAGTCCTAGAGTATGTCTGCAGGTACATGTTTTGGAACTGCTCGACCAGCTTTTCCATCTCGGCTTTCTGTTCTTCATTGAGCTGGTCGACGGTCATGGAGACGATGTTCTCCTCGGAGATCTCAGCCTGCTTTGACATCTTGCAGTGGTCTTCTTGTTGTTGCGAAGCTTACGTTCTTCTGGTCCTACTGGGGGTGCCAAAAGCGTGTTGGCATAGAATTTAGACCCGCCTCGCAACAAAACGGGTTCCACATTTCCACGGCGGCCTGGGAGGTCTGCTTAGCTCCAGTGCAGGTCCAATGGCTTGCCTAGGTGTGTGTAGGGCGTGCCAGTTGATTTGATCTGCAATCAACAAGAATAAACAAGTAAACCATGTGAGAAACGATGGCCGATCGGCCGATAGGCCGATGCTGCATCATGGAGGCCTGGCCGATAGGGCAAAGCTATATCGGCTTACTTGAAGTAATAATATGATGTAACTGATGAAATAGATCTAATCCCATCGGCCCATGTTAATATGTTTATAGTAAATTACTGGAATCGGCCGATGAGGGTTGCATAAAGATAAATACACTATCTAATACTCTAGTGCGAACTTATACAAGCCAATCGGCCAATATAAATATACCAATCACAGAGAGATCCTAAGAATACCCTGTAACCGATATGCTTATATTCACCAATCCGCCTGTATAAGTGGCAAACACATGCAAAAACATAGCCGATCACATGCATTAGGTAAGACCGGCTGAAACCCCGGTGCTATCCTTAATTATGATTGGAAAACAGGCTTTGGGTTAAACCTCGAAACACGACTAAGGTCGATAGCAACTTAGAGTGTAGATCGAGAGTTAACACAAAGAAAATCAAGTCGTCCATCGCCTAAAACCTACTTGATTTACAAGATACAATTGCTTAAAACTGAGCCTTATCTCTATTTGACAACCACCTTGAAGTTTATCTCGAGCCCAGACCAAGCCCACGCTGACTCTGTCAATTTCCAGCCTCTATCGGCCGATGACTATATTGAATCCCTATCGGCCGATTCGCTCTTCCTGGTAACGCCTCTCCCAGTCCGACACGCCTACCGAGCCCGATACGAGACTTGGTCTGACTCCAATCCAGCCCTTCTCTCCGCGTCGGTTTCTTCTCCCTTCTCCGGGTCGATTACGAAAATCTACTGTTAACATCGCGTTAAGTCGACCACACGGAAAAACAAAAATTCGAAAAATAAAATAAAAAAAAACCCTAGCTATCCCGACGGTGGCGACGGCTGCGCGGATCCCGTCGTATATACTTCCCAAATAACACAAAATTAATTTCACATCACAAATAACACAAAATTAATTTCACATCATCACAATTTCACATATATACTTCCCAACTAATTTTTTTGTATAATTAAATTTACAAATAAATTCACATCACAAATTATAAAAAAAAATAATTAGCGATTGTGGTGTCGTCGTCGTCGGTGGCGGTAGGTGGCGGTCGGTGGAAGCGGTGGAGGCGGCGGCGGCGGTGGAGGCGGTGGCGGTGGCGGTGGAGGTGGTGGTGGTGGAGGTGGTAGTCGGTGGAGGCGGCCGTCGATGGAGGCGGCGATGCGTTGTTGTGGGCGGCGGCGACGGTGGTGGAGGCGACGATGGAGGCTGGAGGCGGAAGAGGCCGGCGGCGAGGAGGCGGCGGTGGAGGCCGGAGGCGGAGGAGGCCGGCGGCGGGGAGGCGGAGGCGGAGGCGGAGGCGTAAGCCGCTGGCGGAGGAGAAAGCAACGGTGGAGGCGGGAGCTGGATTTCGTCGGGTGTTAGAAAATTTCGGAGCCCGCGCGCACCTATATAGGCGGTGATGATCATCGCGTGCGGGCGGTTTAAGCGTCCGCACGGAAAGATAGTTTTTCCGTGCGGGCGGCTTAAGCGCCCGCACGGAAAGATAGTTTTTCTGTGCGGGCCGCCCGCATGGAAAAACACCGCCCTTATATTTAAAAAAATATCAATGCACATATTAATTTTATGAATATGTGTACATACTATTTTATTAAATAATATATTACTTATTGTAAATACTATTACATTCATTAATTACTTCATGTAAAACTATACAACTAACAAAATATCAATGCACATATTAATTTTATTAATTAATGTAAATACAATTCAAATTTTGAATTTTCAAGATTTGACAACTTTGAATAACAATTGGGGTTAATAAATATTTCAAATGGAAAAGTCACCAAAACCAAAATTGTAGAACTCATCGAGGTGCAAAATTTTTATTTTGGTCATTTCTCTATCTAACTCTATTTGAACAATTTGAAATTTGAAATTCAAAGTTTGAGAAATTCAAATAGAATTTTTTGTTAGTGAACGACTTCAACTGAAAAAGTCATCAACAACAAAGTTGTATAACTCATCAAGATCTATAATTTTTATTTTGGTCATTTTTCTATATAACATTTTTTGAACAGCTTGAATTTGAATTTGAAAATATGACAACTTCAAACAACATGTTCAAGTACTAAATGATTTCAACTAAAAAAGTTATCAACAACAAAGTTGAATAACTCATCAAGATCTAAAACTTTTATTTTGATCATTTCTTCATCCGACAAAATAATAGTAACATTGTTCACAAAATTGACGTTTCTCTTATCTGGTTTTATAAACTATAACACATATATGTAAAATTTGTGAACAATGTTACTAACACTTTGTCGGATGAAGAAATGAAAAAAATAAAAGTTTTAGATCTTGATGAGTTATACAATTTTGTTGTTGATGACTTTTTCAGTTGAAATCATTTAGTATTTGAAAATATTGTTTGAAGTTATCATTATTTCAAATTCAAATTCAAACTGTTCAAAAAATGTTATATAGAAAAATGACCAAACTAAAAGTTATAGATCTTGATAAGTTATACAACTTTGTTGTTGACAATTTTTCTATTTGAAATTATTTACTACCCGTAAAATTATTTTTATATTCCAATTTAATCATAAACCCTAATCGGTAAAACTCGTACCTCATCCAAAAATGCATTAAATTATATGAAAAAGTGTATATGGAAAATAATTTATTCAAATATTATCTTATTTGTCATGAATTAATATAATTTTTTAGAATTTATTTTATTAGTTTTGACCCCCTAAAAATTCAATCTAATTTCAGCCAAGCTGATTTTCTTTATTTTGCTGAGAATAAAATATAAGGAATTTTTGTGTGCAACCAAGGAAAATGAAAACTAGGTATTTTTATCTATCTCCACAAAAGTCCACTTTATTTTATCCAGCCCACAGAATAAATTATAGCATTATAAATAAAAGGAGAAGGAAAATAAGTAGAGAATAAAGTCTCACTGCCAAGCGGCATCTTTCCGTGCGGGCGGCTTAAGTGGACCGCACGGAAAAATGGATCTTTCTGTGCGGTCACGGAAAGATGCCGCATCAGTTTTTCAAGGCGCGGCCACTAATGGCCCGTCTGGAATCTATCGGAGACCTCATCCAGAAAAATCGTTTTTTAGTAGTGTGTAACACAATCATTAGTAAACAAATTATCTATCGATTGATATTATCTTTGTGTAACCTTTTATCTTTTGTGTAACCTTTTATCTTAGGAGAGATTTTGATGACAGAATGTGTAATATGTATGGTAAAAAGAATATTATCCACTTATTGTCATGGGTGATTTTTTTACTATCATAAGGTATTCTCATGTCAAAGTAAAAATATTACTATTTAAAATAGATCTCTTAATAAATAAATTACTAATAAGTAATAGATCCACCGAGGCAAGAAAAGAATAATGTATAGGCCTCATAGATATTACCTTATGGGTTAGTAATATTTTCATTGCGTCAGTAATTTTTTTACTGTTGCCCCAGTGGGTTATATGCAGGTGATTTTTTTTACTGCTGGCCCAGCGGAAAATATGCGGAAGGCTATGAGTATAATTTTATTCGCCCCTAACAGGATCGGCAGAAGGTGAGCGCTTGTGAAAAAAAAAGAAACAGAAAATCAGGAAGGGATGATGCTATGAGAAAAGAAAATCACGGATAGAATTCTTGCTGTGAGTCGGGCCACGATATATTTTTTTACTCTGAAGAAATTTACAATAATAATTTCTATTAGTAAAAAAAATACTATAGTTATATGTGTTGATAAAATAATCACTAGGATGTGGGATTTTTGTATTTGTTTCTCCTATATAAGTCCGTAACCTAACATGGATAAAAAATTACTAAACGATTTATGTGGGAGTTTTGCACAGATATATATTGGTGTAATTATTTTTACTTAATGACCATGACGTCAAACAATGAGGAAAAAAACTTTGAAAAGACACGGGAGGAAAAGCGGACAAATCGGCAGGAAAGAGAATTACTACGTGGATAGGAACGAAAAAACTGAAACGGGAAAGAAAAAAGCAGAAAAAAAGGAAAATAACGGAAAGAGGAACGGGGGATCGGCAGAGCTGGAAAACCGGATCGGAGACTGCGCTACCAAATCGAAATTGTTTTACGGGATGGGAAAGCGGATGTTTGGATGGGGGACCGCTCCAGAAAGGGCAAAAGCGAAAGGAGAGTGCGCGCGCGCAGTCACGCTAGGCATGAAGCGTCACCACACGCGCGTGTGTATATATTAAAAAAGATCGGCAATCCGTAAATGAATATAGTCTCGTTGTCAATTAGTTTAGGAGGGACTAATAATTAAGATTAGTTGGATGAGAAAGACGTTATAAAATTGTTCCATGTGATATTTTATTTAAATATAGTTACTATGGGATGTAATACTTTTTCATTCATAAATCCTGGTTAGCTATCATATAAACGGAAGCAGAAGGAATTACAGAGAAGGGGGATGGACTGACTGTATGTAGGTACAAACAAATGTAACAATATTTTAATTATTACTTTGAGAATTAAGAGGAAAGGATTAATAGGATTTTTATCGTAAGCACATATGTTCTTTTCTAGCGAATAGTAAGTACGTACTCCCTTAATAAAAAATAAATCCAATCTTACGGAAGAATCTTAGGATTGGATTATTTTGAACACAAAGAGTTTATTTATTTATTTTTTTCAATGAATAGTAGTAGTACTTTTTTTATTTTATAGGAGTACGTTTAAAGGGGTAAGTTAACATATGCGTATGTAGTGTTTCAAAAGAAAATTAATCTACGATTGTGTTTTATATCGTTAATAAAAGTACTTTCAAGAAAAGTAAACTTTAGAAAAAGAAAGGTAAAAGTCTGTTATAGGTGGGCTTATACGTATGTATATGTCGTATGATTTTTTTCCAACTCATGTGTGCGTGCGTGAGAGATATTAACCGGTTTTAGGAGAGAGGGGTTACTCAGTAGATCTAATCTAATGGTTGATAATAACGGATTCACCAATTTAAATAAAAATCGATGGTTGGATGTTTTATTTTTTCATATGATTTTTTCTAATTTATTAGAGCGTCACGTAGCGACGTAGGAGCACTCGTAGAGTGTGTCAAGTGACAGTTTGAAAGTGTTTATAGTAAATTTAATGAACTTTATATATATATATTATAATATCATTTTTTTATCTATGACAATGCACGGACATTCAACCAATGAAAAGAAGCAGACGGTAATTGGGAAGGCTCAAATTTGAGTGCATGAGAATTGAAATTAATGTAGATGATTTCAGATAGAAAAAAATTACAGAAAATGATTTCAAATGAGAAATCCGAACTCACGAGTGTACATGCGGGCTGTCGAACAATAACCAATCAACAACACACATACACACACACAAAATTTTGTAGCGTCGCGTCGCCATGTATTTAGCCGAAGAGCACCTCGGCGTGCTGGCACAGGTCCTTGTACGCGTCCTTGATGGTCGATTCGCTGACGCCCGTGGCGGTGGACACCTCGCGGACGCTCTTGCTCCTGACGCCGCCGCCGGCGCGCTGCACGGCCATGTAGATGATGGCGGCCGCGATGGACTGCGGGTTGCGCCGCACGTCGAGGCTCTCGTCCAGCCTGCTCGCCGCGCGCTGCGCCGCGCTCACCTCCTGGCTGCTCATCCCGATCACCGACCCGTAGCGGAGCAGGTAGTCGCCGGCGCGCACCACCGCGCTGGCGCCGCCGCAGCCGTTCGTCTTCTTGCCCGCCTGATCCTGCCCGGCCTCCTCCTCACTGTTCCCGAGGTGCCTCTTGATCACGTGGATGAACTTGCCCAGGTCCCTCTTCGTTGCCGCCGCGTCGGGCGTCGCGGAGATCAGCTCCTTGAGCGTCCGCGGCGCGCCCTCCATGCGGCACGCGGTGTGGAGGCACGCTGCATAGAGCGCGTCCCGGCTCCGTCCCCTGGTGCACGCCTTGGCCTCCTCCACCTTCCTCAGCACCTCCTTCCCGCGGTCGCGTACGTTGTCCGCGAGCCCGAGCCGGGACGCCATGTTGTCGATGGCGTCGAACCCCTCGGCGAGGGACTTGTTCGTGTCAGGTACGGCGCCCCGGATCTTCTGCACGACGCTGCCGCGCATCTTCGGCACGACAGCGCCGCGCATCCTCGGCGCCAGTGCAGAGTCTTCAGCCTGCAGCTTGGTCGGGGCGACGGAGCATGCAACGTCTGCGGCGGCGGCGGCCACCTCGCTGCCCTGGAGCAACGGATCATCATCGGCAGGAGCGTCGGCGCAGTTGTCACCCGCGCCGTGTTTGGCCGCAGAGGCGCCGGCCCGGCGCGGCTCGGAGTAGGCAGCGTTGCCAAGCACGATCGCGCACTCGGTGCAGATGGCGTCGCCGGTGTCGTGGTCGAGCACCATGGACGTGGTGCGCTCGCAGTGCTTGCAGTAGCGGACGCCGTCGGGGGCACCGTACATCGCCTCGAGCATTTATTTGGATACTCCGTACGTTTTCTTTTTTCTCTGCGTTTGTTTGCGTGCGTGCGTTTCGGGCGGCTTCTCGTCAATGTGCTGGCTACGGCCTACGGGCGGACGGATGAGGTGAGGTCGGCGCGTGGAACTACTTTTATAGCGCGACGCGGGGGGAGAAATCAACCGCCTTATTACACCGATACGGATTTACCCCGATCGAGTCCGAGTCGAATTCTGTTGTTGCGTGGCAGCGTGGGAGGCTGGCGGAGCAGCCGTTTTCCCGTTCCTGTTCGGCCGGCGTTGTCCCCCGACTCGCCATGTGCTCGCGATCGCGAGACGCAGATGCATGCGGGGACGCAGATGCCTCCTCTTCTTCCGACATTGGCAACAGGTCAACGCACTCAACAGTACGTCAAGGGTCTCTGTTTATTCGGTATTTAGTTCTGATTTGTTTGCAGCAGTGTTTGCAACTATTTCGCCTGCAATTTTCAATTTTCTTTTTTGCAAATTTAGTCAAAATTTATTCAATTTTTTTAAATTCCATTTTTTAATTTGTTTTACAAATTTTGCGTAAATTCAAAAAATAAATCTTGGGTGAAATAGTTATCGTGTTGGGGGTCTGAAATTTCCAAGATCTCGAAAATATTGATGTCCCTGGCGGAAATATGCAAAACGAACCAGAGAAAAAGCCACTAATCAGACACGGATTATATGAAAAAGTTGGATGAAAGCTTCTATAGATTTGCGAAATTTGCTCTCCCTCTATTCTTTAGTATGCCATTGTTGGGTTTAAGTCAGTGTCGAAACCTGATTTCGGCAATAAAAAAAGAGGGTAACACACAAGTACCAAACACGATGAGTTAGTAGACAAAGAGATTTAGACAGGTTCAGGCATTCTATAAAGAAGTAATACCCTACTCCTGTTTCGAAGATTGCATCCGCCGAGTTATATATTGATCTTGTGATCAAGCTATGTATGAATAAAAAACCCAACTAATTGCTATTGTCTCTATGCTCCTCAAGGGACGTCCTGCCCTCCTTATACAGGGTCAGAGGGCAGGCTCACAAGTCGGAGACCAAGCCACATACAATATATGACTCCTAATATTACCCATAATACTTCCGACTTAGGACCATAAGCCGTTCCTTAATACACAAGGCAATGTAATACTTAAGTCCTAAGCCTATTACATGTTCATCGCCTATAACCTATCCCCTATAATCAGTCTGATAAGCTAGCCGTGTGGGTATATGGTTCCCACAATCTTCACAGTAGCCCCTGAGACTTTCACAGTTGACAAGATAACTCCACCTCGAACCAAACTAATCCATAGCCGAGCGCTTCCGTCATCTCTGCTTAGGTCTCCCGAGTGCTTTGATCATCCAATAGAAAGGTTGTGAAAGGCTAAAAAGTCATAAAAATATACCTAGGTGCATCGACTAGATGCACCTAATTAGGTGTAGCCCCCGACTATGTGTTTAGTTGAACAAACTAAGCATATAGTCAAGAACAATAATAATCATACTCATCCGAGTGATGTTATATAAATAAATGCTTAGCCAAAGCCAAAAGCAGTCACAAAAATCATATAACACATAACCTTATAAACAAGGCATGGTGCATAATGACCCCTAGTACTGGCATCATATGCTGCCCAAGCTGTCATGCCTGAGTCCTCTCGAAACACACAACTTCATCATCCTCAGGAATATATGGCATTTGTGGTATAAAATCCGAGTTAATAAAACATATAAATAGATTTACCAACCGCCTGAATAATATGATCAAAATATAATTATCTTAAGTCATAACGTCTCCCAGTGTATGGGCGGGGCTAGGGTTCGGGGATTTTCTAGGCCTGTGTGAAAAGGTCCTTCTTCTTAGTGCAATGCCCGGGGGACGGCTTGCCCCTCGCAGGTCCAGTTTTTTAATATTGGTCTTAATCAAAAAAGGACACCAAGGTGACAAAATAGCATTGATATGAAATCAATTGCTTTAGAAGAACCAAACAGCTCCAGCAACTTATAAAAAAGTTGCCAAAATAGTTATAAAAAATATTACTGTTTGTCACCTTTTAAATTGCATCGCACCAACTCCTAAAAAGTTGTGTAACTGCTGTATGAAAGAATTTTTAAGGTATTGGGCAATAGAGCATGTGCATATTGCCAAGGCAAATTTGCTTAAGTCCCTAAAAACACATGACAAGCCACACCTGAATCATGGGCTGTAAGCTTTCCATAGGCTTCGGCCAAAACAAAGGAAAACCTATCGGTACCCTAATAAAATAATCGGCGAAGCGCTGTCATCTTTCTCGCTGCTTCAACTTCTGAAAAATTTCCCCTTTCGTGCTCTTGTTCACAAGCACCACCACAAGAACCTAGAACACGAAATCCACCAAATCCATTCATCCAACCATTCTGAATCTCATCAAAATCCGCTGCGCTCATCATGTACCTTCCATCCTTTCCAAAAACCCTAGCCTCCAACACCAAAATCAATCCTCCTCAAATCTCACTCATGACAGAAGAGAGAGAAATCCCCTTCGACCAATGGATGGCCTCTGATGTGAAGGAATCAACATTAAAGGAAATGGTGAAAGATGGAGTCGTCCTAGCGAAAGAGATCATTGGCTGGCGTCTGGCATACGGCGAGGAGTTCCCAACTCCAAATACTAGTGAGATTGTCATCTTCACCCACTTCTTTTACTGTGGATTCAATCTACTGACCTCTGAGTTCTTCCATGGCATCCTGGATTATTATGGCATCAAAGTTTACCGTCTGAATCCAAACTCTGTACTACACATCACCATCTTTATCCATGTTTGTGAAGCCTTCCTCGGAATCTATTCTCATTTCAAAATTTTTCGCCGCATGTTTTCTCTCAAAGCCCATCCAACCAAAGATAACCCCTGTGTTGTCGGCGGTGTAGGATTTCAACTCCGCGGTACTCTCCGCAAAGACTACTTTCCTCTTCCCTTGAAAATCTCCAACAAAGGTTGGCACATGCAAACTGGTTCTATATCTCCAACCCTGCTTCCAGCTTACCTGACTATATCGGCCTTCCACCAATCCAACGGGCCAACTGGAACGCCTTACTCGAGGGTCAAGACTGGATAGAAGCAAATAATCTTCTGGCAAAAATTCTCGAAATGAAGAATAAGGGACTGCAAGGAGAACAAATCACTCGGACTTCATCAAATGCCGACTGGCTCCCATCAAAGAAAGATCCAAGCTAGCCTTCGAATATGAAGGACAGAGTGACCCTAACCGGGAAGATCGGGAATCATTAAACTTCCAGGTCTTGTGCTCCCGTATGTACAAGATCTTTTCCACTGGGATTGTAGTTGACTACAACAACGAATTATCAGTTCTTCCCTACAACATTCATCGACCACCTCCTCCGATACATAAACTCTGCAACTTTAATAACTTTTATCCAACCATACTCTCCAATGTCTCTTAAAAAAGATATTGTTTGCAGACAAATGCTCTGATCATCTCCCAACCATACAAGGTATATCATGATGATGTGCCGGCCCAGCCGACTGCCAGGAAGCCGACTGGCGGTCCAAAGATCAAGCCCCAAACAAAAAACAAGAGAACCGCAGCTGCAGTTGAAGAAACCAACAAACGCGCAAGCAAACAGAGGAACCTAGTCATTGATGACTCATATGAGGAATCTGAAGAAATCCAAATGCCCAAAGCCAATATCAGCTCGCCCAAGCCATCCACCAGATCAGCTTCAAAGATCAGAAAATCCAACAGGTATCCATCACATGATTGGTATTGTCTTCTGAAAACTTATTTGATTTCACTCTGATCACCATGTATCGTCTTCTACAGAAAACCTCAAGATATTGATCCAACAGACCAAACCGAACAACCAACTCTAGCTGCGGAGTCAGGAAGCCAAGGTCCCAGAGCCCGCTCTCGAGTAAGACAGCTCCTAGCCAGAGCCCCCGACCATCAGTCAGGATCCCCCGACTGGAAACCAGTCGGGTTCTTCTGAACAAACATCAGCTCAAGGACCCTCGACTGGAAACCAGTCGGACAGAGAAAAGCAAATTCCAGTCAGCCAAGGAACACCAGTTGAAGATCCGACGTCAACTACTGAAGAAATCAACAAGAATCAAGCAACTAGGGACGCTGCCGCCTAAGAAGACCATCCAGAAGCGACAACAGGTAAATCAGCCAATCATTAAATCTTTGACTTGAACATGCTTTCTGAGTTCTGTCTTTCATATCTTCCTTAGAACAAACAACTGGAGAAGAGAAAGAGATCCGACGGTTGAAATCCACAAAAAACTCATTGCCTCAAATCAAAATTGAGTGGCGTGATGCAGAAGGCAAAAAACAGGGCAACATACTAAACAAGCAAAAAGAAGTTGAAGAATGAGATTTGCTTATTGCCAACCTTAATGAAGCCACTCGATTGATGAATGTGAGTAGAAATCCCTCATACCTCAATTGTTAATTCTCATATAATCAACTAACTTACTTCTTGTGATGCAGTGAATATACCGTCGCTCCCAGGCTAAATCCGATACCTTGGAAAAGCTCGTTTCTCATGTTAATTCTTTAGAGAATATCCAACAAAAACTCAAAGAAGCCAAGGAGGAAGCCATAACCAGAGAAACTGTCTTGCGGGAAGAAATCAGCAAGCTACGAGATATGAACCTAGAGCTTCGTGGTTCAATTGGAGGTAAGAAAAATTAACTTATTTGCTCTTGATTGATCCACTTATCTCTATTAACACTATGTCTTCATGTACCGGCCAATTTGACTGATATTGAATCCCTTAAGGCCCAATTGAAGAAGGCAGAAAATGATAATGCCATGCTTGAAACAGACAAGGCAAAAGCTATAGTTGAACTTGAAGGTAATCCTCATAGAACTCATATTTCTTGATTCGGCTTGTCTTGGTCATCAGTATAATCTAAATATTGTCAACCGTGCAGCCAACAAGGTAAAATCACGTGCTCCGTTCGAAGTCTTTGTTGAAAAGGTCTAGAGAGCTGAGAGAATCAGAGATGATATTGCTAACGCAGCCACGCCAATCCTATCAGCAATCTATCAGAACGACCTTGGAACAAGTGCTGAAGACGCACTTGAGATCTTTGACAAACTCAAGATAGCTCATAAGAAGTATCTAGATAACATCACTGATGCTGCTACCATGAGTGCGAGTCAAACTCTAGTGATGACAAAGTCTCTCTATTCCCGTGTAGACATAAATTCTATAGGAGATGATTTTGCAGACGACACCTCTGACGAGCAAGCTTTAGAACTAATAAATGAAGCTTAGGAGTCTGCTAAGAAGATAGCTGTTGATGTAGTCGAAAACTTCCAGGGATAGATTCTCGATGTAAAAACCTCTTGTGATCCAACTTGTAATTTATCAGTTTATTTATGCTTATACCCTGATTTGAATCTTGCATTTAATTTCTGAAAAATTTTCATCCGACTGTCACCAAGCCTAAAACTTGATTAAGTCATCAAAAAATTTTCAATCCTTATTCACTTGACTCAGATCAAAACAAAAAACAATGATAAACCAGATAAAAACAAGTTATATTCAAAACAAACCTCATACTTTATTAATACGGATAGCCTCCGACTGGCAACTCAAGAAGACAACTTACTTGAAGTCGGCAGTCGAGAAGAACATAATACAAAAAATTGAAGTTAAGTATAATATCGACGAAGGTGTTCAATATTCCATGAATTCTCCACAATTGTCCCGTCCTCACGCTTTAGACGATATGCTCTTGGCCGAGTGACTTCAGCAATTATGAAAGGTCCTTCCCACAACGGAGATAGTTTATGTCTGTCCTTCGTCATCTGAATCTTTCTCAGAACCATATCACCAACAATAAAGGCTCGTGATCAAACAATACGATTATGATAATGTCGAAGTCCTTGGAGATATCTTGCCGACTGAACCGGTGCAGCTTCATGAGCTTCTTCCAGTCGGGTTAAGTCATTAACACGGTTTTGATCATAACGCTGTAAAATCAAAGTGTGTTTGATTCTTTTGTTGTGATGAACAATTGACATCTGAGGTTATTGGTTTTGATATTTGGAGATTATTGGTGAAGTGGTTTGTGAGATGATTGAATTTTCAGACAGTGAACAGGGACTGGTGTTTTGTTGGGTCCGGTCAGACCATGCAGGTAAGGCCGGTTAGACCGGCGGTATGTGTGCGGTCAGACCGGCCAGCCCGCGGTCTGACTGGCCGACTCTGTGTTGGTTTTGGTTTCGGGTTGTTTTATTGGATATCCGTGGTTAATTCGTGTTTATGGCTTCTAGATGGATACTATGCATATGTAATACTGTTGTGTGCTAACAATGAGTCAAGTTGGTGATAGCTTGTGCTCGGATATGGTTTCTTTGTTTGATTCATGTGTAGGTAATCTTTACGTCTCGGGAGAGTATTGCCGGTGATGGATCGGGAGTCAACTTGGAGATAAGGTGACGTCCGGACGGTCAGATATCATACAGGATACTTAGGCTAAAGATTAATGCACGTGGTTGGTGAAGATTCCATATGGCATACGATGGAGATATTGTGTAAGTATGGGATGCGGAGTCGAATTTGGAAGGAGTCCAAATTTGGTACAATTGGAATATGTAAAGTTGGTTTCTTGTACGAGAAGATTTTCTAGGTGGATTAGGACTTCTTGTATGAGTTTGGTTCGTGGCTTTAGGCTGCCTACCTCATGTATAAATAAAGAGGGAGGGTGTGGCCTCCCGGTATCGCTTTGGAGAGCATTGAGTTGTGTATTAAGTTAGGGTTTCGAGTTTAGTTGAGATTTTCATGAGGAGTGCTGTTGTTGCACTTTGTAAACACAGAAAAAAGTACTAAAGTTGTCATCTATTTTGAGAGATCTTCAATTTGTGTTTGCTCGGGTTTGGCGGTTTAACCGGCGAGTCATAGGCGGTCAGACCGGTGGCATCGCAGTGGTCAGACTGACGGGGACACGGCGGTCAGACCGGTGACGGCGGCAGGAGGCAGAAGCGATTTTGGAGCGGTTAGACCGGGAGATCAATACCGGTCAGACCGATGGCACAGGGCGGTCAAACCGACAGATCTACTTCGGTCAGACCAATCTACATCGATTTGAGGGTAACTTTTAATTCCGCTAAAAGTTTTGGTTTTTGGGTACTACAACCATTCACCCCCCTTTGGTTGGCTTAGTTCTTGTTCTTCGATCCTACAAACGCTCATCATTAAAATTACGAACTCGAAGAGATTCAAATTCCATTTCACTCGGCAACATGGCTTTAGCCCCATAAACTAAAAAGAAAGACGACTGACCCGTAGCCCGACTGGGCATTGTCCGTAATGACCACAAAACTGAAGGCAACTCTTGAACTCATCTACCAGCATAAGGGCGCAATCTGTCAAAGACTCGGACCTTAATACGCTGAAGGGCTATACCATTAGCATGTTTGACCTGTCCATTGCTTCTAGGATGTGCTATTGACGCATAACAAATCTTGATCCCAAAATCTTCACAAAATTCTCTGGAAACGCCTCCGGTGAACTGAGTCCCATTGTCAGTAATAATCCTAGTCGGGACACCAAACTGATGCACAATATTATGGATAAAATCACGTGCCTTATCTACAGTAATTGTAGCAAATGGCCTAACTTCAATCCACTTAGAAAACTTGTCAATTGCAACGAACAGATGCGTAAAACCTCCTAGAGCCTTTTTGAAAGGACCAACCATATCCAGACCCTAGATTGCAAAGGGCCATGAAAGCGGAATCATTTGTAACTCTTGGGCTGGAACGTGACTTTGTCGAGCAAAAAATTGACAACCTTCACAGGTTCGAACCACTTTATCTGCATCGGTAACCGCCGTGAGCCAAAAAAAACCTTGCCGATAAACCTTGTCCACTAAAGTACGTGTTGTAGCATGAATGCCACAAATTCCCGAGTGAATATACTGCAGCAATTGTCGACCTTGCTCAGGTGTAACACATCTTAACAAAACTCTAGACGAGCTTCTCCTGTACAACTCCGAAGCAATCATGACATAATTCTGACTACGGCGTCGGACTCGCTCTGCGTCATCTCAATCTTCGGGTAATACCTGCCGAGTCAGAAAATTGGTAAAGGGTGTCCTCCAGTCGGCACCAAGCATGAAAACCTGGTTTGTAACCTCCTCTTCGGTGGCTCGCTTTTTAGCAATAGTCGGCTCATGAAGATGCTCTACATAAACATCTATCGGGGCAGCCTCTCGTCTAGAGCCAAACTAAGCTAGCCGATCTGTCGTTTCATTGTTATGCCTTAAGACATGTGATAACTCCAAGCCATCGAACTTGTCTTCTAGCTTACGAACTTCTTGACGATAAGCAGCCATATTGTCGTTTAAGCAAAACCAATCCTTCATCACCTGATTCACCACTAACTAGGAATCTCCTCGTACAATCATACGCCGTATACCGAGAGATACAGCAAGTCGCAGTCCGTGAAGTAAAGCTTCACACTCAGCCACATTGTGTGAAGCTGCAAAATGTATCTGAAGAACATACCGCAATCTTTCACCGGTCGGGGAGGTTAAGACAACTCCAGTTCCCGTACTAGTAACTCGCTTAGGCCCATCAAAATACATAGTCCAGTATTGCGGCTCTTCCCTAGGTACATCTCCTTGGCACTCGGTCCACTCGGCCACGAAGTCAGCCAAGATCTGGGACTTAATAGATGTCCTTGCTTTGAAAGTAATATCTAACGACATCAATTCCAAAGCCCACTTCGCAATACGCACAGTAGCCTCCCGATTATCAATGACATCACCGAGTGGAAAGGATGTAACCATAGTAACCGAATGACTTTGGAAATAATGAGCTAACTTCTTGACGGTAATTAAAACTCCATATAATAATTTCTGTACCTAGGGATAGAGTGTTTTGGATCCAGCCAACACCTCGCTAAAGAAATAAATTGGCCTTTGAACTTTCTGGGTTCGTCCTTCTCCCTCTCGTTTTACGACCAGGACCGTGCTGACCACCTGAAAAGTTGTAGAGACGTAGAGTAGCAATGGCTCTTGAGGATATGGTGAGGCTAACACAGGTGGTGTTGTGAGAAAATTCTTGAAGTCTTCAAAAACTTTCTGGGCTTTCGGGGTCCACTGAAACTAGTCTGTTTTCTTGAGCAGCTTGAAAAAGGGCATGCCTCGTTCCTCGAGTTTAGAAACAAACCGGCTTAAGGCTGTCATGCATCCAGTAAGCTTCTGGACATCTTTCTGGGCACTTGGCGGCTTCATGTTCTAAATGGCGTTGATCTTCTCTGGGTTGGCTTCAATACCACGATGAGACACCATAAAACCAAGTAGCTTTCCTGACGGTACTCCGAAAGTACACTTTTCTGGGTTCAACTTCATCCTGAAGGCTCGAATATTTGAGAAAGGCTCGAATATTTGAGAAAGGCTCGAATGATGTCTTCAAGCAGTCGGACTCCTTCAAACTGATTTGATGGTATCCGAGTAACAATCAAGGAAGCTCAGAAGCTCACAACCAGCGGTCGAGTCAACAACTTGATCAATGCGGGGCAAACCAAAGGGATCCTTGGGGCAAGACTTGTTGAGGTCGGTGTAATCGACACACATGTGCCTTTGTCCTATCTTCTTCCGAACTAGAACCGGGTTGGCCAATCAGTCGGGGTGGTAAACTTCCTTGATGAATCCAGTCGCCAAAAAACTTGGCGAGTTCCTCCTTAATACCATCTCTTCGATCTTGCACAAAGTGGCGAAGTCGTTGTTTGATAGGTTTTGCATCTTCTTTGACATTTAGTGAGTGCTCAATCACCTCTCTAGGACTACCAGACATATCGGATGGTTTCCAAGAAAATATATCTTTATTATTTTGTAGAAGGTGATGAGCACGCTTTTCTAGTTATAATCTAGCTCGGCGCCTATTACAACAGTCTTGGAGGGATCAGAAGGATCGAGTGGAATCTTCTTTGTTTTGGCATCACCTTCTCCCGTCTTGGCCAACTTCTTTGCTGGGATTTCGCCTTCTTCCGATGTTGATGTGGCTAGTCGGACTTCCTGTTGGCCAAGTAATCTCTCGCGAGATTGGGCCATGTCGCAGCTTTTCTTGTCGCAGGTGAAGGTTTGCTTGATGTCGCTGCGCAATAAGATGACTCTATTAGGTCCAGACATCTTCATCATCAGATAAGTGTAGTGTGGGACTGCCATGAATTTGGCGAGCGCGGGTCTTCCAAGGATTGCGTGGTAAGCTGCTTCAAAGTCGGCGACTTCAAAGCTGACGTTCTCTGTAGGGAAATTTTCCTGAGTGCCGAAAGTGACTGGAAGAGTGATTTGCCCGAGTGGCGTAGATGACAGCCCTGGGATGACTCCATGAAAAGGGGCTGAACTTGGCTTTAATTCGGATCTTGGGATTTGCATTTCGTCCAGTGATATTGAGGGCGCTGCCGTCATCGATGAGGACACGCTTGAGCTTGACATTGAGAACTACCGGGTCTAGTACCAGGGGATACCGCCCTGGGTGAACCACTTGGTCAGGATGATCTGAGCGGTTGAACGTAATGGCCACCTCCGACCATTGTAGGTAACGTGGGACTTCAGGCTGAACTGTATTTATTTCTCTGTCAGTCAATTTCTACTTCTGTTTTGATTCGTATGCAAGTGGCCCTCCGAAAATGTGGTTTAACTCGGTCCTGTGGTCTTGGAAGGGTTTTGAGCCACCGTTTGCATCGTCTTTCTTGGTTCCTGAGGTACCGGCTCCGTTTGTTGGCTTCTGAAGTTGGGCAGCATAATGCTCGGTGAACTGTTTGTAGATGAAGCAGTCTTTGGCCGCATGTTTGTGATTCGAGTGATGAGTGCATTGAGCATTCATGATCTTGTCGTAGGCACTGACATGTGGACGCTATTGGTAGTTCGATGTTGTGGCGACCAGATCCTCGGGCTTACACTTGCGATCTTTTTGGCCACCGTTGCCATTGCCATTGTCCTTCTTGGGGCGCCAGCTACTCCCTGATTGCTTGTCTTGACGTGATGCTTTGATTGCGTCGTCCGACTTGGCGTAGGAATTGGCCGTCTCTAACATCTTTTTGACTGTCTTTGGAGGCTTTCGCCCGAATTTGCCAGTTAACAACTCATTGCGAAACCCTTCTGAAAAGCGGCTATGATAACATCGTCGGTGATGTCAAGAATCTTGTTTCTCTTCTTCGAAAAACACCGAATATAATCGTTTAAAGATTCGTCGGGCTTCTAGATTACGTTGTAGAGGTCGAAGTGAGTCCCAGGACTTTCAAAGGTACCTTGAAAATTAGCGATGAAGTGATCCCGAAGCTCGCTCCAAGAATCAATTGAACCCCTTGGTAAACTTGCGAGCCAATTTCTGGCTGAGTCGGCGAGGGCGACGGGCAGGTAATTTGCCATGGCCTTGCTGTCTCCTCCTGCTGCGCGAATTGTGAGGGTGTAGATGGTCAACCATGACTTGGGGTCATTTTTACCGTCGTATGTCTCAATCCCAGTGGGCTTGAAACCACTTGGCCAATTCACTCGACGCAGGTCTCGAGTGAACACGGGTACCCCTTCATCGCAATTGTTGGGGGAATTCCTTCGGTCTTCATAATAAGGCCTATTACGCTCGCGATGATGGCGGTCGAGTACCTCTCTCAGATCACTCGACGCAGGCTTTCGAGAGCCACTCTAGTAACTGGAGCTATTGTCATAGCAGATTCGATCATGGACGGGTGGTCGACCGTGACATCTCTCGTGAGAGTCGGCCGACTGGTCTCGACGCTTCCAGGTTGCATGATGACGGAGGTCGTTAGACTTGCCAGGGGTCTTGCTGTGCTCGGGCCTTCGGTAATCCTTGGATCGCAGCGACGGTAGATGGCTACCATCGGGTGTTTCGGCAATGGACTCGGTAACTCCTCGAGCAGTGCCCGTGGCAGCGCCGAGTGGGGCTGTAGCTGCAACCATGGTCTTGACTTTGTCTAGGATTGGAGTCACGTTGGGGGTGCTACGTCCATGACGGTGTCGATGAGGGTGAAAGCGGTGACCGCGTTCTGCTGGGGCGTTAGGAAGACGTTGGTGTTGTCGACTCGAGTCTGAAATATGGCGTCGTGAGCGGAGCGCGCAGCCACCCTCAGATCTCGCCTTCTCTTGTCGTTATCCTCTTTACGCTTGAGTTCCTCCTCTTTGCGCTTGCGCTCCTCTTCGAACTTGGTTCGTTCCTCTTTCGCAGCCCTGTGGCCACGACCAAGTCGGTCTCTCCTATGTCGGCCATGAGAACGTCAAAAAATAGCGGAGTGTAGTTATCGTCGAAGTCGGAGTCATTGATGTTCTCCGTGGAGATATCGTAGAGATCATCAAAGTCAGAAGAGCTGATGTAGTCGGCGATCTCGGTGGATGAGCACGAACGGAGAGGTTGAATCATGACGACAATCTCCCTGGAGCTTGGACCGCAGTGTAGCGCTGATGCAAAAATTTCTCCCGAGTGGTTTTGATCCGACTCGGAAGAGAGAAAGTCAAAGTAGGTCTCAGCGGCATTTGGTAACCCAAACGGCGTCGAGTGGTTTTCCCCTCCTGACTGGTTTGGATCCGAATCAAGGAGGAAAATCTTGTCAAAGCTGTCGGTGATGAAGTCGAGGCTGCCGAAGCGGTACGCCTGTCCTGGTGGGAAGGCGAAGTCATCGATGCCTGATATAGATCCCATCGCGCTTGTCGGCGAGAAGAAAACTTGACGCACCCCTACCTGGCGCGCCAACTGTCGAAACCCAATTTCAGCAATGAGAAAAGGGGGTAACGCATAAGTGCCAAACACAATGAGTTAGTAGATAAAGGGATTTAGACAGGTTCAGGCCTTCTATAAAGAAGTAATACCCTACTCCTGTTTCGGGGATTGCATCCACCAAGTTATATATTGATCTCGTGATCAAGCTGTGTATGAATAAAAAACCCAGCTAATTGCTATTGCCTCTATGCCCCCCAAGGGACGTCCTGCCCTCCTTATATAGGGTCAGAAGGCAGACTCACAAGTCAGAGACCAAACCACATACAATATAGGACTCCTAATATTACTCATAATACTCTTGACTTAGGACCATAAGCCATTTCTCAATACACAAGACAACGTAATACTTAAGTCCTAAGCCTATTACATGTTCATCACTTATAATCTATCCCCTATAATCAGTCGGATAAGCTAGCCATGTGGGTATATGGTACCCATAATCTCCACAGTCTGAATTGGGAATTTGGACAAGAGAAGAAAAATTACAGCTGAATGTACAATTCTCAACATAAGTTGGTTACTGACGATCGTCCAGTAGGTTGATAAGTTACCAATCAGGCCAATCGTAATTCATCGCTTCAAGAACGTGCAAGAAAACAAATATTGAAAAGTAATGTATTTATTTTTACCTAGTTATTGCACAGGTCTTCTTTTGGTTGAAAATTATAAAGTTCTACTTGTCTTTTTGTTGTAGGCTTCGAAGGACACTGAGATCGTCAGTTTACATGTTGCATTTTGCCGATAGTCCCTATCTTTTGTGATTTTAACACCTCCTTCGCTTTTAATTACCTTTGTTTTGGTAAGGACTTCTAATCACTGCTCCTTTCTTTTGGAGATGGATTTTCATCGCATGAGAGAATATTCACTCTTTTTCATGTTGTCAAAATAGTCATAAAAATTTTGATAAGATGAGATATCAATATATGATATATTAATCTACAAATACAAAATTTTAATTTAACCTATGTAAGTGGTAACAAAAATAACAAATATGACTCTCAATATATGTACTATTCATATGCTAGATTTATTCTTTTTTTGTTACAACTCAAAATTGATGATGTATGTTTTTGGAGTGATATATTTTATATTGATCCATCATGTCGATCTTTTTTGTGTTTATTAACTCTTTGAATAGCATGAAAAGAAATAAGTGGATATCTTCTTAAGGGATGAAATCACTTTTCTTGTAAATCTTGTTCACTTATGTTGAACTACTACTTGCATAAAAACCATCAGAAACATTGTTATATATTATCTAATAATAAGATATCCTGAAAAGAAGTCATCATCTTCATTTCGACAGCCTAAAAATTGTCACATTAATCAATAAAATAGAAAAAAAGATATACCGTAAAATCATAGTGATCTACGTTACAAAGATGGAAATTTATTGAATATGTTCTATCATTACGAAGAAAATTATATATATATATATATATATCTATATATATATAAATTCAATTAAAATAAAATAATTCTACACCACTCCCATGTACATCATCACTCATCAGCATGTGCATGGAGTGTTTGGGGTGGTTTCCAATTGGGAAAAGAAAAAGGAAAAACAAACATGAACCGTCGACGGAAGCTAGTCTGATGATTAACTAAACTATAGGGCCACAGGCCACTCTGAAATCTCAATACAGCCCATATATTCCTGTGGCCCACGTACGCATGACAAAAAGCGAGGAGAAATAGCTAGCTGCCCAAGTATTCCTTTTCTTAAGTACTCTACTAGTAGATATTTTTCGATTACATGTTAGATGCACAAGACGAACATATCACTACCTGTATAACACCACACTTACACACCAATAAGATCTCACTAAAACCTCATTAAAAACCTAATTACAAATACATAATATTCATAGGTACCACACCATAATTTGAACACTGATAAATGAAGTCATGCACCTACAATTATACCACCATACTACCGTTGCTTCTCAAGTACTCTAGTAGTAGATACAAGTACTTGAGCAGTTGAGCTTGCTATTTACTCTAGACTGAGACTACAAATTACATATAATTAGATTTCATGTCATGATGATTCCACAATAACATAATTACTATTACAATATCATAATACAATTTATAAGGAAAATAATGATCATGATGGTTTAGAGGCAAATAAAATTTAAAATGTACGTGAAAAAGCCATGGTAGTAATATGCATGTTAAAAGAATATACATGAAAAAGCCAAGGTAGCCACACATTTGCACGAGCATGCATCGTAGGCTGCATTTGATATCTTATAAGGCAGAATATTAACCACACAATACAATTTCTTCATAATTTTTTGTTAGCATTTCTTATATATTTTTTCTAACCTATTAGTTAGCTTTATATCGTATAATATTTAATTAATCTCTATAAGCAATTATCTATAATCTTCATCATAGGTAGACTAAATTTGTTTAGAAGACATTTGGAACAAATTAAGTGTAATTTAAAGGTAAGGTGTTTTTGTTTCTAAATTGAATGCTTATGTGCTAACTTTTTTCTAACAAATCTTAAAAACTACAATAGCTAACAAATGTGTTTTATCTGTACCATCAAGTTCGCCCTCCTATTATTTGGCTCTATATCAATGCAGTTTGTTATATATTTATATACGTGTGATCTATGGTGTTTTTTTCTTAAAAAGGACCTAATCAACATGAGTCTTCAAATTTGAATTTAATATTTACATTTAAATGTAACAAACATAACTTTTAAACCAACTATGTACTGCTATCTTATTGTACCTTATATATAAAATTGTTTGTGGAGAAATTCGTAATACTCATTAACATCTAAGCACTTAATAAAATATGTAATGGTTATGGCAATTGCTGTTCCAATTTAAGTCAAAATTAACAACCAAAATTTTCTAAGAAACTAAGATTTTTTTCCAATTGGTTCAAGTTAGTCCCTATCCACATTTTTCTACTTTTTGTTTTATTTTATACAAGTCATATTTTAAGTTCAAAATTTGTGATATGATAAATAGTGTTGGAGCTTTATACATTTTCTGTCAGTTTTTTTTAAAAAAATAGTCACCTTTTGTATAAGTAGGTAAGGCCGATATAGATTCTCATTGTTATTAACATATAGATTGGGTGAGATATGAGACTATGTTAAATGCATGGATTTGTAGAGTCCAATATGATTACATAGTGTGAGATACAAATCCATCTGTCAACGCTTCATGTACAGTATGTGAGGCTCCACGCAACTTAGTGTGAATACGATTGGATGGCTAAAAATAATGACTCAAGCATCATTACTTTTGGAATATGATGTATTATGAATATACACTTGAATATCTATCTATGGTATACTAAAAGAGCATTAAACACCATGTAAAGTTGATTAGATAGTAGCATAATATAGTTGGAGCACTTACATGAAAGATTATTTGGCTTGCTCGGATTATTTGAGCACATACTTTCAAAAAATTCATGAAGTAATTGGATAGCTCTTTCTAACTAAAGGCACCAAATTTTTTATGTAGTGGCTTAGACTATTTATATCGAGTTAGTTCTTTTCCTTAATTTACCTATGCATGTTTGCAAAACAATGTACGGTGGCGCAACATATGTTGGGAAGTATTTCATAATTTTTTATGTCAATTTAGATGGCATGTAAAAGGCAATGGTGTGTGTCCTTCTGAATTTTTTATACAGTGGCTTGGACTATTCATATTTGAGCTATTTATTTCACTGGTTCTCTGTAACTAATTTAGTTTTGCATGTTTGCAAAACAATATATGATTGTGGAACCTGTGTTGTTGAATTATTTCATAGCTTTTTTATCATCTAGGTGACATGTAAAAGGGCAGGGGTGTTGTCCATCAATGAAAATATTTTATTATATTGGATTTATAATTTTTGTTTGGATACTGTTGATTCAATTTAGCTATACATGTATGTATAGTAGACTAATGTATAATGACATAATATATGCTGATAAATTTTAATTAGTATTTCGTATATATTTGAATGACATGCATATTTCGTTGATATTTGGATGACATAGACGACTGTGCCCAAATCTCATATTTTTTATATTGAAAAATATAGGCATACGGATCTTGCAATGTTTGTTTGCTTATAAATAGAGCAACAGGTAAAATAGACATAAGACGTGTAGTTTATAATTATTGATTTTTTTTTAGTTTGGCAACTTAAACAATAGGGAGAGGGAGAGGAATGAAGATTACAGCGCTTGAGCTAGAGGGAAGGAGTGGGAGTGCCGTGCGCATGTGAGGGGGAAAGGTGGAGTCGACTTTATTTTTCTAACTTTTTCTAAATGACTTTAGTGAAAGCAGATGATTAGTTGTGTTTTTCCAATTTCCAATTTCTTTTTTTTAAATGACATGTCATGACTTAAGATTTTTCTAAAAGTAAATTTAAAGGTTGAAAATAATATTAATAGGTCATTGGTTTATGGGGAAACTGATTGTTTGATGTTTTGGTTTTCATTTGAATTTCTAAAGTTTTTCTAATTTTTAAAATATGACATGTGGTGACTTAGCAACGCACTAGATCAATAGCACTCTAAAATGTGACACATGGTGATTTTGTTTTTTATTCTTAAAAAAATTATTGTGTAGAATGATTTAAGTTGACATAATACACATAGTCAATGTTTATAATGTTTCTTGGTTGTTGGTATAAGCTCAAATTACGTATTTAAAGTTTTATATAGTAAAATATGAGTGATATAGATCCTAATTTACTTATTTAATTATAAATAAATAAGAGTTCAAACAAATTAAAAACTGGATGTTATTTGGTTTCCACGTAAAGTATTTTAATTTTTATCCAGTAGAATATGTGTAATATGGATAATTTAGCTATCTAATTACAAATTAACTGTTCAAACAAATTAAAAATCGGATATAACTCTTGTCATTTAGCTGTATAACTATTGATTATTTTTTATTAAATAATTAGTTAAAAATAGATCATTTATTTATAAAAGCATCAAATTTAAGCATATGTATATTTATACTTGGGAGTGCACTGTGCTGCGTCCGTTCAGCATAATAGAAGTGATCAAATTATGTCGACGAAAAAAGTCTTAGTGGAAGGAGAGTTTGTTTTCAGAGATAGATTTAATTGATCAACCTTATCTATAATAGATCTAATGGCTTAAAATAATGGGTCTATAAATTTAAATGAAAATCCATGATTTGATGTTTTGTTTTTTCTCCGAATTTCTAGCAATTTTTTAATTTATTAAAGTGCAATGTGGTTGTGACGGTTTAGAAGCGTTTGTAGGATGTTCACGTGACAATATAGAAACGTTTAAAGTAAGTTTAATGGACTTTTAGTATATAATAGATAAATATATTTTATATGTTTCAGTAAAATGGTCGGCCGTCCATATTGATCTAGCTTTATTTAACTTCGGATACGTTGTAACACGAAAAACACAAATTAAGATAATATCGGATGATTAGAATTCGATTTTCGTGATCTGAAACTTTAAGAAAACAACCAATTTACTCCGATTAATTGTGATTAACTTAAATTAGTTGATGGAGCGTATAGATTAATTTGCAATTAACTAATTTCGACCGCATGTAGCAACTATTTGTATTGGAGGCGGCATCAATTGTGTCAGGATCTCAGTTTCAAATATGTAAATAGAATCGAGTACATGAGGTCATAAGTTTTCAGTTGACTGGCGAAACAAAAGTAAGACTAACGTATATGTATATTATCTAGTAGTAGATGAGATCACTGTTACTTAAGATTTACAACCTTTGTCTCAAGACTTATCTCTTCCGAACTTACCAATCATGATGATGACTGGCTGCCTCTCATGCTGTCTCGTATGATCACTTCAACGCTTGCCATCAAAATATCACACCACAGTACAATACCACATTCGCTTTCATCCATTCAGTGCGGTCAGGGCAGCCACACTATGTTTTGCTTAAACTAATTTTCTAGTTCAGCCCCTGTGAAAAACAATGAACTGACCTAATGTTCTATTTAAAAGCATGATACTTTTAGTATTTCTTGCAATAAAAATTTTAATATATTCATACTTAATCTTGTCCTAAGTGCTATCATCGTTCATTGTGTTTTTCTTATGTCATAATAGATCTATAGGTAGGACTATTTTTGTTCTCTAATTAAGTATAGTACTTAAGTGGATTAGGAGACTTTTGCCCTTTCTTGTTAACGGGTCTGATTGGTACTCAACGAGACTTTGCATATTTATAGTGTACTAGCAAAATGCTCGTGTATTACACTGGGTAAAAACATTTTTAATTGTCATAATCGGATTGATTTTGTGGTGCATTGCACGGAAAGCGTGATGATGACGGAAGCAGCAGGAACTTTGATTGCGATTTGAATCAAATGTGATCTCCTAATGTCTTGAGTTACGTGGTATGCTAAAACTTGTAGTACACCTCGATGATCAGTCTGCAAGGATGGCCCTTTTCTCGATCGGCGCTTGTGTTGTTTCCACGCATAGACACAATGAAGCAAACACACTATCAGAACAAGCTGAAAAGAGCTCACTCAAAAGAACTCGCTGAATATTAAGAAACGCAATTATCTGTGCAGTCCTGTAGGAATTATAGATGTATCCTCAATGTAGTCCCCCACGACGAGCTGATGGTTGTATCAAGCTTGTCAATGTCATAAATGAGTTATTTTGGACTCTAAGTAATGCTACAGGTGTGATGCCGTAAGGAATGCTTTCTTACACTCGTCAGCACCCACCAGTTTCTTGAATCGGGTTGGCCACTGGCGGCAGACTTATGCTTTTTCGCTGCGTTTGCAGCTCCTGACCATTGCCAAGAGAGGAATTAGGGAGATGATTGCGTTTACATGGGATAAAATCGAAACAAACTGATCAAGAAAAACCATATCAAATAGACTGGGCCACATCCAAATCCTTTGATGCACCAATCAGGCAAGATCGGCTCAACAAAAAAAAAATCAGTTTGATATGACCCTAGGCCCCTGATGGCTACATAAATCCGTTTTTGGAGAAGGATTCCAATAGACTTGCAACTCTGACTAGACAAGATCGACTACCAACCATATAAATCGGAACATCAAATAGATGGTCTGAGCTTGAACCCCAAATAACTCAAGTTCAGAGAGAGCCCAGAGTTTCACTACTCAGTTGCTCACCATTGTTTGTTGGATGCAGTCTATACAGTGCATCAGCCGTGCACTGGTGAGCCATGCGTACAACCTCATGTTGCTGCTCTCCAGCCTTCAAAAACTCCAGACACAAACTCCGATGAATTATGGAACAGGCCGCAGCAGCAAGAAGCAACAAGGTAGGCATCCATCCCTCTCTTTCTGTTCTTCTCTCTCCCAACCAGGTATTCCTCTCTCATCTACTATTACTACGGGCTGCTCTTGTTCTTGCTTGGGGCGGCTCGTCCTGTCCGCAACTATACACTCCAGCCGAGCCAATCTTGTAAGTGATCTGGGAAAGGCATGAACAACGAAAGCTCGCGCTAGAGTGTGATGGGTCGTGTGCTCTCCTACTCTCGTGCCGCACGGACGATTTTCCTTGAAGCTGGCCGGGTTTGGTTTTCATGGCTGCTCAACCTCATGGACTGGCCAGCTCGACGGACAACGAAGTTAGGACCAAACCGATCGATCGAGTAGCGGCATGCATGCGGATGTCGGGCTGGAATTGGACAACACAGACGTCGCGTCATGCACTAAGATGTGGACGGAGTGACGAAGCGTGCGGGGGTGGACGCGTCACCAAGAACGATGAAAGAAGAGCGCCAACGATGGACTAATGGGGGTGGAGGCGACACCGGCTACGGGTTTGGTGGCTCGGGGAGGTGGGATGGACGAATCCCGTGATCATGAACGGAAACAAAATTGAAAAACGATGTCTGTCTCAATTCTCAAAGGGTGACGGACGAAAGGACACGTGCGCCCGTGGGAGAATAGTAATCAGATGAAGGGCTTCCACGCGCGAGAGGCTGCGTTTTCTACTATTAATGGACGAAAAATTCGGCTGATGAACAGAATATTATCAATTTTTTAAGCAGTTTAGATTTAGAAATGCAACTTTACAGTGTAGAGTAGTAGAGTATACACATATTGACATTATTATTACCCCTTCTTTCTATATAACTATAAAGAAACTCACTACAGTAACTCCTATTTATCAACCACTAGTAGGTTATTAGTTAAGCCTCATCAACATCTTGGAGCCATCGAATCAATTTCCATCTTTGTTCGTTTAATAGGTATGCAGAAAGTTCATTCGTGTAATAGACACGAGGCCCAAGTTGTAAGGCCAGATGGGCTCTCAGCCTCCACTTCAACTTCTCCTTGGCTCACCTCCTAATCACATGTAAAACTTGTTAGCACCTAAATTTGACATCTAAGACGACAATACAAAAATATGGCCAGATTTGAGAAAGATCAGGTTTCCTTTAAGGGGCCAGTCTGACTGCCGACCACCATTGGACCGGTCAGACCGCAGGTGTGTGGCCTGTTTGACCAGCGACATGTGGCCGGTCAAACCGGCTAACACTGATTTCGAGTTGAATTTCGTTGGTTCTCGGGTTTCTTTGCTTGGGAAGGCAATTTTTGAGTTTTAATTGGTTTTTACCCTAAGTAAGACATGGAGAGGATCCTGTAAGAGGCAAGACCAACCCCATTATAAGGGCCATGGCTGGTTCAATTGAGCACACAATCTACTTCCAACACAATTAGTCAATTCAATTGCTTTTTAATATCGCATCTACTTTATGCATAGTTCTAGCCTAGTTTTCATCCATCTTCGTCTGTTTGCACCGAAAGCCATCTGTTCTCGCCGTGAGACTATGAATCCTCATTGTAGGTTTGTCCCAAAAACTTCCATTCCGCCCACGAGATGGGTGTTTATCCCTATTTCATCTAAATCGGTTCCGCTAGCCGGTTTTGACCTACAAAACCCATCTTGATTTAGATTTGTCTAGATTGAGATGGTTGATGACTCTATATCACTGCAAAGTGTTAGGTGTTTTCATTGTGATTGGTGGCTTGACCAAAAAGTTGCCAACAAAACTGTTATCCTTTCGCGCGAGGCCATGTGAAATCATTGTGATGATTAATATTTGTGATGAATAATTGGCTTTACAAATGATTTATTCGATGAATTAGTTTGAAAAGATATGTGGATGTTGGTGTGAGTGCGTGTGACTAATGTGGGTCAGGTTGTGATATATGTGTCTAGAAACGGTTGTTCTGTCTGATCGTGTGCTGGTGACTTGAGGTCAGCCTTGGTCAATGTAACGCCCTGAAAATTCGATCGTCGAAAGCGAAGCCCTAAAACACGTAAACTCGAAAACTTTTGGTCAAATTGCATCATGCCACGTTTAATTGCTCTTCTATATGGGTCTTTATTTGTGGAGTTTAATTAATCAGAATTAATTATGTATAAACCCTAAATAGGAAATTGGCTAAATAAATAATTAAGAAAATAAATTGAAATAAGATGTAGGCAAAATTTGTAGCAAATAAAATAATCGACATGAATATCGTAAGCGAGTTTTCAATTTTGGATAGTATAAATTCATACCATTAAATAGGAAAATAATAAATATATATATATGCTACCGCTAAGAATTAGAATTATTAAATTAGAATTTAAATAAATATTGAAAATTTAAACATTTTTAAATTTGGGCAAATTCATATTTGAATGCGAAATATTGTCATTAAAATATTTAGTTGGTGATATAATTTAAATCGTGAATTTATCAATTTTTTTAGCTAGAAATCACTACAACAAAAATAAATTCCATGGCGGCACTATTCATTGCGCGCCAGGCATTCAACGTGGGTCTAGCCCGGTCGAACGCCCGGCCGCCGCGCGCCGCGCCTGGCCACCTCACACCCCACACGCGTCGCCGTGTTGCATCGAGCCCCACCGCTCACGCGTCGACCGTCGCCATCACCTCAAGCCTCGCGCCCATCGCGTTGCTGTCACCGTCCTCCCCTCTGCCACCCATCGTCCCATCGCCGCACTCCCCTCTGCCGCTGTCGCCGCGCCGCCTTGAACCCCGTGCCAGTGCCACCGCTCGCCCGCGTCGCGCCGAGCCCCGCGCTGCGCCTTGAGCCCCACGCGCCGCGCGCCGTCCCATCCACCCTCGCGCCGGCCTCCGCGCCCCTCCCGCCCCCTATAAAACCCCTCCTTCCTCCCTCCCTCACCACCCCATCTCCCCCACTCCCTCACTTTTTCTCCCCGTCCTCCCCCTTTTCTTCCCCTCTCCGCCAAGCCGCCGCCGCGCCACCTCCTTGCTCCGTCGCCGCCAAGTCACCGCCGGTAAGCCTTTCCTCTCCTCCTCCTTCCCGCCGTGCCGCCATCGCCTGTGAGAGAGAGGCCGAGAGAGAGAAGAGAGAAAAGAAAGGGAGGCAGAGAGGAGAGAAGAAAGAAAGAGAGGGAGAGGCAGAGAGGCCGAGAGACAGGAGAGGAAGAGAAGAGAGAGGAAGAAAAGAAAAGAAAGGGAAAAAGAAAAGAGAAGAAAAGAAAATAAAACAAAAGTGAAAGTTTAGGAAAATTGGGGGAAAAATTAATTTATATATATATATATGTATATAATTGTCGGAGAATTAATTGTCGGTTATTTTTGAAAATTCCAAGAAAATAAATCAAGATTATTTAATAAATTGAGGTTATTTATTTAATAGGCTACTTAGTTAGTTATTTATTTAGTTATTTACTTATTAATCTATTTATCTACTTAGTTAGTTACTGTGTGGTTATTTATTTATTTATTTATTTATTAGGGTTAATTATTATCGAAATCTAATTATCAGGTGAATTTATTCGAAGTCGCGTAAATTAAAATAGGTAAAATACTTAATCTTCTAACGTAAATATTTTAGGACAAATGGATTAAAATCGGAATAAGAACTATTTCGCAAATACTAGAAATCTGTAACGAAATTCGACGCTCGCGCACGATCTTTTTTAATCGGATTTTATTGGATTTTATTTGAATTCTAATTGCATTCAAATCAATTTCTTTTGCACGTAATTCTAGACCCCGAGGGAGTTGCGATTCTAAACGAGGATCAAGACCTGCAGGGCTTCACTAAACCTTGAACATGTTGAACCGATTGCGAACTTATTTTGGATTTAAAATAAAGTTTGCATGCTATATGAATATATGTGAACTCCTACTTTGCTATATGCCATGCCTTTGATATTGATTACCCATGCAAATCTTTGTCATCCACAATATCATATATTTTTAGTCGATACTTGACAATGCTTAGCCACGCTACTTTAGAATCATGCATATTCATATTTATCAAAATGCTTTATGCTCAGACAACTACCTTTGGGAAGGTGGTTGAGATGCGGCATGTGGAGACATGAGCGCCACGTTGCCATGACATTGATGACATGGTTTGCGAAAGGAAAAATAAAACTAAACAACTATTTTCGACCGGGGCGGCTGGAGGACTTGGGTGGTGTCTGGTAAAAGCAAGTGTCGACCCTGGTCAATTAAGGATCGAGCCATGAAACTAAGCATGAAACGACCCCCGTACAACCGTACTTCTCGAATAAGTATAGACCTAGCGGAGTAAAGAGCCGAGCGGAGGCAGTATCCATGCATAGTGGTCTTCTTGATGTGTATGAGAGGCAGGGGCCTACGGAGGGGTCGCCACCGGTAGGACCGCCATGTGTAAAGCTAAACTTAATTATAACTTAATGCATGTGTAAGTCTTCCCTACCCGGGAGCGCCAGAATTCTTCTCACTGCTAGAAACTTGTAACGCCTAGAGTGCATGAGGATGCAAGTTTATGGAGTGGGTACTGCCACTATGAGGTTATTGAAATGCTTTGCCGTGACGCGTCTCATGTGTTGGGACGAGGCTCATGCGTTGGGCAGTTACGGAGTACGGGTAAAGTGTACATCCACTGCAGTGTGAGTAAATTAAATCTATTCGAATAACCGTGCTCGCGGTTATTGAGCATTAGGACGTGTATTACACTTGGCTAGACTCTAAATTCTTAAATTGATTGGGATGGGATATTGCATGATGATTTTTATGCTGGTGGATCCACTTCTCGAGAATCAGGAAGGGGTAGACCCCAGAAAACCATGACAACCCAATGGCGGGAAGCCATCCTTGGGATCACAATGGATGGTGGACAGAACCGTCATTGATTAATGAACTATGGTGTTAAAACTTGATTAGTCTATGCTTGGTCTTAGGCTTGCGATAAGATTTACAAAACTTGCTTTACACAAAAGAACCTGAAGCCATTCCTTGAAATACCTTCTATCATATGCATTATTGTTGTGGTGGCTTGCTGAGTACGGTTGGTACTCACCCTTGCAATTTACAACTCAACCAGAAGTCGGAGATGACGCTTCGGAGGATCCATATGCCTACTACTAGGAGGTTGCTGATGACGATGGCGCTCAGTAGGTCTTAGTTACGGTCATTGCCTATGGCAATGGCGTTGCCGCCGCCTAAATTTCGCTGCCTTATCTATTTCTGCTTTTGGTTGTATTCCGGACCGTTTGGTCCCTTGTTCTAAGACTACTGCCTTCGGGCCTATTGTTGTAATAATTCGTGCTCGACGCTTGTGTATGCGCATTTGGTATTTCAACTATGAGTTTGTGTGTACTAGCCTACTTGATTTAGGGAAATGTTACAGTATACACGAATGATTCCTGTTGTAAAAACAGGGGTCTATAGTCAATGGTGAGGACCAAGACTATGCTCAGGGAGGAGCAGAGGTCTAGTGCGGTCGGGATACCATGTGAGAAGATGATTAGAGTCAGGATTTTTGGAGGACAACTTCAGTCAACGGTGGGATCGGGACTAGACTCAGGGAGGAGTTGAGGTCTATACGATCAAGGATGCAGGGTGATGAAGTTGGATACGAGATGGCATACGTTGGATGGACATCGTGTGGGAGAGATGTTCGCAACGGGCTTCATGAGGTGTGCGTGCAAGTGCTGGTGCTCGTGGAGGAGATTGGAGAGACAAATTGGAGAATTATACGGTTGCTACAGCACTCGTGGTACTGTGGCGTGGTGTGTGCTTGTGTAGCAGGTAGTACATGCATGTGTCTATACGTATTTTTTTTGAACGATCAGCACCAGACGGTGCAATGATTCATTGAATATGGCAGGAAAAAATTACAAGGGTAGCACCTTGGAAGGCAGTAACCAGGAAAGGAAAAAAAACCAGCACCACCACACACCATGCCCAGACAACACCTTTACCGGACCCAGGCGAAGGCTAGCCCTGGACCGACCGCCACTAAGCACGACGGGCCGCCGCTAGGTGTTGGCGTAGAATTTCGACCCGTCAGATGTCAAAACGGGTTCTACATTTCCACAGCGGCCTGGGAGATCTGCTTAGCTCCAGTGCAGGTCCAATGGCTTGCCTAGGTGTTCTTAGGACGTGCCAGTTGATTTGATCTGCAATCAACAAGAATAAACAAGTAAACCACATTAGTAAACGATGGCCGATCGGCCGATAGGCCGATGTCGCATCGTGAGAGCCTAGCCGATAGGGCAAAGCTGTATCAGCTTACTTAAAGTTATATTGGTAACAAGATTAAATTACAGATCTATCCTCATCGGCCTCTATCAACATGTTGGTATTGATCTGACGGCATCGGCCGATGGGAGATATAAAAGATAAATACACTAGCTAATACTCTAGTGCAAACCTGTATGAACCAATCGGCCAATATAAATATACTAATTACAGAAGAATCTTAAAATCAATCTGTAACAAATATATTTATATCTGTTGATCCACTCATACAAGAGACAAGTACATATAAAAACATAAAGTAATCACAAGTTCTTACCTCTGCTCTGGGGAAGCAAGAACTCGCCGGAAGTTAACCTCTTGCGAGCGTGGAGATGCGCCGAAAGTAGATTGAACTGTTGATTGTTGAATATTGATTGAGAGAGCGTTTCTATGTACAAACTACCGGGATATTTATACCCGTGATTTACAACATTGTCCAGATAGGACACGATTTTATCTCCAACTAACAAACAAGTCCTTATGGCGAACTCTTGCCATAAATTAGATCGAATCTACTCTAACCTTCTAATTATCAGATATGATTGCCTAAAATCGGGCCTTATCCCTATTTGGGAATCTCCTTTGAAGCCTAACTCAAGCCCAAACCGAGCCCACGTTACCTCCATCAGCTTCCTGCCTCCATCGGCCGATGGCTGCATTGAACCCGCATCGGCCGATACGGTCCTTTTGCTGAGACTCCACCTGGTCCGATGCACTACTGAGTCCGATATGGAACCCGGCCCGACTCCGGCTTGGTCCGATAACGTAACCGATTTGACTCACATTGCTCTTCTTTCTCTGCATCAGTTTTCTCTTTCCTCTCCGAGTAGATTACAAAAATCTGCTGTTAACACATGCCCCCCTATTCCGCTTCATTATATAATGTGGCGGAATTAGCTCTGAAGAACCCATCGACTTCTTCGCTAGGGTTTGCTCAAAAACCACGCAAATCCAGATTCGCATCCTTCCTCCGCCGTCTTCCTCGCGCAGTTCCTTACTAGCCGTTTGCGCCTTTCAATCCCGGCGACCCCTCGGCGCCCTCCAGTATCGACTTCCTCAACGGCGACCTCCCCAACAGCATCCATGGCATCCTTGCCGTTCTACGCCTCCGAGATCCCCGAGGTAAATCAATCCTTCTTCAAAGCTACATTTTCATTTTCCCGCCGATATTTTTCAAACTAGGGTCTCTGCCCTTGCCCCCGGGTCTTATTTTCATTGCTGTTCATATGCCGTAGGTCTTCAAAAACCAGATCTTGATCCCCACAAATGACAAATCACACCAATTCCTTCTGGGTCCCATGGGCAACTCTGACCCCACCTGGCTGATAAACGCGAAATCGACGAGAATCCCCTTCAAGCAAACAAAGCCCAGCGTCTCCTCCTGGAAGCATACCTTTAGATCCTGGCTGTCGAAGCTCAATGGGTACAGAACCTGGTACAAGAGGATTGTCGCAGCCAAGCAAGTTCATTGGGATGAGATTGGAATCGGCCAGTGCCTTGCTCTGTCGCTAGCCGATACCAAGAGGAACGAACCCCTCATGTCAGCAGCCACTTATTTTTGGTCTACCACCTTGAATGCCTTCCTGTTCAGGCAAGGTCCGATGACCCCTACACTGATAGATGTCAAGATGCTGACAGGCTTGGATATTCTCTCTGAGATCAACCCATTCAACCTCCTCATTAACAGCAGCCATAAGTTGAAAACCAAGAAAATTGGAGGCCGATCTAGGTATATATCTGAGCACATGGAGCAAGGGTCTGTTTCAGAGAGAGAACATGTAGCTTTTCTGACTTTATGGTTGGAAATATTCTTCTTCTGTGGATCAACCTGTGGGCCTACTTTGAACTGCCAACATCTAGCCCAAGCCCTGGTTGAAAAGAAGCAATTTCCTCTGGGCCGATACCTCCTTGGGGCAATCTATCGGCTACTTTACTCTGCCACTCAAGATCTGATGTTGAATCGAACAGTGGCGCATGGAGGTCCATGGTGGTTTATCCAGCTCTGGCTAACTATCTACACCAACACCATGGTCGATCGGCCTCCGTTATCGGACTCGGTCTTCCCATCGGACTACAGTGACAACGAAGATCCCTCATCTAGACGATGTATGTCCTTTGGAGAAGCGGCTTCAGTCTATCCTGGAGCTGATCAATCGGCCGAAGAAATATCCACCTAGTTCGTCCGATTCTACACCGGCCCCCCATCAGTCAAGATGGACATGTTTGTTTATCCCTCGGATTTTGAATTTGAGCTTCCCTCCGATCTGACCTTGGGCCAACTGAACGACGATATGGTCTTAAGGAAAATTTTTATGATCAGCATCACCCCATGTCTGCTCCTAGTAGGCATTTTTTAGGGCAGAAGCACCAGCCTATCATATGAGTTCTATAATCCCATGGTAGCTGCCAGACAATGTGGGCTCGAACAGCTCCCCATCAGCTTGCACTTCCATCGGCTGCTAGAGAGCAGGGGCACAGTCTCATCGGCATTGATCATGAACAAAGTCTTGGAGACCAGAATCCCAAACCTGGGTGATTGTGACCGATTATGGCTAAGTGCCTTTATCCATATCAGCTTCCAATCATGGTGGCAAGAGTGGGTTGCTCATATCTTTCATCTACCAGCCAGATATTACCTGACAGAGCTTATCGAGAACATCAGCCCTCAAGTTCTTGATGCCCCAGCTCCAAATGCCAGCAACAGCGGGCAAAGAATAACCTATGCTCCGGTCTTAGCTCCATCGGGAAAAACCGTTAAGGAATCAATTATCGGCCTTATTGCTCCAAGAGTATCGTCACTACTCCAAGGGCCAATAATCAAAGAAACTTCCAAGAGGAAAGCGCCGGTAAAGGAAAAAACTCAGAAACCCGGCAAAAAACCTAAAACCGACGACCAGGTCGATCTCGATGAGCTGGACCCCTCCGTGGAAGAATTCCTGGATGACCAAGTAATGGAGGAGGAGGTCGACACAGCAACTGCTGACACACCTGAAGATCAACGTCCATCGGCCACCACGGCTAAAGAACAATCGGCCAGACCGACAGGAAAGCCATCGGCCGCAATTACTACAGATCCACCAGCCGATGATCAAGCTGACGCTGCTCAACCCAGGAGAACCAGACACGCAGTCCGCAAGGTTAGTACAAACTTCCCTATGTAATCCTTCAACTTTAATTCGCCGGTTTATTCCAACTTGATTTTTTGTCAGGTGATTGCATCATCCTTGCTCAAAGAAAGGACTCAATCGGCCCCATTACCAAGAACCAAGAAAGCCACCTTTAAAAGGCATGAACAACTCAAGGCCCGATTAAGAACTCCATCTCCTTCTCCACCACCTTCTCCAGTCGCCTCGGTAAGCATCGATCTACCTGCCTCATCTTCTCAATAATGCATGTCTGATCATCGCGTTCTTATCTTATTCCTTAGCCGCGAGCTCCGACGTCCTCACCACATCGGCCAACCCCTTCGCCCGCCATCTCGGAACAGCAACAGGAAGCCGATGCAACCACGGCCGATGTCCCACCGCAGGTAAACCGGACTACTTTGTGCCTCCTGCCGATTTTAGCTTGA
This sequence comes from Oryza officinalis, assembly GCA_008326285.1. NCBI lineage: Eukaryota > Viridiplantae > Streptophyta > Magnoliopsida > Poales > Poaceae > Oryza > Oryza officinalis. The sequence continues at coordinate 37,722,687 of BDMV01000007.1, read as the reverse complement.
CTGAATTAACTGTGTCTTGTCTTGACGATTGCAGACTTTAGCCGACATTTTTGCTTTCGACATCGGCCAATTTCTTGATGACGAAGACAAGGAGCCACCCAGCACAGCCAAGCCATCGGTCTCTGAAGAACTGAAAAGACAATTGTCCGACATTGCTAATCGGCTGGAGTCATCCTTAGAGTCGCTGGTGGAGAATTGTAATCCAATCAGGAGTAGGGTACAAGAAATTCAAGACCAACTGCCTGAAGACTTGATGGAGATCCTGACGCCAGCCATCTTCTTGGAGCAGTACCATTTTAAGCTTCACAGGGCCAAGGAAAGAATTGCAGAAAGGCGGGAGCGCGAAGGCTTGGAATCGGCCTTAACTGCCAGCAAAATCCAAGTTAACTCCGACAAGACTAAGTTGGACGAGTTGGTCGTTGAGCCGATCGCCTTGAACAAAAAGCTTGAAGAACTCCGTCGCCTTGAAACAGATCTGCTGATAAAGCTAGAAGCAGCTCGTAAAGAGATCCAAGAAATTGAATTCAAGATAGCTGCATCCCCAAAGGCCATAGAAGACCAAACTGCAAGGCTAAAGGCATCGGCCATGTATCTTGCAACCCTGAGTAAGTCCCTGAAGCCAATTCCAGGGTCGACAGCCGATGACGCTCAGATGATAGATGACATCGATCAAATCCGTCGCAAGGCCATCACAGCTATCCAAAGCTTCATAAACTAATGTAACATACTTTTGTATTTTTTTTTCTTGTAAACAGATAACTTCGTTTTTGAATATATCTCATCGGCCAAGTAGCCGAATACGATCTGAAACATTCTATCTGAAAAAGTTTTCAAAGTCCACAAATTCTGTAATCCATAAATTTAATCCATCCATCAAAGAACTGCTGAGTGTATATATATATGCCCCCCAAATTTTGAAAGATGAGGACTCATGTTGTAAAATTTGAACTAAGGGTGATACTATGTATCGGCCATCTAAAGGCGATATATTAGACATCGGCTATTATTAGTAATCGGCTAGCAACCCGATCATGAGTCGATCCAAATGCTTGGGTAATATTTCTTCAAGTATTTGCCATTAAGCGCTCTGCCATAAACCTCTCCATCTAGTCCTTTTAATAAATATGCATTGTGAGGAGCACATCGATGAATCTGAAAAGGACCTTCCCAGTTAGGTGACCACTTGCCGAATCTGTTGTCTCTAGAACCAATCGGCAGTATCAATTTCTAAACAAGATCCCCTTCTTCAAACGACTTGGCTACGACCTTTTTGTTATAATGGCGAGCAACTCGATCTTTATCTCGCTTGATTTTCTCCAAAGCCCGTAATCGCACATGTGCCAAGTCGTCCAACTCATCAACCATAAGATTGTGATACTCATCGGCTGTTAAGTCGTCCTGCAATGCAACCCTTCTTGAGTCGATGTTGATCTCCCACGGCAACACAGCTTCATGTCCATAAACCAGTTGATAAGGCGGCACTTGAGTTGCACCATGACAAGCCACCCGATACGCCTAAAGGGAATCGGCCAGCGTTGTATGCCATTGTCTCGGTTGTTCAACAATCTTCCTCTTGATCAACTTGATTAAACTCTTGTTAGAAGCTTCTGCCTGCCCATTAGCTTGCGCATAATATGGAGAAGAATTCAGCAGTTTGATACCCATATTGTCGACAAACTCAACAAACTCATCGGACACAAAAATTGATCCTTGATCTATCGTTAGCATCTGTGGAAGTCCGAATCTATATATAATATGCTCCTTAACAAACTGGATTGCATCCTTAGAGTCAACCTTTTTATATGGAACGGCTTCAACCCACTTTGTAAAGTCATCCGTGGCTGCTAAAATATACTTATGTCCTTTACTTGATGGAGGATTAATCTGTCCGATCATGTCTATACCCTATCCACGAAACGGCCACGACTTTATGATTGGATGCATAGCCGATGCCGGTGCTCTCTGAATTGCTCCAAACTTTTGACAATCTTGACACCCATTATAGTACTTGAAACAATCCTCTAGCATTGTCGGCCAAAAATATCCAACACGTTTCAACATCCATCTCATCTTATGGGCCGATTGATGTGTTCCACAAATTCCTTCGTGAACCTCGCTCATGGCAACTTTGGCTTCTTCGAAGCTTAAACATTTTAGCAACACACCATCAATCGTCCGATAGTATAGATCATCATCGAGTAAGACATAATTTCGTGACGCCGATTGGGAAGGATTTCTCAGATACTCAATAATAGGGAACCTCCAATCATCGGCGTCCACAGTGGCGATTCTAACCTCAACATCTTTGACCATTGGCCTGTATCCTGATGCTCCCTGAGCTAAATCGTTGGCTTCAAAATTTTGCTTCCTAGGTACATGCCTCATCGTCACCATCTTGAAAGCTTTTAACAATTCCAGGCACTCTTCATTGTAAATCTTTAGAATATCATTCCTGCACTCATATTCCCCAGAAAGCTGATTGATCACCAGCTGTGAATCACCAATAATTTCTATGGAATAGGCCTCGACCTCTTGTAATAATTGCAAACCCTTGAGAACGACTTCATATTCTGCTTGATTATTAGTATAATAGGGCTTGATAGTGAACGCAAACTCGAAGCTTGCCCCCCGAGGGGATATGATGACTAGGCTGATACCGCATCCTTGTCTGCAAACAGATCCGTCAAAATACAACGTCCATGGCACAATATCTGAATATGTGACTGAATCGTCTCGATGTTGTACAATGAAATCGGCCAGGGCTTGTCCCTTGATCGCTTTGGCCGATTCATACCTGAGGTCAAACTCGGTCAAGGCAAAAATCCACTTCCCAATTCTCCCTTTCACTACAGGAGCTGATAGCATATATTTCATCACATCGGTCTTACTTACCACAATGCACTTGTTGGAAAGTAAATAGTGCCTCAATTTAGTACATGAAAAATATAAGTATAAACATAGCTTCTCTATTGGCGTGTACCTTGTTTCAGCATCCAACAATCTTCTGCTGAGATAGAAAATAGCTCTTTCTTTGCCATCGATGTCCTGAACCAAAACAGAGCCGATAGACCTCTCATCGGCTGATAGGTACAGCTTGAATGGAACTCCTTTCTGTGGAGGAATTAAAACTGGTCGGGAACTCAGATACTCTTTGATGTTGTCCAACGCCTTTTGCTGCTTAGCACCCCATATAAATTCTTGATCGTCCTTCATCCTCAATAATGGAGTGAACGGCTCTATCCTGCCTGATAGGTTCGATATGAAACGCCGGACGAAGTTGATCTTCCCAATCAGGGACTGTAACTTGATCTTATTCTCTGGAGGTTTGATCTTTTTTATGGCATCGATGTTCTTCTGTGTAATCTCAATTCCCCTCTCGTGGACCAAGAAACCCAAAAACTGCCAGGCCGATACGCCAAAAGCACACTTGTTAGGGTTCATCATTAAACCATATTTTCGTGCCCTTTCCAGTACTTTGCACAAATCGGCCAAGTGCTCATCGTATTCTTTTGACTTCACAACCACATCGTCGATGTACACCTCAATCAAGGAACCTATAAGGTCGTGGAAAATGTAGTTCATCGCCCTCTGAAACGTAGCTCCAGCGTTCTTTAGACCAAATGTCATAACGATCCATTCATACAGGCCGATCGCCCCTGGACACCTAAAAGCTGTTTTGTGGATATCTTCCTCAGCCATGAAAATTTGGTTATAACCTGCGTTTCCATCCATGAAACTGATAATCTTGTGTCCAAATGCAGCATCAACTAGCATATCAGCTATCGGCATAGGGTACTCGTCTTTTGGCGTTGCCTTGTTGAGATATCTGAAGTCGATGCACACCCTGAGCTTGCCGTTTTTCTTCAACACTGGTACTATATTGAAAACCCACTCCGCATATCGGCAGAGTCTGATAAAGTTGGCGTCATAGAGTCTTGTGATCTCTGCCTTGATGGCTTCGTACATATTGGCCTTAAATCTCCTGGGAGCTTGTTTAAACGGCCGATAGCCTGGTTTTATGGGTAACCAATGTTCTACAATTGATCGGCTTAATCCTGGCATCTCATGATATTCCCATGCAAAGCAATCCATGAATTCTTTCAAAAGATGTGTCAATTTACTCTTATACTCCTTTGGTAGGTTGGCACTTACATACGTCGGCCTAGGCCTATCACCTATCCCTATGTCTACTTCTTCAAGTTCATCGGCCGACGTGAAGCCTTGTCCCAATTTTCCATCTAGTTCATCCATCGCATCTTCTGTATAGGGACCCACTTGTTCATCTTGGCTTGTGGATGTAACACCTTTGTCAAAGTAACTGCTTATTTCCATCTTCAATCGGCTCAATATCGCAGTCAGTTACCTTTAAAAAAATGGCCTCCCAAACTCGTCCGGACAGGCAATCGATTCCTTCCATCTCCCAAACTGCAAGATCGACATTGGCCACATGTACTGATCTATCGGCCTACACGATCTCGACCTGGTCCCCTTGCCACTGAATAAGGCATTGATGCATTGTTGAGGGGACACAACAATTTGCGTGGATCCAATCTCGTCCCAGCAACAGGCTATAGGAACCCTTTCCATCAAAGACGAAAACGGTGGTAGGGATTGTCTTGTTACCCACAGTGAGCTCCACGTTTAACACCCCTTTTGCCTCAGACGCATTGCCGCCAAAATCCTTCAACACCATGTTTGTCTTGATTAGGTCCTCAGGTACTTTTCCAAGCTTCCTGAAAGTTGTATATGGCATCAAATTTACTGCCGCGCCGTCGTCGACTAGCATCTTCATCATCGGCCGCCCATTGACGAATTCCTTGATGTACAACGGCCGGAGGTGCCTATAACTGGTGTTGGCTAGCTTGTTGAACACGGCTTGCTATGGTGACAACTGTAACTTAGCCGAAGATTGCTCTATTTCCTCATCGGCTACATCTTCATCGGCGATCTTTATGCTATATTCTGCTGGCAATACAAAGACCATGTTAACAGAAGCCGATGCTATACTTTTACCTTTTGTAGACGCAGGAGCATGAGTTGACTTAGTACTATCCACATCGGCCTTTTCTACTGTAGATTTTATCTTCCATTCTTTCCTAGTCTTATTGGGCCGATGAGCGATTGCTGCCTGTTGCTCCTGGATTTTCTCTTTCTGCCTTAGCCTTTGAACCCGTCGCTTCTGGGTTTTGCTAAATAGATCACTTGGGCACCATTGAGGGTTCTGAACTTGTGCATCTTCTACTTCTCGGTGGTCATGGTGCATCGGCCCTAACCTCTCATGTACGGATCTCCTTTGCTTGGTCGGCCGATGAGCCTGTCTGCTAGAACTTCCCTGATAAGACTCCTTAGCGTCGTTGCATGCAGGGAACTCTTGCATTGTGGCCAGCCTCATCCCTTCGTTCTAACAAAATCGAAAGAACTCGCACTCCCAATAGGGATCATAGAATTTATCTTGGTCATCGTAGTCCTATGTTTGTTCCTCACGCCTCCGTTGGTATTTCTTGATGAGGCCTTCCGACGTTTGATGAGGTCTCTTATTGGTCCGATAGGCATCGCTATCGGCCCTGTCAGTCCGCACCATGTTGACCGGGAACAGGTGTCCTTCTATCTTCATCGGCCTTTTGGGTTCATCAAACTTGATTCTGCCCTGTTCGATGGCCAATTGTATCTGTTGCCAAAAAATTTTGCACTCGTTCGTATGATGGGAGTACGTGTTGTGCCACTTGCAATATCTTCTTTTCTTTATCTCTTCGGCCGATGGCAACACATGACCCACTGGCAATTTTATCTGTTTCTCCTGTAGCAGTAAGTCAAATATCTTATCGGCTTTGTTGATGTCGAAGTCAAATTTTTCTTCCTTATCGCCTTTCTTAATCCACTGGCATGTTGTCGGCTTCTTCATCCGGGCCCACTCGGCCAAATCGACCTCGACATTGTCGTCTTCGTCTTCATCGGAGGCGTACTGATAAACGCTGTTGATCTTCTTTGCGAACTTTTTTGCCTCCTGGAACCTTTGCTCGTGGGCCGATACTCTTTGTGCTAGCTGAGCTAGACTGTCAAACTCTTGTGACGAGAACCTTTCTCGTATCGGCCCAAGTAGACCCTGGAACGCCAAATCGGCCAGCTGGGAATTGGTCAAACTGAGGCTATAGCATCTGTTTTTGATGTCCCTGAAACATTGAATGTAGTCTGGGACCGATTCATCAACCCTCTGCCTGATGGCGGTAAGATCAGATAGCTTCATCTCTTGTACACCATTGAAAAAATACCGATGAAACTGTTTCTCCAAATCCACCCATCCTTTGATAGAATTGCATGGCAACAAGGAAAACCAGGTGAAGGCTGATCCTGACAAAGATAAAGGGAAAAACCTCACCCTAAGTGCCTCCACAGCCGATGCCTCACCGCATTGAGCTAGAAATCGGCTGATATGTTCATACGTAGAGACATTGTCTTGCCCTGAAAACTTGGAGAAATCAGGAATCTTGTATCGGCCCGGCAATGGCACTCTGTCGAACTCCTCTGGGTACGGGTGCCGATATATGGTTGCACTCTCCTTGGGCATTAAACCGAATTGATCACGCATCACTTCGGCTATCATATCGGCCCAGTGCCCTTGAGCGAGTCCTGTGGGCTGGTGTGGATGTTCTTGGTGATAAGGCTGTTGAAAACCTTCCGACCGATATTGCCTAGGGGAGTATGGTTGAAAGTGATGGTTCAAGTTTGATGCATCATACTGCCCTGTGGAGTACTGCTGGTAGCCTTGTGGTGCGTTGTAAGTAGCTACTTGCGGAGGATTGCTTGGTAGAGCGAATTGGGTCTACCCGGCCGATGTCGGATTGGCAGGGGCTTGCTGTGTCGGTTCAACCATCGGCTGTTGTGAGGCTGACGGAGCTTGTCTCCCCCTTGTTCATTGTGCGAATTGGTCTTCTGTGATATGTTGGGGGCTTCCTCCCGCTTGCTTGGTCAAGACCAATGGCACGGTTGGCGCTGGCTGGGTCGATGGAGGTGGGATCGGCGCCGTCGGTTGTGGGGCCAAGCTCAACTCAGTCCTTTAAGTCCGATATGCAGGGAATTTGTTCTTAGGCAAAAAGATCGGCCCTTGAGGTTTGTACTGGTGAATAGAGCCATCTAGTATCGACTTAGCCGTATTGGTCAATGTGTTCACCAGGACTCCGGATTGGTTAATCAGCGCTGAGTGGACCGCGGAGTCGATACGGTCTTGCAGCGTCGGCGCAGCGCAGCGAGTGTCATCTTCTGTCTTGATAGCTTGGTCTTGGGCTGCTGCCGACGTACTTGATCCGTCCCTAGGGCTCGGCATTATCACCTTGGACTTCTGAATAAGAGTGCCCTGCCAAGTCCTGGAATATGTCTGCAAGTACATATTCTGGAATTGCTCGACCAATTTTGCCATCTCGGCCTTTTGCTCGTCATTGAGCTGACAAGTAGTGACCGAGACGATGTTTTCCTTAGAAATTTCGCTCTGCTTTGACATCTTGATGTGAGTTTGCTACTGGTGTGAAGCTTGTGTTCTTCTTAGTCCCACCAGGCGTGCCAAAAGCGTGTTGGCGTAGAATTTCGACCCATTAGATGTCAAAACGGGTTTCACGTTTTCACGGCAGCCTGGGAGATCTGCTTAGCTCCAGTGCAGGTCCAATGGCTTGCTTAGGTGTTCTTAGGGCGTGCCAGTTGATTTGATCTGCAATCAACAAGAATAAACAAGTAAACCACATTAGTGAACGATGGCCGATCGGCCGATAGGCCGATGTCGCATCATGAGAGCCTAGCCGATAGGGCAAAGCTGTATCAGCTTACTTAAAGTTATATTGGTAATAAGATTAAAATACAGATCTATCCTCATCGGCCTCTATCAACATGTTGGTATTGATCTGACGGCATCGGCCGATGGGAGATATAAAAGATAAATACACTAGCTAATACTCTAGTGCAAACCTGTATGAACCAATCGGCCAATATAAATATATTGATTACAGAAGAATCTTAAAATCAATCTGTCACAAATATTTATATCTGTTGATCCACTCATACAAGTGACAAGTATATATAAAAACATAAAGTAATCACATGCATTAGATAAGACCGGCTGAAACCTCGGTACTATCCTTAATTACGATCAAAAACAGGCCTTGAATTAGATCTCAAAACAGGACTAAGGTCGATAGCAACTCAAAGTGTGAATTGAGAACTAACACAAAGAAAGTCAAGCTGTTGATCGCTTTTGGGGATGGTGAATGCTTTGAAGGATCTAGATTAGCAAAGTAATTAGACCATCATCGGCATCAAACCCTAAAACGAGTTTATTGCTGGTGAAGCATAATTAAGAAGCTATACCAAGATCACTCAAGACATGATAAACGATGATCACATCATCAGGGCTTAACATATCTAAAACGACACGCTAGCCCCGATGATGTAGATCGTCGGGTACAAGTTCTTACCTCTGCTCTGGGGAAGCAAGAACTCGCCGGAAGTTAACCTCTTGTGAGGGTGGTGATGCGCCGAAAGTAGATTGAACTGTTGATTGTTGAATATTGATTGAGAGAGTGTTTCTATGTACAAACTACCGGGATATTTATACCCGTGATTTACAACATTGTCCAGATAGGACACGATTTTATCTCTAACTAACAAACAAGTCTTTATGGCGAACTCTTGCCATAAATTAGATCGAATCTACTCTAACCTTCTAATTATCAGATATGATTACCTAAAACCGGGCCTTATCCCTATTTGGCAATCTCCTCTGAAGCCTAACTCAAGCCCAAACCGAGCCCACGTTACCTCCATCAGCTTCCTGCCTCCATCGGCCGATGGCTACATTGAACCCGCATCGGCCGATACGGTCCTTCTGCTAAGACTCCACCTGGTCTGATGCACCACTCAGTCCAATATGGAACCCAGCCCGACTCCGGCTTGGTCCGATAATGTAACTGATTCGACTCACATTGCTCTTCTTTCTCTGCATCGGTTTTCTCTTTCCTCTCCGAGTAGATTACAAAAATCTGCTGTTAACACTAGGCCAACAGATAAACTACACCCGGGCTGCCCAAAGCCAAACCCTAATAGTGGGCATCGCACTCAACTCTATCCATGCCCTTGGGGTTAAGGGGGTGAGAGTGAGAGAGAAGATGGAACCACTCTCCCCCACAAGGCCCGCCAACATTGCCAGCTTGCATTGACTAGAGCGCCGCCGCAAGAGGACATCCATCTAGAGGGAGCACACACAAGCTGTTTGAGAGAGGTTTTGGCCGAGAGGCTTCCTAGACGACGTTTCCAAGGAGAAAAGCAACGATGAACACCGATGTCGCTATCCGTCAAGGTCTCAAAGAGAACCAAGACAAGGTTTTCACCCGGCAGCCACTCGAGGGAGAGGGATGGCTCGACAGCGCCCCCAAGAGGGAAAATGCGCTGTCCCTGCCGGCCCAACAAGACTGAGCAAGGTTTTACACTCGCCGCCCGCTCCCTGCTAACCCGAAAAAAAAAACTCCAAAGCTCCAACATTGGCCATCCTCTGTCAACACGTGGTCACCACTGTACCGAGGCCCCTTGCCAGACAGCCTCATTGACCACCCTTCCATCACCGCGACAGCCCTTCACGCCATCGGCCTCACCGGCCTCCCTGCTGTCACTTGTACCAACCTCCTAGCACCATGCGCATCGGCCTTCCTCAACTGTCGACGCCACCATCGCCAGCCTCCCGTAGCCGCAGGCGCCACCCACGCCTGCCGGTATTCTTTCGTCGCTCGTCAGCCATTTCACCGCCACCCCTTATTGGCCAGCCTCTGCCTATCGTGGTCACCGCTGGCCACCTCCGCTCATCCTCCTCCTCGCTGCCTCCGGCGCCACTCATTACCGTCAACGCGGGCCTTACTGGCCAACGCGGGCCCGACGCCATCGCCGAGGGCCACCAACCTCCGGGCCCAGACCGTTGGCGCGGCCCTCAAAACTCCGTCGCCTGCCCCTTCACCACACACCACCGCGCCCTCTACCTCGTTGCCACCGCCTCCTCAGCTGTAGCCACCGTCGTAGGGGAGCCGGCCTCCCATTTCGGAGAGGTTAGATCTTGTGGGGGGGGGGGGGTAGATCCGACGACGCTGTGCGTAGGTGGGCCGGCTACCTCACCACCGCGACCTCTACCCTGTCGCCAACACCGCCTCCCCCGTCCCACCGCCACTTCCTCCACCCCGTCGCTTGCTGGTCTCCGCGACCCAAGCCATGGCACTGTCCTCGGGGAAGGGAAATGTCTCACCACTGCCGTCCTTGACACCGTCTGGCTTTGCCGACGGTCGCTCAGGTGGCGGCGAGGCGAAGGGGAAAAGGGAGGGGAGTAGCGGCGGTGGTGGTTGTGTCGTCATTCGGGTCGCCCCTGGGGTGGGAGCGAAGCTGACACGTATGTTGATGTTGGTGGCAGTCGAGTTAGCAGGTGCAGCTAGCTTGTTGGGCTGGTGGCATTGTTGGACGGCAGGTCCACGTGTTGGGGGCAGCAGTCCTTCGGCCCAAGCGAGCAGAAGATCATTGTGCGCTATCAAGTGGGAGTCGTACGAAGATTGACATGTGTCGGTCAAGGATTGGCGTGCACAGGAGGAGTCCGATACGGGGACGACTGGATCTTCTCTGGTCGGTTGTAGTTGCTGGTTTGGAAGATTGGAATTTGTTTTGGAAATTAAGGGTTTGAATTCTAGTGGAACTAGGAGTTCTACTCCTATTTTGAGTAGGAGGGTTTGTGGTATAAATTTAGAGGGAGTCTATGCCTTGAGGTTAAGCCAAATTTGAGAGATTAGATAGGATTTCGTGAGAAACTTATGAGGGGTGTTGTGGGCTGTACCTTGCGAACAATGCTTGAGCAATAAATATCATATTCAATCATCAAGGCATCAACGATCTCTTTCGGTTTCGTAAGTTTTACGTTTATGTTTGGTTTTGGCATTAACTTGTGATTCTTTGTTTTGCTGCGATTTTGTTCAAGTTAATCCATCCAAATCCTTTCTAATATTTCACAGATCAGATCTAGAAAGTCTCATTGATTGGTTCTTGCTAGATTTGAATTTGGTTAAGTTTTAGGTTTTGCTTAGATTTGCTGAAATTCTGAGATAGCTGGCTTTCGAGGGTGTTTTCTCTTAAACCGCTTATTAGTTTGCAAATCCCTTTGGTGGAGTTGTTCCTTGATTTGTATAGTTTCTTCTGACGGTTGGTTTAAGAGAAATCAAGTTTTTACAAAAGTGTTGTCGTGTTGAGGTTGGGGTGTGTTTTGATCTATCAAAATTTGATTATTTGACTTCTGCTGATGTAATCTATCATTCACCCCCTTTCTTGTAGGCTTGGTTACTTGTGTTCATTCCTACAGGCCAATGACATTGCTCAACCATGCAACTATTGAGAAGTCTTAACAAGGGTGGATCCATAAAGTAATTGAAGAGGGGCTCATCACCTTCTTTCTCATCCTTTTCTTCTCTTTTCCTACCTCCTTCTCTCAATGGTGATATTATTATTTGGGACCCCCCACACCCACACTGATCTGCCTCTGAGTCTTAACTGTTAGACATATATCTCGTGTATAGTTTGTTTTCCCCTTTGGCCGATCCTCCTCATATCTCTCTCGGTTCCGTTGCTTTAAACCAGTTGAGTGGATAAGGAAGGTTTCGTGCCTATATGTACTCCGCAACGATATCAATCTAATCATTGTGTTGAGTCTATTCCGCTCTCATGGTATCAGATTCCTTCAATCTCTCGCTTCCGCTCTTAACCAAACCCTACCGACGCTGCCACCATGTCGACAACGGGCTCCTCTCTCTCGCCTGATGCCCTCATCGACACTGGCACCGCGTCTGTCGCGTACACCGTCCCCGCTGCCTACCAACCCCTCCCGGCTTGATGATTGATGATGCCACATCTAAGGTCGTCGCTGACTCCACCGTCGACAAGGCTTCCTCTGCCGTACGTGCTGCCCTTGCCAAGCACCTGCTGGCGCTCTCGGAGCTGCTCGCCGATAACTCGCCTCCTCTGACCATTGCTGCGAACACCTCGCCTGTGACGCCGGTCCAGGCATCGCTTTCCCCCGAGCTAGTGGCGCTCTTCGCCCAACTCGCACTCAGCTTCACTGGCGCCGTCCCTGGTGCCACCACAGACAGTGCCCCTTCCACCCTGGCTCCTCCTGCCCTCGACGACAACGCATGCGCTGCCCTTCATGCCCAGGCCGTTGTCGTGCTCAATGTCAAGGCCTTGGTGCCGGTGACCTTGGATCTCGCCATCGGCAACTACACTCCGTGGTGCGGCCTCTTTGTCGTGCTTCTCGACAAATATGCCTTGACGGACCATGTGATTTGCGATGCCCCTCGTCCTGACCTCACCGATTGGGTATAGTTGGATTGCGTCTTGCTTGATTGGTTGTATGGCGCCATCTCTCAAGACCTCCTAGTGATGTCGCCAACTGTCACCGCCCGCAGTGTTTGGCGTGACTTGGAGTTCCAATTCCTCGGCAACTGTGAGCTCCGTGCTGTCAACCTCTCCGCTAAATTCCATGGCTTCCAACAGGGTGATCTCTCTGTCTCTGTGTATTGCCGCCACATCACGACCATGGCGGACAACCTTGCTGATCTCGGTGAACCGCAAACCGACCGAATGCTCGTCCTCATGCTCATCAATGGCCTCAGCGCTAAATACGGTCATATGCAATCTCTTCTCCTTATGCAACAACCTTTTCCGAGTTTCCTTCAAGATAGGTCGTAGCTACCACTCGAGGATAGCACAAAGGGACACTGGCCGACGAACGACTCGGCCACCGCCTTCGTCACCACCACTGCCGGCACCAGCCATGGCACAGGCGCTCGCGGTGATTCTGGCGCTGCCATGGGCGGCTTCGGCGGCAAGACCAACGGCGCCGGCACTAACTCCACCGACGGCTTTGGAGGTGGCTCTGGCGGACAGCAGCACGGCTGCAAGCCGGTCCAGGCCGTCCCTACCGCACGCCGAACCCAACACTGGCCTACACCTTACAATCCGTGGGCTGGCACAATCCAAATATGGCGGGGCCAGGCACACGGACCAGGCATCTTGGGTTGGCCTCTGTTTGCGGGCACTGCGGTCGCTGGGCTACCAGGCTACCTCGTGCCGCAAAACTTCAATGGTCTGTACGCCGGTCTCCCTCAGCAGGCCGGGTTTCCTCCATAGGCAAGCCTGGCCAACTACCCTCAACAGGTCGGCCTCCCTCCGCTTCAAGTTCCCGGGCCGGCGGCCTACAACGCTGCTTTCTCAGTGCCCGCCTCACCGCACGCCTAGGCCGGCCCCTCGCAGTGGGACTCGCAGGCCCTCGCTAGCTCCTTCAGCACCTCCACGTTGATGGCTCCGAACTCCAACGAGTGGTACATGGATTCTGGTTCATCTTCCCACATGACCTTTAATACTGTTATCCATCTCATCCTCCCCCCCACACTTTTCCCTCCCATATTGTTGTTGGCAATGGCTCACTGATTCCCATCACCTCCATGCAATAGTTCCGGTGACCTATACCCCTTCTCGGAGGACTCTCTACCTTCGGCAACCTCCGTTCAAGCTTTTGTTGCGTGTACCACCAACACCGACCTTTGGCACCGCCGGCTCGAACATCTTGGTCATGAAGCACTCGCTCGCTTGGCCCAGGCTTCTGCCATCCCTCCTCCGAAGGGCGTCACCTTCCTATGTCATGCTTTCCAACTCGACCGTCAGACCCATCTTCCTTTGACTAGCTGTTTTACTAGGGCTACGGCCAGATTTGAGCTTCTACATTCTGACTTGTGGACCTCTCCTATACCTAGTGTGTCTGGATTAAATATTATTTGGTCATTCTAGATGATTTCTCTCGTTATGTATGGACCTTTCCGCTTTGTTTTAAATCCGACACTTTTTCCACCCTGTCACATTTCTTTGCCTTTGTGAAGACTCAATTTGCAGTTAGTATCCGGAGTATCCAGTGTGACAACGGTCGTGAGTTCGACAACCCCAACGCCCACTCCTTTTTCCTCACCAATAGCATCTCCCTACGGAAGTTGTGCCCTCACACCTCCCCTCAAAATGGTAAGGCCGAGCGCATGCTTCATTCCCTCAACAACATAGTCCGCTCCTTGCTTTTTTGGGCCGCCCTACCTCCCTCCTTCTGGGTCGAGGCCCTCCACACCACCACGCATTTCATTAACCGTCATCCACCAAAACTCTCGACGACCACACCCTGTTTCTTGCCATCTATAGTGCTCACCCTTCCTATACACCTTTGAGTCTTTGGTTGCAAGTCTTATCCCAATCTCTCCGCCACCGGCCCCCACAAACTTGCTCCTCACTCTGTTGTGTATGTGTTTTTAGGATATCCTGAGAATCGTAAAGGGTACCGGTGTTTTGTTCCTGTTTCTAATAGGGTCTATATCTCCTGTCATGTGGTGTTTGATGAGCACTCGTTTCCATTCGCTGAGATGACTAACACTGCAGATGCTACTAATCTGGATTTTCTTGAGGATTTTACAGCACTGCTCCTTGTTCCAATCGGTCGGTGCACTGGAGCCAATGTCAGCTGGCCCACAGGTACGGCTACAGCCTCGGGTGGCTCGGATGGGCTGCCACCTGCCTCCTTAACAAATCGGACCGACGCGCCCCCGTCAGCTGGGCCGCATGGGCCGACCTCCCCTGGATCGTCTGGGCTAGACCGCCTCTGGTCTCCATGGTCTCCCGAATCGGTGCTTGACGTGGAGTCCTCTTCGGCTAGCTCCACCAATGGGTTGTCTCCTTAGCCCACGACTGCTGGCCTAGCTTCCGCTAGCCCACCGACGTTATGGCCTCCCCGACAGGCGCACCTACCCACCTGTGCAGTGCGTGTGTACCAGGCGGCCATGTCCCACCGCCCCTGCTCGGCATTTCCCTGGTCAGCAACGACCACGCGATGGTCACGCGTGGCAAGGCAAGCATCTGTCATCCCATCGATCGGCTCAACCTCCATGCCATGCCCCTATCGCCGGTGCCTCGCACTTATCGTGCACCCCTAGCCGATCCTCATTGGTGCGTGGCTATGGAAGAAGAGTACCATGCTCTTCTTGCCAACTGTACATGGGACCTTGTACCGCGTCCGCTCGGTGTCAACATTGTCACCGGCAAGTGGATCTTCTGCGACAAGTTTCAGGCCAATGGCTCTCTTGACAGGTACAAGGTTCGATGGGTCTTGCGTGGCTTCACTTAGCGGCCCGACATCGACTTTGATGAGACCTTCAGTCCGGTTGTGAAGCCGGTCACAGTCCGCGCCATACTCAGTCTTGCTGTCTCCAAGGACTGGCCCATTCATCAACTTGATATCAAGAATGCATTTCTTCATGGCACTCTCTAGGAGACGGTCTATTGCTCGCAGCTGTCACACCCTGAATTTCTCCCAAATCATAAAAATCAAATTTAATAATTTATCTGAGAAATTGTTGAATTAAATCTGGAGAAAAACCCAATTAAATAATGCACTAAAGAAGTGAAAATGGCAAGGTGGAATTTTTCCTGAGTTCCCCATGTCAAAATACATTAACAGGATTTTTAGTGGAATTTTCAGAGCCCTAAAAATAATTTTAACTAATTAAAAACCCTCAAGCGCAATAAATAAATCCCTGGGAAATCCTTTCTCCTTTTCTTTTTCTTTTTCCTCTTCTCAGGCCGTCGGCCCATTTTCCCCTCCGGCCCAAGCCGAGCCGCGCGCTCCTCTTTCCCCTCCCGGACCGGCCCAGCCGGCCCAGGCCTCTCCCCCTCCCGGCCCAAGGCCGCCACGCCTCCCCGCGCCCCTCCCCTTCCCGGGCCGGCCCGAGGCCGCGGCCCGAGCCGCCCGGAAGTCCGCCGCGCCTCCCTCGCGCCGCGCCCGCTGACGCGTGGGCCCGCGCCGCAGTCCGCCTCCGACACGGCCGGCCGCCGCGCCGCCCGCGCCGCCGCGTTTCCCGGCGGGACTCCCGCCGCGCGCCCTATTTATTTTCCCCCCCGAGGCCGCCGCCCCTCGTTTTCCCCGCGCCGCCGCCGCCCTAACCCTAGCCCGTGCGCCGCCGTCGCCGAAGCCGCGCCGCCGCCGTTTTCCGCCGTCGGTAAGCGCCGCCGCCGCCGCCCCTTTTCCCCTCTCCGTCGCCGCCGTTCGCGCGCCGCTCCGCCGCTCGGTTGCCGCCTCGCGCAGCCGTGCGCGCCGCCCGCGCCGCCGCTGCCGCGGCACCCGCCGCTGCCCCGCCGCCTCCCGTGCGCCGCCGCCGCGAGCCGCCGCCCGCGCGCGCGCGCGCGCCGCCGCTCGGCCAAACCCTAACCCTAGCCGCCGCCCGCGCGCCTCAGCCGTCGGATCGGCCACTCGGGCCGATCCCGACCGCCCGCTCCCGTCCCGCGTGGCCGCCACGTGGGCGCCGCGTGGCTGCCGCGTCGGCGCCACGTGTGCGCCACGTGGTGCGCAGCCGCCGCCGCGGCTGACGTCAGCCCTAGCCGCTGACGTCAGCCCTAGCCGCTGACGTCAGCAGTGACGTCAGCCCTAAGGGTTTATTGCGCAATAATTAATTAAGGATTTTTCTGTTTTAGTAAAAACACAGATAACTTCAAAAATTCATAACTAATTCATCCGGACTCCGTTTTAGTCCGTTCAAGTCTCAGAAAATTCATAAAAATGCAGAGAATCCATTAAAAATAGTTTTATTCTTTGTTTCAGTAGACTTATAGCATGTATTGTTGTTTGCTTTGTTTGTCGTGTAGATTCCGGTAATTCCGATTCTCCGGTTTACTTCGAAGTCGTTGCCGAAGTCGACCCAGCGCAAGAGCAAGGCAAGTCATACTTATTCATTTGATCATGTTGTACCTAAATTGCGAAACAGTCTTATTTTTCTCTAAATACTGCATTGTTTTATAATGTCATTTATGGGATAGTTTACCTATTGTACTCAGCCTTATATTGCAATTACCTTATTCCTTTGATAGCTTGGGAAATAATTTGAATAGTTGCTACAATAGAACTTGCTTAGCCCTGCTTAGAAACATTAGCTCACAATTGGGATATTTAAAGCTTCATTAATACTTAATGATGGTTATTTCATGTTGGCTCGCGATGGTTAATCGTGGGTGATTTAATTAAATGTTTCAACTAAAATATTGATTAATGGTGGGTTGTGAGCACATGGTTTTGATGGTCGTGCTCATGACGATTAAGGACCGGTTCGCGGGAAACCCTGGAAGAAGAACCGTGCGTACCACAAGCCAGCGTGGGCAACGGCTGGACTTGAAGTGTAGCTTTCCTCTAGCCGACGTACATTGGTTAGGGTGAGCGTGATGGAGTTTGGATGGGCCCGGCGAGGGTCTATGCGGCTACCGGATTCACCAAGGCTCGAGGGGGGGCTGCCCACTGCCTTTTGAGGAGTGGGGGCGAAACCCGAGGTGGTACGATTGGTTAGAGGGGGTTATGCGAAGGGTCCTGTCACAGCTCCTTTTCCGGTATACCGTGGTGGTATGTCGGCGCACAGTAATGTGTTGTAGGACTGTGTCTTGTGGGTACAGATGTACACCTCTGATCAGAGTAAAACTATTCGAATAGCCGTGCCCGCGGTTATGGGCGATCAACCAGATTCACCGTGATTAGTTGAACTCTTTAAATAATTTGACTTAATGGAAATGGTTTAGTTCAGGTGGATGGTTGGGCCTGTCGCAACGTGGTGTAGCGTTGGACAGTGATGGTTTAATTATGACTAATTAATTCAACTGTTTTACTGTTTTCAACTATTGTTTTTAAATGCGTATTTTATGCAAAATAACCATTGCAGCTCTCCTTTGTTATTACTTGCATCATTATTTTCCTTTCCGGTATGACTTGTTGAGTACAGTGGGTAGTACTCAGTCTTGCTTTATTTTTCCCCACACCAGAGTTGGAGGTTGTTTCAGAGGAAGACTTTTCAGAAGGTAGGCTTGTTGCTACCGTCGAGGAATGCCTGTGGTTTGGAGTCGCTACGTTGCGAGTGTTTAGTTTATTAGATTAGTTGTTTCCTTTTTCCGCTGCAGTTTTGTAAGAGATTTTTATTGTTTTGTAAGACGTGGATCTGTATGGCAACTTTGTCATTTGTGTACCCTGGCTGGTCCTGGACAGGGATTTTAATACACAATTTGCTTTGGAAATTCTGGTAGTGAATTTCTGGGCGTGACAGCAGCCTACTGGTTTCACTTATCCTACCAAGCCTGACATGATCTGTCGTCTTAACAAATCTTTGTATGGTCTGAAGCAAGCCCCCTGTGCTTGGTATAGCCGGTTTGCCAGTTTGTTGCTCACTCTTGGGTTCATTGAGGCTCGCTCTGATACATCCCTGTTTATCTATCATCATGGCACCAATGTAGTTTATCTCTTGCTGTATGTTGATGATATTGTGCTTACAGCCTCTTCTGATAGTCTTCTTCGTTGGACCATCGCTGCTCTACAAGCTAAGTTCTCCATGAAGAACCTTGGGAGTCTGCATCACTTCCTTGGGATTAGTGTCAACCGCACCTCAGCTGGTTTGTATCTCAGTCAGCACCAGTATATTCTCGACGTCCTCGATCATGCTGGTATGACAGCTTGCAAGCCTTGCTCCACGCCAATTGACACTAATGCCAAGCTTTCTACCATTGATGGTGCTCCGGTTGCCGACCCAACATACTACAGGAGCCTTGCTGGTGCGTTATAGTATCTTACTTTCACCAGGCCAGATATTTCCTATGTTGTCCAGCAGATTTGTCTCCACATGCATGATCCTCGGGAACCGCACCTCACCACTCTCAAGCGCATACTTAACTATGTTCGTGGCACTCTTGATCATGGATTACACATCCAATGCTCTCGAACTATTGATTTGGTTGCCTATTCTGATGCTAATTGGGCCAATTGTCCCGACACGAGGAAGTCTACCTTGGGCTATGCCATGTTTCTAGGTAATAACTTAGTCTCCTGGTCCTCCAAGCATCAGAACACTGTCTCTCGCTCCAGCGCTGAAGCAGAGTATAGAGCCATGGCTAATGCCGTGGCTGAAACATGTTGGCTTCGCCAGCTTTTACATGAGTTGCACGCTCCTCTCAGTCAAGCTACTGTAGTCTACTCTGACAATGTCAGCACCGTCTACCTCTCTACCAATCCAGTGCAACATCAACGAACAAAACATGTTGAGATTGATCTTCACTTTGTTCATGATCGTGTTGTTGCTGGAGCTGTTCGAGTTCTTCATGTGCCCACTACATCACCGTACGCTGACATCTTCACCAAAAGGGCTATCGACTTCTGTTTTTACAGAGTTTCGTTCTAATCTCAATGTTCGTTCTACCGACGTTGTGACTGCGGGCCGGGGGGGGGTGTTAGACATATATCTCGTGTATAGTTTGTTTCCCCCTTTGGCTGATCCTCCTCATATCTCTCTTGGTTCTATTGCTATAAACCGCTTGAGTGGATAAGGAAGGTTTCGTGCCTATATGTACTCCACACCGATATCAATCTAATCATTGCGTTGAGTTTATTCCACTCTCATTAACTATTAGGTCAGACTCAGCTTTAAAATATGCCTATCTCATATAGTTGAATAGTGCCTTCCATCCTTCTGCACATCCAAGCTGATCAAGGACCTAGCACGAGCCATACGTCATTCGAACACTATTGAATGTAAGAAAACACAAGGCACACGTTGATCTGTGGAATCCTTGACCAGCTTTTTGCTTGGTGCACCACAGCTTCAACATGAGCCCCCAGTTCCGCTTGGTGCACCACAACTTCATTATTATATTCCACTTGTAAGCCAAGCAATATATCCTTCCAATTGTCATGCATCCACTAATGCAGAAATATTTTCTCGACGATTGTTGTATTGTTGAGTAGCCTTAGCATCTTCTGTTTTTTTAGTAATAAAAGCATTATAGAACTCAGTCAAAACGTGCCACTCAACTTCTTCGTCTGATCACAGCAATGAAGATTCATTGAGGTACCTGCTCTGTTGCACCGCCTGATTCTCTCGTCCTGTACATATATCTGATATTTTCGATGGGTATCTAGCTTCTTCCTAATTTACTCAATGAATCTATACAACCTATACATGTACATGCATATTACTATTGTCAGTATCCAGTACATATCATAGTATCTTATGGTACTACATGTCAACGTATTGATCGCTGACCAAGGTATTTGTAGAATATGGAGATCGTCGGAACTAGGGTATTCACAAGAGTAGATCAAGAAGACAAAAGGCAAAGATTTATACTGGTTCGGGCCCTCAAGATGAGTAATAACCCTACTCTAGTTTGTATGGATTAATATCGAAAAATACACTCAGAATACAATAATGGATAAAACAGCTGACTGATTTCGTAGACCAGAAGCTACCGAGAACGGCCCGGTGAGATCTATTCGGGGAGAATGGCAAAGACTTCTTCTGGATTGCTTCTGGGATAAGATTTTGGTCTGATTTGTGACTAGTTACCCTACTAGATCATGGGGGTCTTGCTTATATAGCAGAGATCTCTCCCTTCTCTATGTAGAACTTGGGGAAATAGAACGGAACTCAGCTAAAGGAAACCTTATCTCCCTTGATTAGGACTCTCACACCTTCTATTCCGGGAAGATAATTTTCTTCTCTTTCAACCATATTTCTTTGATTAAAGGACAGCTTCTTGTATAGTATCTTGTTCCACCGTATTTCATTAAACCATGTATAGGAGGTATGCCTTATCCTTGACTCTGGCAGTAGCCCCCGACTTCAATGCAAATGATTCTACCGACATCCTTCAATTGTTTTGTTGAGAACAACTATTGTCGAACTCATCAGACCATTCTCGAACACCGAGAAGGTATAGAGCTGGTTACATGGTTGTCCCGAATCTGATGTCTCGACGTAGGCCAGTCATTTGGATTGAAGTCAGAAAATCCTAATGGTTATAAACAAATTGGCTAAAATCCCGACAATGATCTCTCCGCCTTCTTCAAAATTCGAACCGTCGAATGGGACCTATGAATTGTACTTCTGAGATTCATTTGCCAAAGCAAAAAACCCCAAACTTTTCCCGTGCGCCTTCAACCTTCATCGCTTCAGTCTACGAAAAACCCTAAACCACAGCCTCCATCCACCCCTTTCATCGATTCTCCATGGATCTCCCGTAATTTGTCATCGGTCATCTTGAGCTGAGGAAACTGTAGCAGGACGGCGCTCTACCGAGCGCAAAACACGTGACGCAATTGGAAGGAGGTACGGATCCTTTGATCAATCTTGGGCAAATGATTACATTAGTCTCTTTCGTCCAATGCGGCTTTCTTGTTCCTTCTTCTGAGTTTCTTTCTTTGCTTCTTGACTTCTACAGCCTCCACCTCCTCCACCTCAACCCGAATTCCATTGCCTTCCTGAGCATCTTTACCCATCTATGCGAGGCATACCTTGGTGTCCAGCCTTTTCTAGATTTGTTTAGATACTTCTATGAGGTTAGATGGATGGAGGCCTCCAAAATCTTAGGGTGATGTGGCCTCCGTTCTTCGGGATGGGATGAAAGACGATTACAACCCCTTTAACTGCCCATCTTCAAGGAAAGACTAGCGGAAAAGCTGGTTCTACCTTCACATCGAGGACAGATCTCCTATGCTTGAAGTCCCTGATGTGAAACCAACGTGCCTAGAGACATGGACCTCCAAACCCTTAAATACCCCCGCCTTAGCAAGCTTAATAGAAAAAAAATCCATGATCTCCAAGGACGTGGTCTGATCGGATATGAAGTCGTCCAAGACATTGTTCGTCGTTGGATCCAACCTCTCCAAGCATGTTCTCACCCTGCGTACCTGTACTTGGGGGAACATGACGAGACACAGTTTTCACATCGGGGTACAAATTATAGTTCTTCTATTGTGGTTGTAAAGAACCATAGTGTTCTTTCAACTGATAACCTTGTAATTGTATGGTTAATTGCAGAGCTCCTTGAGGACACCATGGCCGACCACTTCGACATGGTGGTAGCGCGACCCGCCGTCGTCTACCGCCAACGTCCCTGTTCCGCTCTGTGACCTCTCACCAATAGATCGGACACCATCGTAAATATAAGTTCTGCCGACCACTACTCCATGTCATTCATTTCTATGCCCATAGGAGTAGTAATCTTGATCCTCTTAGGAGCTACCATTGATGGACGTGATCGGCCCACTCGTCGACCACCAGGCATCTGTTTCCTTGAAGGAGCAGGTGGTTTCAGAACAGGCGGACGTGGCCCTCACCCCTGGAGGTAGTGGGACGAAGAAGAAGCGCTGACCCATGCTGCCAAAGACCTTGGGGACAGAGAAACTGGTGTGGACTAGTGGTACTGAGGTGAGACCTTTAAACTGAGGTTCTCTGTCAAATTGCGGTAGTTGTTTCCGTTCTCACCCTTTCTTTTCTGCTGACTACCTCTAGCGCAAAGCCAGGCCCCGTGAAGAAGACACAGCTGCTGAAGAAGCAGAAGACCGGGCAAGTGAAAGTCTGTCCTACCAAGATCTACCTTTCTCCGTCCTTTGTGGTAATGTGACTTCTTTGATTGCAGCCCCTGTCACACCCCGAAGTTTTTTTCCAGGTTAAAATTCGTGAAATAAATCGCGTAAAATAAATTTTCCTTTTTAACCTAGAGCAAAATTCTAATTTAAAAATATATTTAATCAAGTGGAAATGGCATGGTGGGATTTTTCTTGTGTTCCCCATGTTAAAATACATTAACAAGATTTTTAGTGGAATTTTCAGAGCCCTAGAAATAATTTTAATCAATTAAAAACCTCTAGCGCAATAAATAAATTCCTGGGAAATTCTTTTTCCCTTTTTCTTTTTCTTTTCCTCTTTTTGGGCCGTCGGCCTACCTCCCTCCCTCTCTCGGGCCGGCCCGCAGCCGCCCGCCGGAATCCGGAGTGCTCGGCCGCACCTTAGCCCTGGGTCCTCCTATAAATCCACCCCCCGCGCTCCCCTCTCCTTTTTTCCCCACTCGCCGCCGCCTCCCGTGAACCCTAGCGCCGCTGCCGCCGTCTTCTTCCTCCCCTCTAGTGAGCGCCGCGCCTCTCCCTCTCTCTCTCCCTCCTCTCGGCCGTCGCCCGCGCGCGCCCGCTCGGCCGCCGCCGCTCAGCCGCTCGTTTGGCCGCCGCTCCTGCGCGCTCGCTCGCCGCAAACGGTCGTCGCCCGCGCCCGTGCCGCCCGCGCCGGCCGCCATGCACGCCGCCGCGCCATTGTCGCGCCGTCAACGCGGCTGGCCGCCGCGTGGCCACCACGTTACCCCACCGCCCGGCGCGTGGCTGCCGCGTGGCCGTCGCGTGGGAGCCGCCGGACGGTGGACCAAGTCCACCGTGGACCGGGACCCCGTGCCATTGACAGGTGGGGCCCACCTGTCGGCGCCACCGCCCCTCCCCGCTGACATCAGCCCTAGGGTTTATTGCGCTATAATTGAATAAGGACTTTTTTGTTTATAGTAAAAACACAGTTAATCTTCTAAAATTCATAACTAATTCATCCGGATTCCGTTTGAGTCCATTCAACTTGCAGAAAATTCATAAAAATGTCTAGAATCCATTAAAAATGGTTTTGTTCTCTGTTTTAGTAGACTTATAGCCTATTTGCTTGTGTGCTTTGTTTTTCGTTTAGATTCCGGTAATTCCGATTCTCCGGTTTACTTCGAGGTTGTTGCCGAGGTCGATCCAGCACAAGAGCAAGGCAAGTCATGCTTATTCACTTGAACATATTGTACCTAAACTGCGAATGTCTCATTTTTCTCTAAATACTGCATTGTTTTATAATGTCATTTATGGGCTTATTTACCTATTGTACTCAGCTTTATATTTTAATTATCTTATTCCTTTGATAGTTGGGAAGTAATTTGAGTAGTCGCTAGGATAGAACATGCTTAGCCCTGCTTAGTAACATTAGCACATTAAAGAGATCACTAATGTCTCATTATTACTTAATGTTGGTTATTTAATGTCAGCTCACGATGGTTAATCGTGAATGATTAAATAATTAGTCCAACTAAAACCTGGATAATGGTGGGTGGTGAGCACATGGTTTTGATGGTCATGCTCATGACAATTAAGGACCGGTTCGCGGGAAACCCTAAAAGAATTATCGTACTTTCCACAAGCCAACATGGGTAATGGCTGGACTTGTAGTATGACTTTTTCCTAGCCGACGCATCCAGGCGAGGGTGGGCGTGATGGAGTTAGGTCGGCAGGGGTTTACCCGTTGATCAGCTGCCGGATTCTCCTAGGCACGATAGGGGGCTGCCTGCCTTGGTTTAAAGGTGGGGGCGAAACCTGAGATGTGGTGCGCTTGGTTAGGAAGGGTTGTGCGAAGGGTCCTGTCGCAGTTCTTTTCCGGTGTACCGTGGTGGTATGTCGGCGCACGGTAACGTGTTGTAGGACTGTGTCTTGTGGGTACAGTTGTACACCTCTGATCAGAGTAGAACTATTCGAATAGCCGTGCCCACGGTTATGGGCAGTCAACCAAATTCACCGTGATTAGTTACACTTCTAATAATTTGACCTAATGGAACTGGTGTAGTTCAGGTGGTGGTTTGGGCCTGTTGCAACGTGGTGTAACGTTGGGCAGCGATGGTTCAATTTTGATTAATTAACTCAACTGTTTTTACTGCATTCAACTATTGTCTTTAAATGCGTATTTTATGCAAATAACCCCTTCAGCCTCCTTTGTTATCACTTGCATCATTACTCCCTTTCCGGTATGACTTGTTGAGTACAGTGGGTAGTACTCAGTCTTGCTTAATTTTTTCCCCACATCAGAGTTGGAGTACGCGTCAGATGGAGGCTACTCAGAGGAGTAGGCTTGTGCTTAACGTCAAGGATGCCTGTGGAATGGAGTTGCCACGTTGCGAGTGTCTAGTTAATTAGAATAGCTTGTTTCCTTTTTCTGTTGCGTTTATGTAATAGATTTTTATAATGTTTGTAAGATGTGGATATGTATGTCAGCTTTGTCGTTTATGTACCCTGGCCGGTCCTGGACGGGGATTTTAATACACATTCTGCTTGGAATTCGGGTTAGCGAATTTCTGGGCGTGACAAGTTGGTATCAGAACCGACCTTGACCGTAGGACAAGCCAACTGGAAACCCTAAGAGCCCTCTGAAACTCTTTCATGTCCATTTGCCCTTAATTTGAAATTGTTTTGGGAAAAATTCGGGATCTTTGGTCTTTGGGATTTTTGGGAAAAAGTCGGGTCGTTTATTCGTTGGGGACTACTTAACTAAGGTTGGTCGGGAGTTTTAAAATTTTTGGGATAATCAATCTCGGGTTTCGTTTGAATTCGCTTCGAAAATTTATCGGGAAAGTGGATTAGGCCCTAGTTAAGTCTTATGAGAAGCAAAATTTATTTATTTTGGTTCTTACTATTATTTCCATTTTAATAATGTTACTATTATATTATCTTCCTGTTATTTAGGTGTTGTGTTAGTGTTTATTCGACTCTTGTAAAATATTTCATGCACCAAAATTTTTTTTTTGTTATTCGTTCTTTTATCTAAGTCCTTTAAGTTGTTTTCTTTAATTTGGATTTGAGCATGCATTGATTCCCATCCCTTGTCCTCTGTAGATGGCAGGCCTTCCCCCTACGCACCGTGGTGAGGATATGGACGGTTGTGTGGCAGAGCTTGCCCGCATGACCTTGGTTGTGGGGTACCCTGAAGCGCCGGAGTACACCACGATAGAGCCCCTCAGTGGCGAGTTCCCTTTCAGAGTTCGCTTGGAGGTCCATGGCTTTGTGGGCACTAATCTTCCCAACATGGTGACTGAGGCTGCTGGAGGCAGTGTGGTGCATGCTTGCCAGGAGGCCACCTATAGGATGATGATCAGGATCAGCGATAGGCACTCCTACGTCTTTTGCGCCTCTGCGTATCGCTACCACCCTCGTTGTTCTGCGAACAGCGACGTCAGCACCTTCCGCTCGATGACTACGGAGAATGACACCACCTTCGGACGGATGTGCTCGGTGATGAGGGGATTGGACCAGATGCACGCCGACCTCCACAAGGCATCCAAGGCTCTCAACGACCAGAAGTTGATCAAAATTGCCCGCTTGGAGGATGAGGTCGCTCGGCTTAAGGCCGAGAATGCTAGGCTGCAGGGACGTCCAGCGCCAGGTGGACTCAGGATTCGCACCACTCCTAGGAAGAGGACCACAGCTCTAGTGCGGATCCAGCTTGTGTCAAGGAACCCACCTCCAGCCCCAGCGCCAGATCCACCGCCCTCACCAGCGTTCGCCATCACCTTCGCCCCAGCGTCTGCGTACCAGGGTCCAGCCAGTGGCAGCGGAGGTTGGTTGCAGGCCACACCCAGCGGCAGTGGTTCTAACTCAGAGCCAACCAGTGGAGACACTGCCATGGAGGATTCCAGGAGCCGTTTGGAGGAGCCCGGAGACGAGCAGGAGCCTGGCTATGACTCTACCGACCGCAGGAGCCGTTCCGAGTATTAGGCTTGCTACCCTTAGTTTTACTGTTTTTCTTAGTTTGCTTTCTTGATAGTTCTATGTGCTAGGTTTGTTGCTTGGGGGTTAGCCGATGGTTGATACCATGTGCCTATGGTATGGTTATCTCAATAAGGACTCTGCTTGCTGTTTGAAGTGTTTTTAATTTAGAACAGAACAATTACAGTTAAATTATCATATATTAAAAACTTAGTTTCTAAGCAGTCTATTTTCTTTCTTTTCCATCTCTTTCTGCTGGTTCTTCGCCTTCAGATGGTCAACACAAGAACGAGGGGTAACACCAGCGGTCAGGAGGATCCATCGGCGGGATCACAAGCCAATGGAGCACATAACAACGTTCCTCCTCCCCCACCACCTGAGAATCCTACTATTGCTTAGGTGTTGGCCAGTCAGACTCAGATGATGACGGCCATGATGCAACAGATGCAACAGCAGCACCAACAGATGCAACAACAAATGATGCAGCAGATGCAACAACAGGCGCAGCAGCAGCAGCAGGCCCAGCAGAACCAACAGTTCGGTCCGCCACCCCAATCCAAGCTGCCGGAGTTCCTTCGCGTCCGGCCACCAACTTTCTCAAGTACTACTAACCCCATGGAGGCGAATGACTGGCTCCATCCCATTGAGAAGAAACTCAACCTCCTACAATGCAACGACCAAGAGAAGGTCACCTTTGCCACCCACCAGTTGCAGGGTCCCGCTTCAGCCTGGTGGGATAATTTTTTGGTCACCCGTCCGCCCGGAACGGAAGTCACCTGGGCGGAATTCTGCCGCAGTTTCAGGAAAGCTCAAATTCCCGACGGCATCGTGGCCCAGAAGAAGAGGGAATTCAGATCACTCCAGCAAGGTAACCGGACTGTGACGGAGTATCTCCACGAGTTCAACCGTCTCGCACGTTATGCCCCGGAGGACGTGCGCACCGATGCAGAAAGGCATGAAAAGTTTCTTTCTGGCCTGGATGATGAGTTGACCAATCAGCTAATCTCGGGCGATTATGCTGACTTCGAGAAGCTGGTTGACAAGGCGATCCGTCAGGAGGATCAACGCAACAAAATGGACAGGAAGAGAAAAGCAGCTCAATTCAGGGCGCACCAGGGGAATCAATAGAAGCCCCGGTTCATCGCTGGACAGCAGGGTGGACCTTCCACCATGATTGTTTGCCAACACCGACCCTACCAGCCCAGCAACTTCAACACCAACAATACTGGCAACTGCAACAATAACGGGGGACAGTTCAACCACAACCCGGCTCCACGCCCACCAATGGCCCCAGCTCAGCCAGCTCCATCGACTCAACCCAAGAAGGAGTCCGGCTAAAAACCATTAGTCTGCTTCAACTGCAACGAGCCCGGACACTTCGCCGACAAGTGCCCGAAGCCGAGGCGCATAGGACCCAAGTTTGTTCATGCCCGCGTCAACCATGCGTCGGTAGAGGAGGCGCAGGCTACACCAGAAGTGGTACTGGGTACGTTTCCTGTCAACTCAATTCCAGCCATCACCCTTTTTGATTCTGGTGCTACGCATTCCTTTTGATCAAAAGGTTTTGCTGGAACATATGGGTTGTCAGAAGTGGAACTTAGAACACCTATGTGGGTTCACACTCCTGGGAATGATATGACCATAGCTCACTACTGCCCCTCTGTGGTAATAGAAATCCAGGGTTCTAGATTTCTAGCCAACCTTATCCTTCTTGAATCCAAGGACCTGGATGTCATTCTTGGGATGAATTGGTTAACAAGGCACAATGGAGTTATTGATTGCGCTAGTCGCACTATCACTCTGGTTAATGAGAAAGGAGAAGTGGTGACATTCCAGTCGCCGATACCCCAGAAGCAGAGAGTGTGCTAGAATCAGGTCGATGGGATGGAACAGACCACAGTAGTAGGGAAAGACCTTAAGAAGTTGGGGGATATTCCCATCGTCAGAGAGTACCCCGAAGTCTTCCTAGGTGACTTAACCACAATGCCACCAAAGAGAGAAATTGAATTTTGGATTGACTTAGTACCGGGAACTGCCCCGATACACAAGAGGCCCTATAGGACGGGAGCCAACGAACTGGCGGAAGTCAAGAAGTAAGTTGATGAGCAGTTGCAGAAAGGATACATTCGCCCAAGTACGTCACCTTGGGGTGCTCCGGTGATCTTCGTGGAGAAGAAAGATAAGACCAAGAGGATGTGCGTAGACTATCGCGCCCTCAACGATGTCACCATTAAGAACAAATATCCGCTACCTCGGATCGATGATTTGTTTGATCAGCTAAAAGGAGCAACATGGTTCTCCAAGATAGACCTGCGATCAGGCTATCACCAGTTGAGGATCAAAGAGGAGGACATTCCGAAGGCGGCATTCATCACTCAGTATGGGTTGTTTGAGTGCACGGTCATGCCCTTTGGACTTACCAATGCACCGGCATTCTTCATGAACTTGATGAACAAGGTGTTTATGGAATTTCTGGATAAGTTCATCATGGTCTTCATCGATGATATACTCGTTTACTCCAAGTCCAAGGAGGAGCACGAATAACACCTCCGTCTGGTACTCGAGAAGTTAAAGGAGCACCAATTGTATGCCAAGTTTAGCAAGTGCGACTTTTGGCTCAAGGAGGTACAGTTCCTAGGCCACATCATCACTGCTCAAGGAGTGGCAGGGGACCCGTCAAATGTGGAGTCAGTTACCAAGTGGAAGCCTCTGCGCACGGTTTCGCAGATCAAGAGTTTTCTAGGACTCGTGGGATACTTGTCACGTCCTGATAAATTCAACCCGAGTTAAAAATCATTTTCTAAAAGGAATAATAGAAATAATTAAAATTCAAAAAGAAAATGGCAAAACACTAAAATACGTCCAAGAAAAATTCGAATGTTGCCCGGAGAATTTTTCTCTTGGTCTAAAAGGAGCCCTCAATTTTTACGAGAATTTTTAGTGCACAAGAAATAATTTTAATGCAACAATAACCAATTTCAGAGTTAATTAAAATGAAAATCATAAAAAAAACCCTCTCCTTCCTCTTGGGCCGCCGGCCCATCTCCCCCTCTCCCCTTCGTGGCCCAGGCCGCCCCCCTCCTCTCCTGGCCCAAGTCGCCCCCCCTTCCTTCCCCCCCGGCCTGCTCGGCCCAAGCCACCTCCCCTCCCTTCCCTCGGCCCAAGCCGCCAGGCCGACTCCCTCCCGGCCCAGCCAGCCCACCAGCTCGCCAGCTCATTCTTCCCAGCCATGGGGCCCACCTGTCAGAGGTGTCTTCAACCTCCTGACCGCTCCTTTCTCTCTCTCCCACGAACAGGAGCACGCAGCCACCGTTTGATCTCCCTCCCCGATCAATTCCCCTCCGATTTAATTGCGAAAATGGGTTCCTCTCCTCTCCCTCATCAATTCCCCCAACTTTTCCCCTTCCAATTCGTGTTAATTTCACCGGATTTAATCCCTGAGGAATGGCTGCCATGGATGGCCGGCCGACGAGCTTCCCGGCCGTTCCCCTTCTCTCCCGGCCGTTCCCCTCCTCCTGCCGGCCTATAAAAGGGGCCGACAACATCCTCCCCTCTCTCCCCGTGGCATTTCCCAAGCCCTTTTTCTCTCTCTCTTTGTCCACCTGTGCAGCCTCCTCTCTCCACGACGCCGGTGAGCTCCGGCCACCCTTCCTCGTCGAGTCGAGCAGCACAGGACCACAGCTACCACCGTGGACCTCACAGCCACCTCCCCTTCCCCAGCCTCGCCTCCGTTCTGCCTGAGGCAAGCCAGAGCGCCGTGGACGCCGATGACCAGTGGCGCTGCTACCGTCGTCCTCCTCGTCCTTCGGCAGCCCCTTCCTCCTCGCTGGGGTGTCGTCCCGCTGCGCCGTGGCTGCCGCTAGCTACCGTTGCCGCCGACCTTTTCGTCAAGCCGAAGCGGCATCGCTACCCCGAGGTCGCCGAAGTGTCGTCCGTCGTTCCGACAAGTCGTCGATGCTGCCCTCGTCATCACCTTTGTCCTCGGCTCAGCGTCGTCAAGGTTGTCCTCGCCTTCGTTCAAGGGTCACCGCCAAAGCCGTCCTCCTCGTCGTCGCTCCGTTCGTCGTCGGTAGTCACCGTCGTCGCGTTGTGGTAAGGACCCCTCTCCTCGCTGCCCCGTCCTCGTCCTTCCCGTGTAGCCCTCGTGTTGTGGCCCTCGTGCCCGTCGTGCTGTTGTCGGCCCCGATCTTGTTCACCGGTGTCGACGGTTGTTCGTGCGGTCTTCGCGTGCACGTGTGGTGGTCGTGTTCGTGTGCCCGTTTGGTCGCCTCGTGCTTGCCCATGTGTGCAGCCCGCATGGCATTTCCGTGAGGCCCGCTTGTCGGCCACTGGTTTTGGTTGACACGTATGGTCTCATTCCGTCCTTCCCGTGGATCGTCTCTGTGAACCCGATCCACGGTGAACTAGCCGTCTGACCTGTGGGTCCCGGCTACCGGTCGCTCTATCCTTTCTTTCCACGAGCAATGTTACATTAAACATAATTTAATGGTACAATAATAACTAAACAACTCAGAAATCTCCACTTTAATTACACCTAAATTTCGGATGGTCGTTTCTCGGCCATACGAGCTCCAAATTGACCAGTTCCAAACTGTTTAGTTTTTGTTATAACTTAAAGAACCCGTGTCTGTTGTTTTAATGTACTGTTGTCGTTTCTTTCTTAGCGTTGTAGCTTTGTTTTGTTTGTTCCTGTAGTTGTTGTCGTTCCGGAGTTCCCGTGGTGCAGTTCGAGTTCGTCGCGGAAGCTTCAGAAGCCCCCTTTTTTCTTTGAGCAAGGCAAGTCACGCTCTCCTTGAGCATATTGAATCCCAGTTTGTGAAAAGTATTTTAATTTAAATTATTGCATTCGCTTTATTAAATTTACCGCGTTATAACTGTTTTATTTAGCCTTTCCTACAATCCTTGTTATAGCCTTATTATTGGTTATTGTGTATTTACCTTTGACAACCCTAGGTAACAAAAACCAGCTAGTAAGAACTCTATATGTGGTGCTTACTAGATATTTTAGGATTATGCTTAGCCCTGCTTCAATAGAAACATTTAGTTGTTTTATAATCTCTAGACTTTGGGAATAACACTATGTTCTTGATTAATTGGATTAAAGGCCTGGTAGCCTGGACATGTTGGACTCCCCTTTCAAAATTCCCAAACTTATTTTCGGCTGGGCTCGAGGTGTATGGTTTTGCTAGTCGCACATCGGCCGACATAAAGACCGGTCTTCGGGCCTCTGTTGCAAGGCGAATTCCGTACTACCACTTGTCTAATGGGTAAGGCTTAACTTGATGTCTAGGACGGCCATGAGCAAAAAGACACGGATAGGGATGAATGAAGCCCTTGGTGGGGTTGACGTCTCTGGCGGTACGCCCGGAGGCATAGACTGTCTGCTCGACCCAGGGCGCCTGGCGGGGGAAGTCTATGTCGGTCCTTTTCGCTTAGGGCAATACTAGGCGGCAGGTTATGTCATGGCTTTTGTCCGTATGCCATGGTGGCATGTGGCACGTCGCAACACGTGAGGAAGACAGGTCTGGTGGGTAAAGATGTACACCTCTGATCAGAGTTTAATCTATTCGAATAGCCGCGCCCTCGGTTATGGGCAAGGTGAGGAATGTACCCAAGTTAGCATTTGATTCTGTTTAAAACTAAAATAACTGGAGTTAGTACCTGTTGGCCTAGGATAAGGCAAGATCGCGTCGGTGCGCGGCTTGGTGATAATTTTGACTAGAGATAGGTTTGTGTTTTATTTAAATGCCTTTAAATATTTTAATGCTTTAAAATGCTGGTTTTATGCAAAATAGACTTATAAATGAATCCTTGTACTCCCTTGCATTAAGTGCATTTTTCGGTGTGGCTTGCTGAGTACGGTGGTTGTACTCATCCTTGCTCAATCTTTCCCCCTCCAGTCTGAGAAGCTCTCGAAGAAGAAGTCTTAGGTGGAGTCCTGGCTTATACCCCAGTTGAGCGCCTGTGAAGATGGAGCCGTAGGCCCGCTAGTCCGCTGCTGTTTTTCTTTTGTTGTCAGGCCTTATGTGCCTTTGTAATAATGTAAATATTATCGTGATAATTAATAAAGATGTGTCTTTTGTATCAAGTTTGTGTGGTGTACCCCGGCTTTTCCTAGGACGGGGATTAATACACTAGCGTTTGGGAAAGGCATTTTCCGGGCGTGACAATACTACCGTCGGTTCATTGAGAACTTCTCCAAGATTGCCAAGCCAATGACACAGTTGCTGAAAAAGGATGAGAAATTCAAGTGGTCAGCACAATGCAACATATGTTTTGGGGAGCTTAAGAAGAAATTGGTGTCTGCACCGGTATTAATTTTGCCGGATCAGACGAAAGATTTCCAAGTGTTTTGTGATGCGTCCCACCAAGGGTTGGGATGTGTATTGATGCAGGAAGGCAGAGTGGTCGCATACGCTTCACGTCAACTGCGCCCACATGAGAACAACTACCCCACTCATGACTTGGAATTAGCAGCAGTGGTTCACGCTTTGAAAATTTGGCAGCACTACCTCATTGGTAATCGCTGTGAGGTCTTTACCAACCACAAGAGTCTGAAGTATATCTTCACCCAGCCCGATCTGAACCTCCGACAATGCCGATGGTTGGAGTTGATCAAGGATTATGACTTGGGGATACATTATCACCCCGGTAAGGCCAACGTGGTGGCCGATGCTTTGAGCAGGAAAAGCTATTGCAACGCTACTTTTACCGAGGAAATATGTGGCAGATTGCAATGGGAGTTTGAACACCTAAACCTGAGAATTGTAGAACACAGATTTGTGGCTACTTTGGAGGCACAACCCACGCTTGTGGAGCAAGTACGAGCAGCCCAGGTCAATGACCCTGAGATAGCTGAACTCAAGAAGAATATGAGAGTCGGCAAAGCACGCGACTTCATCGAGGATGAACACGGGATGATCTGGATGGGAGAAAGAATATGTGTTCCAGAGAATAAGGAACTAAAGGATCTAATACTTACAGAAGCTCATCAGACCCAATACTCAATTCATCCTGGCAGTACCAAGATGTACCACAACCTTAAAAAGAAGTTCTGGTGGGTTAGCATGAGAAGGGAAATCACCAAATTCGTCGCGCTCTGTGACGTATGTCAACGGTGAAGGCGGAGCATCAGAGACCAGCAAGGTTACTACAACCTCTGCAGATTCCGGAATGGAAATGGGAAGAGATTGGGATGGACTTTATCACGGGTTTACCAAGAACATCAATGGGGCACGACTCCATTTGGGTAATAGTGGATCGACTCACCAAGGTCTCTCACTTTATCCCAGTACATACCACTTACTCGGGAAAGAAATTGGCAGAACTCTATTTGGCAAGGATTGTGAGTTTGCATAGGGTACCTAAGAAGATTGTGTCCGACCGAGGGAGCCAGTTTACTTCAAGATTCTGGTAGAAATTACAAGAAGAGTTGGGAACTTGTCTGAACTTTAGTATCGCTTACCACCCTCAAACTGATGGTCAAACTAAGCGAGTCAACTAGATCTTGGAAGACATGTTGAGAGCTTGCGCACTTGATTTTGGTGGGGCTTGGGATAGAAGCCTGTCGTACGTCGAGTTCTCCTACAACAATAGTTACCAGGCAAGTTTGCAGATGGCACCGTTCGAAGCACTGTATGGCCGAAAGTGCCGCACTCCACTCTTTTGGGACCAAACCGGAGAGCGTAAGTTGTTCGGAACTGAAGTCCTAAACGACGGAGAAGAAAAAGTTAGAATAGTTCGGGAAAGATTAAGGATCGCACAGTCTCGACAGAAGAGCTATGCAGACAACCGCCGAAGAGAGCTCATCTTTGAAGTTGGGGACCATGTGTACCTTCGGGTCACACAACTTCGTGGGGTGCATCGTTTCCAAACCAAGGGAAAACTAGCACCACGCTTTGTGGGGCCATACAAAATTCTGGAGCGCCGAAGTGAAGTTGCCTACCGGCTTGAACTACCATCCAACATGCTCGACATTCATGATGTTTTCCACGTTTCTCAGTTAAAGAAATGTTTAAGGGTACCCGAGGAGCAAGCAAACCCGGATCAGATCGAAATTCAAAAGTATTTGACTTACATGGAAAGACCTACCCACATCCTCGAGACCAGCGAAAGAAAGACAAGGAGTAAAGTAATTAGGTTTTGCCGGGTTCAGTGGAGCCACCATTCAGAGGAAGAAGCCACTAGGGAAAGAGAAGACGAGTTGAAGGCCGCCCATCCGCACCTCTTCGCCGAATCTCGGGGTAGAGATTCCGTTTAAGGGGGGTAGGTTTGTCACACCCCGAAGTTTGCTTTCCAGGTTAAAATTCGTGAAATAAATCACGTAAAATAAATTTTTCTTTTTAACCTAGAGAAAAATTCTAATTTAAAAATATATTTAATCAAGTGGAAATGGCATGGTGGGATTTTTCTTGTGTTCCCCATGTTAAAATACATTAACAGGATTTTTAGTGGAATTTTTAGAGCCTTAGAAATAATTTTAATCAATTAAAAACCTCTAATGCAATAAATAAATTCTTGGGAAATTCTTTTTCCCTTTTTCTTTTTCTTTTCCTCTTTTTGGGTCGTCGGCCCACCTCCCTCCCTCTCCCGGGCCGGCCCAAGGCCGCCCGCAGCCGCCCGCCGCCCCCCTTCTCTCCCTCTCGGGCTGGCCCAAGGCCGCCCGAAGTCCGCGTCGCCTCCCTCCTCCTCCCGGGCCGCTGATGTGTGGGGCCGGCGCTCGGGCCGTCTCTCCGCGATCGGCCGCCGCCGCCCAAGCCGCCCGCTTTCCCGCGCGCCCCCTCCCCCGTCCCCGCCCCCGCAACCACCGCCCCGGACACCTCCCCGCGTCGCCGGCGCCACCCACGCCCACTCCCCCACTCCGTACCCGCTCCCCTGCGTCGTAGAGGCGAGATTCGCGGCCGAATCTCCCTCTCTCACTCTCTCCTCCCGCGCCAAACTCCGGCGAGGAATCCGGAGCGCTCGGCCGCACCCTAGCCCTGGGTCCTCCTATAAATCCACCCCTCGCGCTCCCCTCTCCTTTTTTCCCCACTCGCCGCCGCCTCCCATGAACCCTAGCGCCGCTGCCGCCGTCGTCTTCCTCCCCTACGGTAAGTGCCGCGCCTCTCCCTCTCTTTCTCTCCTCTCGGCCGCCGCCCGCGCGCGCCCGCTCGGCCGCCGCCGCTTGGCCGCTCGTTTAGCCGCCGCTCCCGCGCGCTCGCTCGCCGCATCCGGCCGCCGCCCGCGCCCGCGCCGGCCGCCATGCACGCTGCCGCGCCATGGTCGCGCCGTCGACGCGACTGGCCGCCGCGAGGCCGCCGCGTCGGTGCCGCGCGCGCGCTGCGTGGCCGCTTCGTCGCCCCGCCACCCGGCGCGTGGCTGTCGCGTGGCCGCTGCGTGGGCGCCACGCGTGCGCCGCGTGGTCGCCGCGTCGGAGCCACGTCGGTGCCTCGTCGTGCGACGCCCGTCGCCGGACGATGGACCGAGTCCATTCAACTTGCAGAAAATTCATAAAAATGTCTAGAATCCATTAAAAATGGTTTTGTTCTCTGTTTTAGTAGACTTATAGCCTGTTTTCTTGAGTGCTTTGTTTTTCGTTTAGATTCCGGTAATTCCGATTCTCCGGTTTACTTCGAGGTTGTTGACGAGGTCGATCCAGTGCAAGAGCAAGGCAAGTCATGCTTATTCACTTGAACATATTGTACCTAAATTACGAATGTCTCATTTTTCTCTAAATGCTACATTGTTTTATAATGTCATTTATGGGCTTATTTACCTATTGTACTCAGCTTTACATTTCAATTATCTTATTCCTTTGATAGCTTGGGAAGTAATTTGAGTAATCGCTAGGATAGAACATCCTTAGTCCTGCTTAGTAACATTAGCACATTAAAGGGATCACTAATGTCTCATTATTACTTAATGTTGTTTATTTAATGTCAGCTCACGATGGTTAATCGTGAATGATTAAATAATTAGTCCAACTAAAACCTGGATAATGGTGGGTTGTGAGCACATGGTTTTGATGGTCGTGCTCATGACAAT
This sequence comes from Oryza officinalis, assembly GCA_008326285.1. NCBI lineage: Eukaryota > Viridiplantae > Streptophyta > Magnoliopsida > Poales > Poaceae > Oryza > Oryza officinalis. Next base: position 37,686,230 of record BDMV01000007.1, on the reverse strand, counting down.
TAAGGACCGGTTCGCGGGAAACCCTGGAAGAATTATCGTACTTTCCACAAGCCAGCATGGGTAATGGCTGGACTTGTAGTATGACTTTTTCCTAGCCGACGCATCCAGGAGAGGGTGGGCGTGATGGAGTTGGGTCGGCGGGGGTTTACCCGTTGATCAGCTGCCAGATTCTCCTAGGCACGATAGGGGGCTGCCTGCCTTGGTTTAAAGGTGGGGGCGAAACCTGAGGTGTGGTGCACTTGGTTAGGAAGGGTTGTGCGAAGGGTCTTGTCGCAGTTCTTTTCCGGTGTACCGTGGTGGTATGTCGGCGCATGGTAACATGTTGTGGGACTGTGTCTTGTGGGTACAGTTGTACACCTCTGATCAGAGTAGAACTATTCGAATAGCCGTGCCCGCGGTTATGGGCGATCAACCAGATTCACCGTGATTAGTTACACTTCTAATAATTTGACCTAATGGAACTGGTGTAGTTCAGGTGGTGGTTTGGGCCTATCGCAACGTGGTGTAACATTGGGCAGCGATGGTTCAATTTTTATTAATTAACTCAACTGTTTTTACCGCATTCAACTTTTGTCTTTAAATGCGTATTTATGCAAATAACCCCTTCAGCCTCCTTTGTTATCACTTGCATCATTGCTCCCTTTCCGGTATGACTTGTTGAGTACAGTGGGTAGTACTCAGTCTTGCTTAATTTTTTCCCCACATCAGAGTTGGAGTACGCGTCAGATGGAGGCTACTCAGAGGAGTAGGCTTGTGCTTGCCATCAAGGATGCCTGTGGAATGGAGTTGTCACGTTGCGAGTGTCTAGTTAATTAGAATAGTTTGTTTCCTTTTTCTGCTGCGTTTTTGTAATAGATTTTTATAATGTTTGTAAGACGTGGATCTGCATGTCAACTTTGTCGTTTGTGTACCCTGGCCGGTCCTGGACGGGGATTTTAATACACATTCTGCTTGGAATTTGGGTTAGCGAATTTCTGGGCGTGACAACCCCTCCCCTTCCAACTCAGGCCATAGCACCTGGGCTCGAGAAGAGGCGAGCTCCAAATTGCCCCTCTCGACCACCGTTCTACCCTCGCATCCCCTCCTCGGCCATCGCCCTTATGATCTCGGGGCCATCTTCGTCCACCGACAAGCTTTTACACGCTTGTCAGTTGATTGAAATGAGCGCCCGAGATCTCGTCGTAGAGATTAGATGGTTGGGAAAGCAGCCGATGACCACATCGCTACGCTAGAAGCCCAGCTCAGAGAAGCACGGGCCAATAACGCCAAGCTACAGGAGGTGGTAGCGGTGAACAACCACCAGCGCCGGGGTCTCGAGCATGAGCTCTCGGAGATGAGGGAAAATCTGTCCTCCCTCTGTTAGGCCCTGCACGAGAACTATGGGGTGTCTTAACATGGTGGCCAAAGGACTGGGAAGCACGTCGAGCAACCCACTTTCCCCGACGAGACGATGGTGATGGGATCCCTGGGGACCCTTATCACTGCGCTGGAGACCGCCTCCAACGACCATGCCGAGTTGGTGGCGGACGGGGTGCGCACCGGGCTCAAGTCCGGAGCGTGTCACGTCCTCGCGTGCCTCAGGTTCACCCACCCCAAGGTATATCTGGAGCAGGCCTTCACCAAGGGAGGAGCCCATGAGCGCCGCAACGACGTGATGTCAGAGGTGGAGGAACTTGAGGATTCTATCATCCCCTTTTTTGAAGAGTAAATTTTTATTTTCACCCTTTATTGTAATGAAGATGGACAAGTATTGGGATTGATGTTTAGAAAACACTCCCCTTCTACAATATTCATTTATGAGTTTTCGTATGTTCGATGTTTCTATATTGTAGATTTCTCGAAGTCGTGAACGAGGACGTCCATTAAAGCGGGCACTCATCCCACATCGTTGTTGAACCTAGTACGCCCCAGGGCTCCTCAATGTCAAGCGACGGAGATCATGCCCTTGTCGCCATTAGTTCTGACAATGCCCTAGCCTCCGAGGACGACCAAGTGACGTTGCTGCGCGAACAATGCCATAGTAAGAAAGTTGTGACATTGTAGCACACTGTACAAACAGACCAAAGATTTGCTAACGATGTCTTTTTTCTAGACCTTGGACGTTCCCTTGAAGAAATGGAAGGGCAGGCTGAGTACTGGAAGACAATGTACGAGAAGGAAGCGCTGGAGAGGGCCACCAACAACATTAGGAAAGATCAGGGCACGGAGCTTCTGAAGGGCAAGGAGATATGGATCTCGGTGCACCTTAAGAACTGCTGCTCCGTGCTACAGTGGTTATTCATAGTGTTGTGCATGGCTTGTCCTCCTCCCAAGAAGTCGGTCTCCAAGTACCTGAGGTGGATTTAAGGTAAATGCAGTGCACTTCTTGCCACCGATCAACGAATCGACAACAGCCTGAAGCAGGAATATCATCGGGCTAGCCGATACGCCGGAGGGCACATGCTTGCTTGTATCCATGAATCTCATCCCTAGCTAGAACTAGGCTTTCTTGGGACGGATTTGCACGTGCTCGGAGGACCATCGCCGAGATTGACCAACTTGCGCAGTCTCTTGCTCATCTAGCTGTAGATATCTTTTCCACAATGAATTAGCAATGGCCTTCCTAGTAGTTTTAGTCGCTATGTTTCCGTGTAAAGTAATCTTAGACAAGATATTAGTAGAAACTGAAACTTGAAAAGCACACTTGACCGTGTAAAGTAAGCTATTAAAGCATATGATTGTAAAGTACTCTGAGCCCCCAGCTAGTTTTATGGAAAGCAAGTTTTGATAAAAGTAGCTTAAATTTTCATACTTGACCGAATTGAAGCAGCGAATTCCCAGCCCCAGCTATGAAGTTGGGAAAAGTAATTTCCAATTACACGGCTAGTTAATACGTTACAGTGGGTACTTTGACATGGCCAAATCTGACATGGTCATTTGACCCTTAGCGTCCGACTAGCTCGTAATGCTAGGCGTCCCTGGCCAAGGTGCTAAGACCTAGTAACTAGTTGGTAGTAAGGTAATAGATCGATAGGAATTGACTTCGATTTGCAACAATATGAAGCAAAAGAGGTTCATAGAATAAAACATGGAAATAAATAAGACATAAGACACACACACACACACACACACACACACATATATATATATATATATAAATGGATAAAAATCAACTTATAGGTTAACCTCTATTCTTACACATAGAATTTTCGTAGTTGATCGATGTTCCAAGAATTGGATAACTTGCGGCCTTCGTTGTCGGTGATTTTGTATGCACCTGGTCGTAACACTTGTATCACCGTATATGGTCCCTCCCACTTCGATGAGAGCTTGTTCTACCCTGCCTGGTTCTGTACTCGTCGGAGGATGTAATCGCCGATGTCAAGTGTACGACCTTGAATGCGCTTCTCGTGATAGCAACATAGGGCCTGCTGATATCTGGCTGTTCGGATGGCAACTCGTTCTCGGTGTTCTTCCAATAGATTGACGTTGTCTGCTCGCCTGTTGTGCTGGTCCTCATATGAGTACGATAGCATAACTCGGTAGAGAGCATGGCTTCAAATCCGTACACGAGAAAGAACGGTGTCTCTCTGGTTTGTGTAGTCGCCGTGGTATGGACGGCTCATAGAACAGAAGGGAGTTCCTTAACCCATCGTGAATTGTAGGCTAGAAGCCTAGAGTATACACGTGTTTTGATCCCTTAGAGCACGATCCCGTTTGCCCGCTCTACTTGTCCATTGCTCTGAGGATGGAACACTGATGCAATCCAAATCTTGACCCCGTATTTTGAGCAGTAGTCCTGGAAGGCAACGCTCGTGAACTGGGAGCCGTTGTCCGCCAATATCCGATTTGGAAACCCGTATCGACAAAATATCCCTCTGATGAACTTGACTGTGTTTTTGGCTCTGATTTCTCTGGTTGGCTCCACTTCGATCCACTTAGTGAATTTATCGATAGCCAAGAACAGGAATTTGTAGTTGCCTTGTCCCCAGCATGAGGACGACCAGGACAAAAGGATTGTTTGGAGGGCTTGAGCTGGTAACTTGGTGTGCTTACTGTGAAACTGACAGGCTTCGCACCATTGTACTATGTCGGAGGCATCTTTAAGAGCTGATGGCCAGTAAAAACCTTGTCGGAAGGCCTTGCCGACCATCTTTCTCGCTTCGACATGTGATCCACAGATTCCTTCGTGGATGTCGAGCAGTAGCTCTTTGCTGTCGTCAGACGCGACGCACTTCAGTAGTACTCCATTGGCAACTTTCTGTTATAGATCGTCCGCAATCATACAATAAGACTTAGCTTGTCGAGAGAGCTTCTCTGCTTTGATGTCATTGTCCAGCAGCTTGTCGGTATTGAGGAATTCAATGAGTGGTGTGTGCCAATCCATAGTTGTCTCGATGTCGGTGACGAGCTTGTCGTTTTGAGAAGTAGCCCCCGAGCCATCGTCGGTGGTGCTATTGATGTGGTCGTCTGGTAAGCTCTTGATTGAAGAATTGTTCAGCACTTCAAGAAACGTGCCTGGTTCCATTGGTTCACTTCTGGAAGCTTGGCGGGCAAGGTTGTCGGCGTCGGCATTGTCCTTTCAATAGACATGGCGTACCTTGAACCTGTCGAACCTTCTTTTTAGCTTTTTGACTTTGACGAGATACTTGGACAACTCAGACTTAGAGCACTTGTAGTCCTTATGCAATTGGTTAGCAACTAATTCTGAGTCCCCTTTCACAATTAGTCGCTTGACCCCGAGTGATACGATGGCTTTTAGTCTGGCGAGAAGTCCTTCATACTCGGCGATGTTGTTGGTTGCACGAAAGTTTAGCTACATGGCATGTCTGAATTGACCTTCGATTGGTGAAGTTAGAACAAATTTGGCTCCTGCTCCTTGGCTGTTAAACGCTCCATTGAACGCTATTGTCCATCACTCGTTGTCCGTTCGGTTGGCTTTACCGTCCTCGAGGGCGGTCCAATCGACGACAAAATCTACGAGTACCTGAGACTCATGGAACGAAGTGGACATCGAATTGTTTGAGCATGACAACCCATTTGGCAATGCATCCTGTGACTTCTTTGTTTCTCACAACCTCACCAAGGGGTACAAGGAGATGATCGTGACCTTGTGGGCTTGGAAGTAGTGGCACAAATTTCGGGATGTCATGACCACAGCGTAGAGCAGTTTCTGGTTCTGTGGATATCTGGTCTTAGCGTCGTGCAGTACTTCCCTGACATAGTAAACTGGGCACTGTATCTTTTCACGTTCGACAACGACGATGGTGCTTATGGAATACAGTGTTGCGGCAATGTAGAGAAAGAGTTCCTCTTGCGGTTGTGGGGCGACGAGGACAGGCAGATTGGTGAGGTAATGCTTGAGTGCGGAGAACGTCTCCTCAGCCTCAGTTGTCCACTCGAACGTCTCTTGCTTCTTGAAAAGCTTGAAGAAGGGTAGTCCTCATTCTGTCATCCTTGCCACAAATCGACTTAGAATTGTCATACATTCTATAAGCTTCTGGACTTCTTTGAGCTTTGTCGGCGACTTCATGTTCTTGATGGCCTTGATTTTGTCCCGGTTTGCTTCGATGCCTCATCCGGAAACGAGGAAGCCGAGCAGTTTGCCCAATGGTACTCCGAACGTGTACTTCTTTGGGTTTAACTTGAGCCGGTGTTTTGGAGATTGTTGAACCTTTCCCTTAAGTCATCGATGAGACAATCCTGCATCTTTGTTTTGACCACAATGTCATCGACGTAGGCTTCAACGTTGTTGCTGAGTTAGGATTGGAAAGCCCAATGAATCTCGTGCTGGTACGTGGACCCAATGTTGATCAGGCCGAAGGGTATCTTGACATAGTAGAATACACTGAAGGACATGATGAAGGCCGTCTTTTCCTCATCCTCCTTGGCCATGCTGATTTGATGGTACCTGGAATAGGCGTCGAGAAAACTCAACAACTCATATCCGGCGGTAGAATCTATTAGTTGGTCAATGCGTGGAAGGGGAAAGTAGTTTTTTGGGCACGCCTTGTTTAGATCGGTGAAATCTACGCACATCCTCCATTTGCCATTGGTCTTGCGCACCATGACTGAATTTGCGAGCCAGTCTGGATGAAGGACTTCTCTGATGAAGCCGGCTTTGAGAAGTTTGTCAAGTTCTTCTCGTCTGGCCTCTTTGTGGTTTGGAGCGCAATGACACAGTTTTTGCTTAACAAGTTTTGCGTCGGGCCGAACCATCAATTTGTGCTCAATCACCTACCTAGGGACCTCGGGCATGTCGGACGGTTGCCAAGCAAACACATCTGCATTGTCACGGAGGAAGGTGATGAGCTCGACTTCCTATTGCACTCGAGCTCGACCCTGATCTTTATTGTCTTGTCGGGGGTGCTACTGGTCAATGAAATTATCTTTATCGTGCCGTCTAGCTTGGGCACTGGGTTGGGCATGGTCACTTTCCGAGGAGATTCAGTTGGGGCGAGCATGGTGGGAGTTTGCTCGACCATGTCGAGACTTCTCTTGTCACACTACACGGCCATCTTCATGTTCCTCGATATCGTGATCGTCCCTTTGGGTCCTGGTATCTTGATCAGCTAATAAGCATAATGTGCAGTTGCCATGAACTTGGCTAGTGTTGTCTTTCTGAGAATAGCGTTGTAGGCTATGTCGAACTCGGCAACGTCGAATGTGATTTGCTCTGTTCAAAAGTTGTCAGCTTTGCTAAATGTCACCGGCAACGTGATCTTTCCTAGAGGCCTTGACGATGACTCTAGGGTAATGACGTGGAAGGGCTATTATGAAGGAACGAACTCGCTTCTCGGGATCCCCATTGCGTCAAGCATGCTGGCAAAGAGGTGGTTGATGGAGCTACCATCACCGATGAGGACTTGAGCGACTTTAACGTTTCGAATAGTAGGCTCAACAACTATCGGATATCGGCCTGGTGTTGTCATCAGGGTTGGGTGGTCGGCGTTGGCTGACCACTTCATTTTAGACACCGTCCCACGGGTTGTGGAGCACACTTCATTTTCTACCTTTTTATATTCCTTTTTGCAAGAATAAGAGGTTGATCTGCCAAAGATGTGGGCTACGTATTGGCCGAAATCGATGAAGTCGGGGTGTTCTGGTTCGTTGTAAGTCAAAGGATTGTGGTTGTCCTTCTCTACCACTCGAACTCTTTTTCCCTTGTCTTGAGCGATCTTCCTAGCCATAGCCTTCTGAAACACGCTGCACTCATAAAACATGTGAGTGCTGGTCTTGTGCACCAGACACCATTGTCGTACTGGGCCGTCGTCTTGTGCAGGAGGTCATTGGGGAGTCTGCTTGTTTTGTTCTACGACAAGGACCTCTGATTGGTCTCTTTCCTCCTTTCTTGCGACTGGATTTGCGACTTGGTTCCAAGTTGTTTTTTTTCGCTGGTTGCTTCTCTTCCACCGTCTTTTCCTTCCTGCCGTTTCTTCGGATAGCTTTGTCTGCATGGGCACACCTATCAATGATCTTGAACAACTTCATCGCGGATGACACTCGCCTTGTCGCTAGCTCTTGAATCGTGTAGCGATCTCGGACGCCGAATTTGAAGCCCCGTATCACAGATGGGTCAGTGATCTCGGGGATCGTGTTCCGACACTCGATAAAGCGCCGAATAAAGTGTCGGAGGGTTTTGCCAGGCTTCTGTATAAGGGCGTGAAGATCGTCCTCGACCACGTGTCTCTTGTAGGAGTCTTGAAAATTTGCGGTGAACTGCTTCCAAAGATCCATCCAGGAAGATATCGAGTTTTGAGGAAGATGAACGAGCCATGACCGAGCAGATCCCTTCAACGGTGCAGGCAAATAATTTGCAAGCGCATTGTTGTCTGCCCCGACGGCGTATAGAATAATAGAGTAGATGTGCAGGAACTTCTCTGGATCTGTTCTCCCGTCATACTTCTTGACTACCGCGGGACAGAATTTAGAGGGTCAATTTACTTCTCGAAGAGAAGACTTAAAGGCCCTACATGCGCCTCCAGGTATAAAGGTTGGCTGGCCACCATGGTAGCCACGTGAACCGTCCCTAGACGACGATGAAGAAGATGATGAGGGATCACCATAGTCGGGCGTCTGGTCACGACGTCGACGACCATGACCTCGGATGTGTCTTGGGTTCAGAGATCGAGAATCATCGTCCTTGTTGTGTCCAATGTCAGCACGACATGCTGGGACATCTTGGTGACCGCGGGTTGTGTTACGATCTGGGATGTCGTCCCGATGACTGCCCTTCGGTGTTGATCTTGGGCTTGTCGTCGTTCGTCATCGCGCTGGTCCTGTTGTTGTCACCTTCGACCGTTTAGTTGTTCACAGATATCATGAGCATCTTGTCGGGGAGGCGCCTGATGAGCCTGCCATTGTGGCGAGACGTTCTCAAGCTTCCTTGGAGAGGTTCTTCTTGGTGGTCCTGCAACCATAGCAGGCTGGGAGCTAAGGCCATCATGAGTTGCAGGCTGTGAGCTTGATCCTGCTTGCATTGTTGGTTGGGAGCTTGATCCTGCTCCATGCATCAACTTTGCCAACCTGCTGTTAATTTGAACACATTGCAATTTTAAGCACACTGTAAATGAAACAACAGTGCATATCTAAGTAGATCCCAAATTTACCACCTTGTCAACCTTTCAGGACTGTCTTGCAAGATTGTATCCACAGAGGCCTCTTTGGGTTTGGAATGTCAGAAGTGTGGCCATACTTGGTAGTACTTCTTCTGGGCTTCCTTTTCCTGCATATGGATTACAAGTTAGCAAGCGGTAAACAATAATGAACTACACATGCCAATTGAATTATACATTTTCTTAGTTCCATTCAGTGCACATTTGTAGCTGGTTTGTGTATGGCGCAACTCTCCACATCCTTTGCACTTTCTCTTGCATCTGACCATTTGCTTCTTGCCCGTATCAGCACCGTATCAGCAGCAGTTGTATCAGCTGTAGCCTTAGCTTTCTTCATGCCACCATCTTCAAGACAACTCTAGAACCTAAGTTTTCTATTTCTACCTACTATTTTCCTTGGTCGTGGTACACCTAATACCCATGATAAATCAACCTCTGGCTAATGTGACCTGTCACCCAAAGGCTCAATCACTCTCTTATATACATTCTTAAACATTTGCACTGAGTAGTAAGGATTCACAAAGTCCTCAATGTTTGCATCTCTGCTCTGTTGTGAAGTAATTAAGGCCAATGTATGCTGAGAGGGCCTCCCTGTGTGTTGCCACTCCTTACAAGAATAATACTGCAAGCAATCCTTCACAATAAACTTCCAATGAGTGGTGTTGTTGTCAACAATTTCAGCAGTGAAGCTATCAGCTTTAACCACTGAGAGGTGACCTGAATTTCTAGTCATTGCTCTCAGTTGCAGTGTCATTGCAGGTAATATTTTCCGAGTCATTCTCTCTACTATCCTCCTTCTCTTATTCCATAGAACCATGACCCTTTTCCTGTATTTGTCAGCAAGCTCACATACAAGTAGTTCTTTGTAGTCTTTAATCTAGATATTGAAGCTCTTTGCAAGGTTGTTGGTGATATAGTCACACTTTATTGCAGGGTTGAAAGCCCTTCTCATCCACTTCAATGGATAGTAGATTTCAAGCCACTATAACACACTTGAACATGCTACTACTTCCTTTATGTGCTATTGCCACACTTTTATCCTATAAGATCTAGCTGCTGGGTACAGTTTTCAAAATATTAAAAGTTATATAACATTAAATTTGGAGTTCCTCAGTAAGTAAAATTATTATTATTTTTCTATTTTTGTGTTAATTATTTCTATCCCTTAAATAATTAATGTATCATCTAAATTATCTATCTTCCCTGCATCTCACAAAGTTACACCGCCTTACCTTTTGTCTTTGGATGATCAATCGATATATGCTAAACCACCTCATCTCAATGGTTTATAGCTTTTTCCAATTATCAATTAAAGATAAAAATTATATGAAGTATACAAATTGCGTCATCAAGCCATGAAACAAAAAATCTTACACATCATTCATATCATTATTATAATATTTTCATAGTAATACACGAGTTTCATCTCGTTTTCTAGATGGGAAGTACTTATTGTATGAAATTTCATGGCCCCACAAGAGAAGAAAAAAATTGCCAAGCATAGAGAAAGCGGCCAAGTCAACGTTATTATTCACAAGGAAATAAACACACATCCCAAGTAAGGATGGTAATGGAAGCCCAACAGATCTTTTCACAATCCAACTCAGCGCTTAAATTTTTTAGCTAAAGAATTTATAAAATTTCATTGCAATTATTTTTAGACATAGCCATTATATGTTGTAGATAAAAAAAGATGGACCAATTACCAACCCTGCTCCCAAAATACACGAAAGAGTTATCTTCCCATAAGTTACGCAATATTGCAACCATCATCACCCAAAAAAACCATAAACATAAGAAATGATTTTTTTTTACATTGTTGATCAAGCTTTAGTGAAATTTTTTAGCTAAAAAATTTATAAAATTTCATTGCCATTATTTTTAGACATAGCCATTATATTTTGTAGATAAAAGGATGAACCCATTACCAACCCTGCTCCCAAATACACGAAAGAGTTCTCTTCCCATAAGTTACGCAACATTGCAACCATCATCACCTAAAAAAAGCATAAATATAGGAAAATGTTTTTTTACATTGTAGATCAAGCTTTAGCGGATATATTTGCGTAGCACTGGTGTGTGTATGTATGTATATATATATATATTCACCAATATCGTTTAGAAATTTATATAACTACATGGACGACATAGGGGCCATCTCTTGCGTGAGCTTCTGCAACGCCGCTATCGACGATCCGTCTTTCTCCACGGCGTTCCGGCACGCGGCCTTCCCCTCCGCCGCCTTCTCCCTCGCCATCCCCCCTCCTCCGATGCATCGTCCATCAGGCACCGCACCGCGCGCTCCAGCTCCGCCGCCTCCACGAAGTTGTCCCGCTTTCTGTCCACTTTCATCTCCACGGCGACGCCCATGGCGGCCACGAGCTCGAACGCGTTCAGGTGTTGCTCCGCGTACAGCGGCCATGGCACCAGCGGCACGCCGTGCCATAGGCTCTCCAGCGTCGAGTTCCACCCGCAGTGCGTCACGAAGCCACCGACGGCCGGGTGGGCGAGGATCTCTTTCTGCGGCGCCCACCTCGACCACACGAGGCCCTTCTCCTTTGTCCTCTCCAAGAACCCCTCCGGAAGCAGCTCGTCGACGTCGGCGTCCGTCGGGTACGGCATGCCGGCGGCTGGCTGGCCGCGCAGCACCCACAGGAAGCGGTGCCCGCTGCGCTCGAGGCCGTCGGCTATCTCGAGCACCTGTGGCGGCGCGAAGCTGCCCATGCTCCCGAAGCAGAGCAGCACGACTGAGGCTCGCGGCTGCGCGTCGAGCCACCGCACGCACTCGTGCGGCTTCTCGGGCGGAGGCTTGAACGACAGCACGGGTCCGACCGTGTAGATGGCTGGAACGCGGCGTCCCGGCACGCACCGGCCGTCGGCGATGGCCGCGAGGACGGCCGGCTCGAGCTCGGCCACCGTGTTGACGATGATCCCCGCGGCCTCCATGAAGCGGTTCCCGTGGTACACGAACCACTCGTAGTTGCAATCCTTCTTCAGCACAGGCGTCGGCAACAGAGCCGCCGGCACCGGCGGCAACCCCGGTAAGTCGACGGGGCCTTTCATCTCCTCGAAATCCATGGGCACCTCCTGGTCCAGCGCCGGCAACCGCAGCAAGAGCGAGAGCAGAGAGGCGGCGGACGTGAAGTACACGTACCCTGGGAGGCCGAGCTCGCGGGTGACATCGAGCAACGTGGTGCAAAACAAGTCCAAGACCACGGCGGCGACGCGGGACTCCAGGCCGGAGATGGCCTCCCTGGCGTGCGACGCGTGCTGCTGCATGAACCGGGACATGAAGTCCTCGCCGCCGCGGAAGTCGGGGAGCTTCTCGGCGGGGAGGCAGTGGAACCGGACGTCGAAGCCGGAGCCAGCCGCCGCCGCCTCCGCTTCCCGGCGGATGGTCTCGTCAAGATCGGGCGCGCGGGCGAACTCCGGCAGCTGCGCGAGGAGCACGGTGAGCGACATGGCGCGGCCGTCGTCGCCGTTGCCGCAGCAGCTGCGGAGCATCCGCTTGCCGAGTTCCAGCATGGGCGTGAGGTGGCCGGGGACGCAGAACGGGATGAGCACCACCGTCGCTGGGCTCGCCGTTGCTGGAGCCATAGTAGCTCACAGATCACAGATTCACAGCACGCATGCGTGGGAAGCAGGCCTGGAACGAGATGGCAAGGAGATCTTAACGAGATTCCGTTGTGTGCCTCAAAAGGAAAAGGAGTGGCCAGCTTGAATGCACAGCTAGTGATGGGCCACAGGCCGCGTCACAGTGATTCAGTGAATGCTCACCGAAAAATTCATTGAAAATATTTTACCTCATTTTCAAAATATATCACGTAATTGATTTTTTACACAATATTTAATTATGTCTTATTTAAAAATTTAGTATAATTATATAAAAGTATAAATTACAATTATATTTTATTTAATGAGAAAACAAGTTACAATAAAATAAATAATATTTTATATTTTTTAAAAAAACAAATAATCAAACGTTACGTGAAAAGTTAACGATGTTATAATTTTGATACGAAGGAAGTACTATTCATGATTTTATTTCTCTGAAATATACCGGCGCTGAAACTTTTTACAACTCTAGGCCGTGGTTGTGGCATTCGCGGGCGAACTCACGACGACCTCGCATTAATTGCGTGTGAAGTAGCGGTCGTCGTGGTATGACGGGTTCGACTGCGGGCGACGCCAAGTCACACACAGCGAGTTCAGGTTGACGGTCAGCCAACTTCTGCCGAGGTGGGGCCTTACGTCTAGAGGCAGGCAGTTCGCATCCGTGATGAGCTAACTCAGATGCTGATACATAATAGCTACTGTTTTTATTAAGATAACATCCGACATTTGTTTTTTACATAGTTCGCTTATTAAAAAAAATTTAGAAATTAAAATGCAACGACTAATAACTTCAACACTTGAGGAGACATACATTTATTCAATTTTATTTGTAAATTTTTTTCCACAGTTGGTAAATATTTTTAATGACAGTTGACTTTAAGTTTTGACACATAGTATGTATTAGTTTTTTTTGTCTTTATCATACCTTTGTATTTGTGTTCAGAATTGGAGCCAGTATGTTACCTTGAAAAGTACCTGCATATAATATTTAGATAGAGATTTGTTAAAAATACTAAGCCATAGAACCAGCAGATGCTTCTACTAAAATAAGTTTTTTGGTTTTTGAGTCGGTACTCCTAAGCCAATTCTCAAATATATAAGAGATATTATTTGGAGGTATTAAGCCAAAAGAAATATGAACAGATCTCCAAAGAAATTTAGCAAAATGAAACTCAAACAATAAATGATGAATAGTTTTATTCTTCATGCAGAAGCAACATCTCTGGCTACCACTGTTCTAGTTCCTTCTTGCTAAGTTATCTTTCATTAGTATTACTCAACATCTCTGGCTACCACTGTTCTAGTTCCTTCTTGCTAAGTTATCTTTCATTAGTATTACTCCTTTGAATAGATACCACATTAAAATATATATTTTGAGAGGTATTTACAGTTTTCATAAACACTTGTTCCTCTGTTAATAAGAAAACATGGTGGCTTGGAAGTTCTGCTTAGCTTCAATGAAGATCCAAATCTTGCTTTCGGATTCAGCGCGTACCAGTTGGTTTGATCCTGCAACCAACAAAATATACAAGAAAGCAATGTTAGTAAACGATAGTCGATTGGTTGGTGGACCGATGAGTTATCGTAGAAACCTAGCCGATGTAAACGAGTCAAATCGGCTGTAAGATAGAGGATGTTACTCATAAAATAGATTTAGGGTAAATATAATCATAAATAACTTTTTCTTAACCGAATTAATCCTATAGGTCGAACCCAATCGATACAACATGAGATTGATATCTTTTAAAGTTAATTGTCATACAATTATATAGCTTAAATGACTAGCCAATGGGTAGATGTTGTAGATTAGACCCAAAACAATCATGATCGGCCGTAGAGAGAAATAACAAGTAATTACTAATTTAATCCTTTTCTTAGATGCAAGCAATTACGATAGATCGGACCTAACCGAGACAGTATTAATTGCTTATAACTAAGATCAGACAAATCAATAATTACATAGATTTATATCATGGCCAATAAGATATTTTAGGGTATTTCAGATAATGTATCGGCTAGAACTCCAATACAGTCTTATAGAGGAATATCAATCTTAATCAAATACACTAAACAAGTTTCAATTTTGACGGATACCTAACTGATGGCAGTGTGCGGCTTTGAAACAAGCTTAATATATTTAAAGGATTGATATACTTGGATGTAGATATAACACATTAGGCAAATTAAAGCATGTTAACATAAATGCAAAATAGTTATATCAGGTAAGATCGGCCGAAACCCCAATTCTACCCTTATTAGTAATCAATAAGCAGGTTAGTTTTTATGATTCTAAACACAACTTAGTAGGTCAAACTTAATTGATGCAGTAATAAGTATTAAAAGAAGCATAAAGTCTAAACAAACAAGCATTTGACTGATTTTTAGGGTGGTAGATACCTTAGATAATCTAAACTAATGAAACGATTTAGTCGATACCGACAAAAACCTCAAAAAGGGATTGACTAATACAAGTAAATTGAGCTATCAAGTTAGATTAACCAAGATATATGATAACCAGTAGTTGTATAAGATAGATTAGAACATCTAAAATGATGCCCTAACTCGTGGATACAAATCGCTGTGACAAGGCATACCTCTTGCTGGAGATCGAAGCCGATACAGCCTAACTCAAAATAAGAACTCGTTGAAAAGTAAAAGTAAAAGGGTGGCGATACGTCGAGAGTGTGTATTGAACTGTTGTTGTTATTTAAAAGACCCTGGGCATATATTTATATCCGAATATACAAACCTTGTCCATATCGAACACGACTCAAACTTGCCTAAATACAAAATAAACAAACAAGTTCGAAGGGGGACTCTTACCATGAATTCCTTAAAGGAAATAGCTAAATTTTATCCCTAATTAATAGATACAATTGCCTATTCTGGACTCAACCTTGTTTGGCAATATCTTCAGATATTTTCCCGAGTCCGATACAAACTTATATTGCCTATATCAGCTAAACCGGGTCCGATTTTGTATCAGCCAATGCAGCTTCCAGCCGATGCACTGCTCTCTTTTTGGAAACAACCCTATCTTCTCTGAATCCGCTTTGAATCTATTTTCATCCTTTCGTTTCCTTGCCAAATTTTGCTGTTAACACATGCCCCCCAATTCTGAAATATAGATAAATATGCTACGAAATTATCTTTTAGATCCATAAAAATCTAGGGTTTCCATATTCCGACCGTTAAAAGCGCAAGCTATAAATAACAACGACCCCTACCTCAATCTTCACGCCATTAACTTTTTACCACCGATTAAACCACACTTAAACCGCGCACTGCTTCTCTCTCATCTCCGGCGACCGTATCGACGACACAAGCTTCTCTAGCGGTGGCTCCGGTGATTCTTAGTGATTCCTAGTGATTCCCGTGCTTCAAGCCCAATGGCGACCACCACCAATGTCCCTAAGGTAAGGCCCCCTCAATTCGTGTTTTATCGCCTCAATTCATCTTTACTCTACGTCAGGTTAGATTAACCTTTGCTCTAGATCCCCTTTCGCTGAATTTTCTTATTCTTCCCCCTCTGTTCATTTTGAGTGTAGCACTTGAGAAATCAGATTGCGATCCCCGTTCTTAAGGAACCTACTCATTATTTCCTTGGGCCAATGGGAGATACAGACCCCACTCATTTTGTAAATGTTGAGACCAATAGGATCCCCTTTAGGCAAACCAAGCTCAATTTAGTCGATTGGCAGATAACTTTTAGATCCTGGCCTTCGAGCCTTGATGGATGGAGAAACTGGTACAAGAGAGTATCGGCTACCAAACAAACTATTTGGGATGAAGCAGAAATATCTCAATGCTTGGCTCTATCTTTAGCCGATATGAAGAAGGATGAACCCTTGATGTCATCGGCCTCTTACTTTTGGTCAGACAATTTAAATGCTTTCATCTTCAATCAAGGTCCGATGACTCCCACTCTTCTTGACATCTCAATGCTTACTGACCTGGATGTGACTTCATCGGCCAATTTCTTTAGTTTGAAAGTAAAATGCGACAATAAGTTGGTAACCAAGAATGTGGGTGGCTCGTCAGGATACATATCTAAACATATCGGCACTGGACCTGTTTCTGATAAATAGCACATAGCCTTTCTGAACCTTTGGCTGGAAAGATTTGTGTTTTGTGGATCAACATGTGGACCAATGGCTAACATGCAGCACATAGCCCAAGCAATAGTTGAAAAGAGATCCGTTCCTTTGGGAAAATATTTGCTTGGAGCTGTATACGAGATGATGAGTCAAGCATCGGCTAAGATCCTTACCGATAAATCTGTAGGACATGGTGGCCACTTGTATACAATTGCAGTTGCCGAGAAAACCCCTCTTTCTTCATCCAGCTTTCCTTCTGATTATTCCGATGAGGAAGAAGAGACAACCCACCGATGCACATCGTTTGGAGAGGCAACATCAGTTTACCCTGGATCAAGGCCATCGGCAGAAGCATTCCAGACTTGGTTCTATCATTTTTATGATGGTTTCCCAAAAAATACCAGAATTTGGTTTCCTTACACCAATTTTGCGGATTTTGAGCTGCCTGTCGATATGAGACTAGATGATCTCAACAATGAATTATAATTATGGTAGAATTATATTACAACTAACTTTTTAAAAATGTAAAAGTTTTCCATTCAAAAACTCTTGGCATTTTTTTATGATAGTCCTAGAAAAAAATACAATTCTCATTTCCACAAATTTTAAAATAGTTGATGGTCCTTAAATGTCGAATTCGACTGTCAACTACTGCATTAAAACAAATAAAATGAAACACCAAACTTAATGGTAGGTGTCAACGGTTATATCCGTAGACCGTATTCTGACGGTATTGGGGTACGTTGGTACAAGGATCTGCAAGAAATGACATCAAGCACACATAAGACAAGGATTATACTAGTTCAGGCCCCTCGTAAGGTAATAGCCCTACTCCAGTTTATATAGGATTATGACAAAAACCACATAGATTATAATAGAACAACGGAAAATATAGAGTACCGACGAGATCCCTATCGAGAACGACTCAACGAGATTCAAGCGGCGAGTTGTCTTCAAGTCTTCTGGATTGCCTCTACTATGGTGGTGGCTTGCGCTATGATTCGATGATCCCATACCCCCTGGGGGCTTTGTATTTATACCGCAGACTGCCTTGGCCTCCAAGTAGAACTCAAAGAGTACTTTTGGCCCATGAGATCACAGAGATTGTACCTTTCATGAATAGGACTCTAAGACCTTCTATTCAAGATACACTTTCCATATCCATTAGTCGAATTCCATAATGTCAAGATAACCTTCCCGTATCCTTGGAGTATACCGTATCCGTATACTTCATAACCCCAAGAATAGGAGGTATGCCTTATCCGTAACCCTGACAATAGGGTTTACTACTAACTATTTAAATAAGTATTGGTAAATATTTGTAGCAGGTAATTTTGGATAAAAATACACTTGCCATACGATGAAATGTACCTCCGACAAATCAAACGCGAGTACATGGATTGGAAGGCTCACAGATCACTGCAAAACTGACATATTTGAGGCCTATTCACCGTGCACTGTCTTAAGGGCCCACATGTTATACACTAGGTGAAAGTCGATGGCCAGAGGTGGTTTGCCTGGCTTTCACGTGGCGATCTCCCATTAGCTGGTGATGGTGGTTGTGGGTAAACTGACTTTGGTAACCACCATTCACAACCATCATTAAGCCCTATAAAAGGAGGTGTTCATTTCATTCACAACACACAACTCAAGTGGAGTACAATTCACTTTCATATTTAGGCTACACTCTAGTAGTGTTTAGAAAATAGGAATAGAGTGAGGGGAAGGTCTGGAGGAGTGCTGGAGTTGTTAGCACTCTCTTCTCTCTTGTACCTCAGCGAATGCTTCTTTAACGTCACCCTTGGCAACGTCACAAGCCAATGGAGGGCTCCACCGGGTCCTACCACTGCACACTTCTACAACATCAACCTCGACGATGACGCCACTGCCAACCTTCATGCCCAAGCGGGGTTCTGAACATTAAGGCCCTAGTGCTTGTAACCCTCGACCTCAACTCCGGCAACTACACACAGTGGCATGGCCTCATCCTTGTCACCCTTGACAAGTACGCTCTTGCCGACCACGTCCTCACCAATCTACACCGGCCAGATCATCCTTGTTGGATCTGCATGGATTGTGTCATCCTCTCTTGGATGCACGGCACCATCTCCGTCGACTTGCTGCAGTCTGTGATGACAGACAACACCACCGCTCGGCTCGTTTGGCACGGCCTTGAGCATCGGTTCTTGGGCAACCATGAATCTCATGCCCTCAACCTCTCCGCCAAATTCTACAACTTCTACCAAGACGACATGTCCATCACCAACTACTCTCATCGCTTGAAAACCATGGCGGACGACATGGGTGACGTCGGCACTGGAGGCATCTCTCCCGGGCGCCCGCTACCGTGCTCCTCGTCAGCACGGGAGGCCGGCTATCCAACTCCGAAGGGACGCCCACGGGTGGCAACCCGGCGCACGCTACCGGCTATGGCAATACAAGCAATCACAACAACAGCGGCAACAACGGCAGCCACAAGGGCAGTAATTGAAACTGTCGCTGCAACAACAACGGCGAACAGCAACAGCAACAACAGCAGTACCATCCACTGGGCATTAGTGGACAGTTGGCCAACTGGCCGTCTCCACTAAATCTGTGGAATGACATGTTACAAATGTGGCCGACCCCTATTGGCTTCGCCCCTTCTCGTGGCGCCGACCCTGGCCTTCTCGGACCTCGCCTCGTTGTGCCATCTATCTTCATCAGTGCCATGCCTACGGCTCCTCAAGATGTGGTCCAGCATCCTATATCACCTTATATGCTGGGCCTCACAAACACTGGCAACTTCGCCACTGCTGGACAAGGACAACAGCTTGCTGTCCCGGCTGGCCTCGCTGCTCCTTCAACACCGGCTACACCATCTTCCTGGAACGGAAGCACCAGCGCACAATGGGACCAACAGAGGCTAATCAACACCTTCAACATGGTGGCGCTGTCCCAACCGCCTTCACATGACTAGTATATGGATTTTGGTGCCTCTTCCCACATGACATCCGATGTCGGTACCCTCTCTACTTCCTCCCTCCCTAACCCAAATACTCCCTCTTACATCATAGTTGGTGATGGTTCCCCTCTACCTATAACTGCCACTGGTTCCATATATTTGTCTTTCCCTAACCGTTCCTTGATCCTAAACAATGTTCTTGTTAGCCCTTAAATTATCAAAAATCTTATTTCCGTTCGTCGTTTTGCTTGTGATAATGATGTTTCTATTGAATTTGACAAATATGGTTTTGATGTGAAGGATTTCCAGTCCAGGAACATGATCATCAGGTACAATAGCTCCGGGGATCTCTACCTAGTCCACGTTGCTGAACTCCACTACGCTCTTGCCATCCACGAGTCCACCCTTTGGAATCGTCGACTTGGTCACCTTGGCGCCGACGACCTCATGGGTCTCGCACATTCCTCTGTCATTCCACCATACAAAGAACTTTTAGTTTGCCACGCTTGTCAGCTTAGTCATCATTGTCGTCTTGCTTTTCATACCAGTTTTACTAGAGCTACTTCCAATTATGATTTAATCCATTGTGATTTGTGGACCTCTCCTATGCCTAGTGTCTCCGGTTATAAATACTATTTGGTTATACTTGATGATTGCTCCCACTTTGTGTGGACGTTTCCACTTCAGCTTAAGTCTGACACTTTTCGCACTTTGTCTAACTTCGTTGCTTATGTCAAGACTCAATTCTCCAAGACGATTCGTAGCATATAGCATGATAACGGAGGCGAGTTCGACAACACCTCCTCCCGCACTATAACACCCTGAAAATTTTGAGTTTAAAATACGAAAACAAAATTTGGAATAATCAAAGTCTTTTTCAAATCTCATTCATGCTGGAGTTTATTGGATCCTATTTTCCTTTTTCCTCTTGTGCTTGGGCCAAAAAGTTGAAAGTTTAGGAATATAATTCATTTTTGAATCAAAATAGTATATGTTAAAAGAACCATGATTATGAAATATATTAATTAAGAACATATTTGCAAATACTAATTATCTTCCTCAAGACCCTTTTATGAATTTAAACCCCTACAATATGTTGGTTGTATAATTAAAATCAAATGCTAGAAATTCGGGGAAATCCTTTAAGTGTTAATTCCTTAAAGTTAATATTTAATAAATAAAATCTAATATTGAGTATTTTCTACAAATCCTTTTTAAGGATTAAGTCCTTTGGAATTGTCTTACAAACAAAGGCTAGTGAAAATTTTCTATCAAAATCCTATTTGTAAATTAAATTCTTAAGAGTTTACTTTAAAAAGTTTTTACAGAAAAAGTCTGGTTTTCCTCCTTGAAGGGCCTAGCCCAACCGCCTATTAGAACTTGTTGTTCTTTGAGTGTGTTTAGTTTTGTGCCAAAAGATCTCAATTAAGTCCATCCTTGTGATTTCCAATTCATGCCCTAAATTAAATCTCCCAAGATTTGAATTTTGTAGTTCGATTCTCAGCCTAAGTTAAACCTTTCCCGAAAAGTCTATCCAGTAGTGATAAAACTTTGACACTTATCCAGAATCACCTCTCAAGGTGATATACCTCCTAGTAGAACTCTCCTATTCCATTGATTGCGGTCCGATGTAAGTTAACCATAGTCCAAAAAACCCATTTCGATTGTTACAAGATCGTGTTCTTTCATGGAATCTTTTGAATACCAAAAGTGGAATCTAAACCCTATTTTCATTTACTTGGATTGCTTTCCTCGGATCCCTTCCCTCCGATTTCAACTTTATTTGAGATCCCCAGAAATAGGCCCTTCCCTCAAAGTCACAAAACTTCTAATGAATTCATATATCGGACGTCAATCCTACATCTCTACTCGACAGCGTAATCTATCCATCCAAACACTTCCCAGGAATAGTACAATAGCTCTTTTACATTCAAATGCCAAAATTGAATTCAAAAGTCCAATTAAACAGTCCAGTTACAAATTCAGACAAATCAATGTCCCAATACAGTCCAATTTACAATTTTTTTCGAATACAAATGATAGTCCAATTCAAATCCCCTTCAAGTTCCAAAATCCAAATTCCTAGGAAAATACCAAGAGTTCCTATTCACTCCAGGCCGGCCCTTTCCTTCCCTCCCTCTGCCCAGTACTCCAGCCGGCCCAGCACCCCTTCCCTTTGTCAGCCCAACATAAAACATCTTCTTCTCCCTCTCCAGTCGGCCTAGCTCAGCCCAAACGCACGCAAGGTGCTCGGCGCTTTGCCTGCGAGCCATATTGTGCCGACCGAGTCAGCCAATGCCGCCGCATCGACTGAGTGCCCACGTCGAACCGTGCGCTGCGATGAGCCGCACCGAGACCTCTCGTGCGATGCGCCGAGCTGCCCCACACCACGCACACAGCGCCGTTCACCACCGAGGTCGGCCCGCGTCGTGCCGCCCCGCGATGAACCGCGGACGTGTTCTCTCTGCCTTTTTTCGTGTTTTCCGCCGACCACGGGCCCTCGGAGACGACTTCCACACTCAGCACTGCGCCTATGGTCCCCACCTGGTGACTTCTTCGCCTCCCCATACCGCGCAAAGCGCCGCCCGACATCACCGTGCAAAGCGCTGCCCGACATCACCCCCTGGTCTCGACCAAATGCCGTCCAACCAATGGCCGCGCACCACCTTGCCCCCGCCTTGCCTTTTTTCCCGGTGTCCACGCCATGCCAATGTCGCTGTGCGTAGTCCATTGCCTCGCCCCCTCGCGCTCCAGCCATCGTGGTCGCACGTCCACGCCGAAAGTGTGGGCAGAGCTCACGCCATCCACACCGCTGCTGCCCTATCGATGAGATTGACTCGTCGTGCGCCCATGTCAGTCGTCGCTGCCGACCCTCCTGACCGCGCCTTTTCTCCGCTCTTCACGCCCTGCTCGCTGTTGCCTGACGACCTCTCCTGCGCCAAGATCCAAGTCCACTGAACCACCCGAAACACCGGCATCGCCATGAGCCATGTGTCCATACCGAAAGAAGAGAACCAAGCCCACCAAGACATGCTTACCTTATACTCCCTGCCCTGTGCCGCCTTGCCGCTTTTGTCAGCTGAGTAGTCCAGCCGGCCCTACTTGGCCGAGACCTATATAACGATGTCAGCTTTGTGATATACAACTTTGCATTTGTGTACCATATACTGATCGAGGGAATGATATTGTAAACACATGGGGTTTCCAGTGTACAAAGCTAGGGGCCGACATGCACATTCTTCCTCACCGAGGGAGTTGCGCTACTTATGTCTTGCCCCCACACTTCTCCTCAGAATGGCAAAGCCGAGTGCATGATTCATTCCATGAACAACATTGTTCGTTCCCTCCTATTCCAGACAAGCTTCCCCTCCCCCCTCCTTTTGAGTAGAGGGCCATTACACCGCTGCATATCTCATAAACTGCCACCCTACTAAAACCCTCTGGTTCCATACACCTCACTTCGCACTTTACGGCATCGATCCCTCCTATAACCATCTCCGAGTCTTCGGTTGCAAATGCTACCCTAACCTTTCCACCACAGCCCCACATAAACTATTCCCTCGGTCTACCATGTGTGTTTTTCTTGGCTATCACATTGACCACAAAGGGTATTGGTGTCTGGATCTTGGTTCTAATCGAATTATTATCTCCCATCAACTGGTGTTTGATGAGCACTCGTTTCCTTTTGTCGAGTCATCTAACGGGACATGTGCTACTAACTTGGATTTTCTTAATGATTTTTTAGCTACACTATCGAACCCTATCGGCCCTCCTAGGCGAGCCTCGGCGCCAGTGACTGTCGCATTGTCTTCAACGTCGGCTATCTCCTGTCCCGACTGGGCGTCATCCCCAGCGACCTCAACACCACCTGGCTCCCCTGCAGCTTTGTCGGTCAGCGCCACGCTCCCTGGCTCACTGGCAAGTCCTCATGCTACATCGCCTGTTGCCACATCCCCGCGCTTGTTGAACTCTTCTGTCGACAGCCAGTTTTCACCAAGCTCAGGCAACCGGCCTCCATCACCTCATGCAATGGCACCCATTGGGCGGCCTCCCACTGTGCCCATGTGCCCTTGCAGTGCCCGCCTGCTCGATGGCCGACGTCCACCATCTATCCTTGGAGCTTCCCCAGCCATCAACTCTCACAATATGGCCACCCACAGCAAGTCTGGCATTCACCTATCCACTGACCGGCTCAACCTACAAGTGTCTACGCTCCCGTCGATCCCCCGCACATACAGAGCTGCATTGGCGGATCCACATTGGCGTGCCACTATGGAGGAAGAGTATGCTGCCCTAAGTACCAACAACACATGGGATTTGATTCCGCTACCCCTTGGTGCCAACATTGTTACAGGGAAGTGGATTTTTCGCCACAAGTTCAAGACCGATGGCACACTGGATCGATACCAGGGGAGATGGGTCCTACGTGGTTTCACTCAACATCCAGGAGTTGATTTTGATGAGACTTTCAGTCCAATGGTGAAGCCCACTACAGTTTGCACTGTCCTCAACATTGCAGTCTCTCGGGATTGGGCGATTCATCAACTCGACATCAAGAACGCCTTTGTCCATGGATACAGAAGATAGTGTATTGTTGTCAGCCCTCCGATTTCACTGATCCAGCCCATCCCAGTTTGGTGTGCTGACTCAACTGCAATCTCTATGGTTGAAGCAAGCACCTCGCACGTGGTACAGCTGGTTCGCGACCTTCTTACAGTCTATTGGATTTATGAAAGCTAAGTCAAATACATCTCTCTTCATGTACTGACGTGGCAATGACACCGTATATCTTCTTCTCTACGTCGATGAAATTGTTTTGACAGCTTCCTCCACACATTTACTTCAATGGACCATCTTTCAGCTTCAGTCCAAGTTCTCTATGAAGGATTTGGGTGCCCTTCATCACGTCTTCGGCATCAGCGTTGTCAGATGACCTTTCGGTCTGGTTCTCTTCTAGCGCCAGTATTGTTTGGAGATTCTTGAGCGTGCAGGCACGCTGGAGTGCTAACCCTGCTTCACTCCTGTCGACACATGTGTGAAGATCTCTGCTGTTGACGGTCCTCTTGATGGTGATCCTACTAATTATCGCAGTCTTCCTGGTGCTCTACAGTATCTCACCTTCACCTAGGGGTGGATATCAAGCTGGCTCGGCTTAGCTCATCTCGTCCTAGCTCGTTATCCTAACGAGCTGGCTCCACTCGACTTGTTATCCTAATGAGCTAAAAGGCTGGCTTGGCTCGGCTCGTTGGTAAATTCGATCAGCTCGTTTAGCTTGTGAGCCAGAAGAAAAATGAGAGCAAATGCGGTAGAGGGGGAGAAGGTGAACTCACCAAGCCTCAATGTTCAACAGATTGGAAACGAAAACAATGAATTCTCAAATATTGATACGATGATAAATAAAAAACATGCCACTGATCAATTATTACAATGCAAATGTAACCAAGTGGCTGGATTAAACTGGTACTGCAACAAAAATCAAATAAACATTCCGGATCTGAAAGCGCAAATGAGGAATCAACAAAACACGAGAAACAATCATCTTAAAAGAAAGGATGTCCTGCCAGATGTTGCATGGTGGTCTGGGTGGCCTCGTTCTTGATGGTGGCCTCCACACTGTACCGTTCGTTGAGGGGCCAGCCGCTGTGCAACCGGTCGCTGAGAACCTGAAATTTGTGCCGACGGAGATGAGCACAAAAGTCCAGGGTTGACAAAGCCGAAGACGGGAGGCCGGCAGAGGCTAGGGATGGTGTCTGGTAACTTGGTGCTGCTACGGGGAACAAGCAGTCAGAGGATGATAGCGGCGATCTGGAAGGCTGCACGAGAGTGAGAGGAAAGGGGATCGGTGACACACGAGAACGCGAGAAAGGGGATGCCGTGCGTGCTTCTCACCATCTAGGGTTGCCTTTTCTTTGTTTAATGGGCTTGGGCTGTATTGGCAGTTGCATAACTGAGCGGTTGGACACACCTCGTTTGGCTCATGAGCAGCTCGAGCTGGCTCGTTATAGCAAACGAGCTAAAACCCTGGCCCAGCTCATTAACAAATCCAAACGAGCCAAGTCGAGCCGAGCCGAGCTAGGCACGAGCCACGAGATTTTCGTCCAGCCCTAGCCATTCTAGATCAGGTTATGCTGTCTTTCTAGATGACAACTTGATCTCCTAATCATCCAACCATCAGAACATAGTCTCCCGCTCTAGTGCCGAGGCTAAATATCGTGCTGTTGCAAATGTTGTTGCTGAAACATGCTGGTTCCGACAACTGCTTCACAAGCTTCACACCCCTCCTTCACAGGCCACCTTGGTGTATTGTGAAAGTGTTAGTATGGTGTACCTCTCTACTAATCCCGTACAACATAAGCGCACCAAACATATCGAGATTGACCTACACTTCGTTCGGGACAAGGTTGCTCTTGGTACTATTCATGTCCTCCATGTGCTGACATCTTCGCATTACGTTGACATCTTCACCAAGGGACTTCCGAGCTTTGTGTTTTGTGATTTTCACTCCAGTTTGAACATTTGTCTCACCAATGTTCAAACTGCGGGGAGGGGGGTGTTAGAGTTATATTTGTATTGTGTTCGGTTTCCCGTATTCTCTTCCGATTTTGTTTCTATAAATCGGTTGTAGTGATAAGGACGTATTGTCCCTATATGTACTCGTGCCCGTGATCAATCTAATTATCGCGTTGACTCACATACGCTTTCACTTCATGCCGCCGCAGGTGCTCAAGATAGCCACAGGCCTCGAGCATAGTGGGCACCGCTTCCTGTGGGTGCTGCATGGCCACCCACCCACCGGCATGCCATACCCGACGGATGCCGAGGTCGACGAGCTGCACCCGGAGAGATTCTTGGAGAGGACGAAGGAGAAGGGCCTCTTGTGGTCAAAGTGGCACCGCAGAAGAAGATCCTCGACCACCTAACCGTCAGCTACTTCGTGACGCGGGTGGAACTCGACGTTGGAGAGCTTGTGGCACGGCGTGCCGCTAGTGCCATGGCCATTGTACACAGAGTAGCACCTGAATGCGTCCAATCTCGTGGTCGCCATGGGCATCGCCATGGAGATGAAAGTGGACAGGATGAGAGGCAACTTCGTGGAGGCGGTGGAGATGGACCGCATGCGCCTGATGGACGACCGATCGGAGGAAGGGAGGAAGGCGAGGGAGAAGGTGGCGGAGGCAAAGGCCGCGTGCTGGAACACTGTGGAGGAAGACGGGTCATCGTCCCTGGCATTGCAGATGCTATGGTCCATATGTCATCAAAATAGTTACAAAATTTTCTAAACTATATTGTTCAAAGTTTGATCTAGAATTGAAATAAAATGAAAAGTTCTATAGTCGAAATGTTTCATAAGAGCCCACTTTTATTCAAATCTCGATTAGTTTTAGCATATCTAAAACAATACTCCCTCCATCACAAAATATAACAACTTCTAGTCTTCAAAATTTTTTCCAAAATATAACAACTTCTCCACCTATATTATTTTCTGAACCAATCATAACCTTTCAGCAATCAAATTTCCTACCTACCTCCTCTTATCAACTAATCACAATCTTCTCCCAGTTAAACTATCAACCGTAGTAAAAAAAACTCAATAATTAAAAAAATCATATGCACTTGGTGTTTAAAAAATTTAAGCAAATTCATACTACTCAACATACAAAGGGTGGGATTTTTATAAAACTTTAGAATAATAATAATTGAGGTTTATGAAAGTTACTCTTTAAAAAGAAGTGATATTAAAGAAAGGAAAGCGACCCATATCACACTTCTCAGATTGGGCCTCTTATTTGGTAACTCGGACCTTGGGATCTGCATCTCGTGCAGTGTCTTGGCGAAGAGGATGTTGAGGGCGCTGCCACCATCGATGAGAACACGCTTGAGATTGACGTGGTGAACAACCGGGTCTAGTACCAAGGGATACTGCCCCAGGTGAACCACTCGGTCAGGGTGATCTGAGCAGTTAAACGTGATAGCCACCTCCGACCATAAATAATGTGAAACTTCGGGTTGAACTACGTTGATTTCCCTATCGGTCAGCTTCTGCTTCCGCTTCGACTCATAGGCAAGTGGTCCTCTGAACATATGGTTCAACTCGATCCTAGGGTCTTGGAAGGGTTCTGCACTGCCGTCTCCATCGTCCTTCTTGGTTCCTGAAGTCCCGGTTCTGTCTATCGGTTTCTGAACTTGGGCCGCGTAGTGCTCGGTGAATTGCTTGTAGATGAAATAGTCTTTGGCCGTGTGTTTATGATTTGGGTGATGCATGCATTGAGCGGTCATGATCTTGTCATAGGCGCTTACGCGTGGACGTTGCTGCTGGTAGTTTGATGTTGCGGCCACCAGATCGTCAGGCTTACGCTTGCGATCCTTTTGGCCACCGTTGCCATTGCCGTTCTCCTTCTTGGGCTGCCAGCTACTTCCTGACTGCTTGCCTTGACGTGATGCTTTAATGGCGTCGTCTAACTTTGCATAAGAGTTGACCGTCTCGAACATCTTCTTGACTGTCCTTGAAGGCTTACGCCCGAACTTACCGATTAACAGCTCATTGCAGATGCCCTTCTGAAAAGCGGCTATGATGACATCATCGGTGATATCAGGGATCTTGTTGCACTTCTCCAAAAAACACCGGATGTAATCTTTTAAGGACTCGTCGGGCTTCTGGATTACGTTGTAGAGGTTGAAGTGAGTCCCGGTTCTCTCGAAGGTGCCTTGGAAGTTGGCGATGAAATGATCTTGAAGCTCACTCCAAGAGTCGATGGATCCCCTTGGTAAACTGGCGAGCCAATTCCTGGCTGAGTAGACGAGTGCCACGGGTAAGTAGTGTAACACCCTAAAAAAATCGACCGACGAAAACGAAACCCTAAAAAAACACGTAATCTCGAAAACTTTTGATCAAATTGCATCATGCCGAATTTAATTGCCCATTTATTTGAATCTTTATTTGCGGAGTTAAATTAAACATTGCATAAAGAATTAATTAGGTATAAACCCTAAAAAGAAAATCGGCTAAGTAAATAATTAAGAAAAATAAATTGAAATAAGTTTTAAACAAGATTGGTAGCAAATAAAATAATCGACATGAATATCATAAGCGAGTTTTCTATTTTGGATAGTATAAATTTATACCTTAAAGTAGGAAATTATATATATATATATATATATCTACATATATAAATATAGAAATGTATATAGATAAATATGGATGATATAAAATTTTGGGTGAATCTTTAGGGTGGAATAATACAAATATTGAGCAAAATTCACTTGGGTGAAAATTTGAATTTTTGGAACAAGTTTTAAATAGGAAATCAAACCAAATTTACAAAAATAAGAAAAGGTACTATTCATTGCCCCCTTCTCCATCCAAGCTGCCGCTGTCGCCGCTCCGGGCCGTCACGTTGCGTCACCGTCGCCGCCTCACAATGCCGGTAAGCCTCCCCTCTCCTTCTCCTTTCCGCCATGCAACCGTCGCCTACGCAGAGAGGCCGAGGGAGAGAGGGAGAGAAAAAGAAAAGAAAGAAGGAGAGGAGAGGCAGAGAGGGAGTCGAGAGAGAAAAGAAAAAGAAAAGAAAAGAGAGGGAAAAGAAAAGAGAAGAAAAAAAGGGAAAAAGAAAAGAGAAAATCAGGGAAATAGAGGGGACATTAAATTTAAGTATATACATATATAATAGTCTGTTAATTAATCGTAGATTATTTTTGGAGATTCTTTGAAAATAAATTATGGTTATCTATTTAATTGGTTATTTATTTAGTTATTTATTTACTTTACGAATGATTGAAATATGGTAGAATTATTATAGGAATCTAATTATCGGGCAAATTTATTTGGAATCGCGTAAATTAAAATGAGTAAATACTTTAATCGATTAACACAAATATTTTAGGACAAAATGGATTAAAATTGGAATAGTACTATTTCGCAAATATTAGGATCGATAACGAATTTCGACGCTCGCGCTCGATTTTTTTTAATTGGATTTAATTGGGTTTTATTTGAATTTTAATTGAATTCAAATCAATTTCTTTCGCACGGAATTCTAGACCCCGAGGGAGTTGCGATTCCGAACGAGGATCAAGACCCGCAGGACTTCAAGCAAGGCAAGTCATCACTAAACCTTGAGCATGTTGAACCAATTGTGAACTTATTTTAGATTTAAAATAAAGTTTGCATGCTATATGAATATATGTGAATGCCCTACCTTGCTATATGTCATGTCTTTGATATTGATTATCCATGCAAGTCTTTGTCATCCACAATATAATATATTTTTAGTCAATACTTGAGAAAGCTTAGCCATGCTACTTTTGAATCATGCATATTCATATTTATCAAAATGCTTTATGCTCAAGTAACTACCTTTGGGAAGGTGGTTGAGATGCAGCATGTGGAGACATGAGCGCCACGTTGCCATGACATTGATGACATGGTTTGCGAAAGGAAAAATAAAACTATACAACTGTTTTTGACTAGGACGGTTGGAGGACTTGGGTGGTGTCCGGTAAAGGCAAGTGTCGACCCTGGTCAATTAAGGACCGAGCCATGAAGCTAAGCATGAAATGACCCCCGTACAACCATACTTCTCGAATGGGTATAGACCTAGCGGAGTAAAGAGCCGAACGGAGGCAGTATCCATGCATAGTGGTCTTCTTTATGTGTATTAGAGGTGGGGGCCTACTGTGGGGTCGCCACTGGTACGACCGCCATGTGTAAACCTAAACTTAATTATAACTTAATGCATGCATAAGTCTTCCCTCCCCATGAGCGCCAGAACTCCTCTCACTGCTAGAAACTTGTAACGCCTAGAGTGCATGAGGATGCAAGTTCATGGAGCGGGTACTGCCAATGCGAGGTTATTGAAATGCTTTGCCGTGACGTTTCTCATGTGTTGGGACGAGGCTCATGCGTTGCGCAATCGCGGAGTACGGGTAAAGTGTACATCCACTACAGTGTGAGTAAATCAAATCTATTCGAATAGCCGTGCTCGCGATTATTGAGCACCGGGACGTGTGTTAGACTTAGCTAGACTCTAAATTCTTAAACTGATTAGGATGGGATATTGCATGATGATTTTATGCTGGTGGATCCACTTCTCGGAAGGCGAGAAGGGGTAGACCCTGGGAAACCATAACGACCCAATGGCGGGAAGCCATCCTTAGGATCATAATGGATGGTGGACAGAACCGTCATTGATTAATGAACTATGGTATTAAAATTTGATCAGTCTATGCTAGGTCTTAGGCTTAAGAAAAGATTTGCATAACTTGCTTTATGCAAATAAACCTGAAGCCATTCCTTGAAATACCCTCTATCATATGTATTATTGTTGTGGTGGCTTGCTGAGTACGGTTGGTACTCACCCTTGCAATTTACAACTCAACCAGAAGTCAGAGATGACGCTTCGGAGGATCCCTATGCTTACTACCAGGAGGTTGCCGATGACGATGGCACTCAGTAGGTCTTAGTTACGGTCGTTGCCTGTGGCAATGGCGTTGCCGCCGCCTCTAATCCGCCGCCTTATCTATTTCTGCTTTTAGATGTATTCCGGACCATTTGGTACCTTGTTTTAAGACTATGCCTTCGGGCCTATTGTTGTAATAATATGCACTCGACGCTTGTGTATGCGCAATTGGTATTTCAACTATGAGTTCGTGTGTACCAAACTACTTGATCTAGGGAAATGGTATAGTATACACGAATGATTCCTGTTGAAAAAACAGGGGTCTACAAGTAGTTAGCCATGGCTTTGCTATCTCCTCCTGCTGCGCAGATTGCTAGGGTGTAGATGGTTAACCACGACTCGGGGTTGGTTTTGCCATCATACTTTTTAATCCCAATGGGCTTGAAACCACTCGGCCAATCCACTCGACGCAGATTCTGGGTGAAAGCGGGTACTCCTACGTCACTATTGTCGAGAGACTTCCTTCATTCTTCATGGTGAGGCCTGTTACGCTCGTGGTAGCGTCGGTCGAGCACATCCCTCAAGTCACTCGGTGCGGGCCTCTGAGAGCCACTCTGGTAAGTGGAGCTACTATTGTGGTGGATCCCATCATGGACAGGTGGCCGGTTGTTACGTTTCTCATGAGAGTTGGCCAACAGGTCTTCGTGATTATGGATTTCGTTGGATTTGCCATGGGCCCTGCTGTGCTCGGGCCTTTTATAATCCTTAGACCACAGCGGAGGTAGGCGACTGACATCAAGTGTTTCCGCAGTAGACTCGATGACCCCCCGACTAGTTCCAGGGCTAAGTGGAGTAGTAGCTGCGACCATGATTTTGATTTTGTCTAGTATTGGAGTCACATTGGGTGGAGCCACGTCCATGATGGTGTCGATGAGGGTAAGGGCGGCGAATGCGTTCTGTTGGGGTGTGACAAAAACGTTGGTATTGTCAACTTGGGTCTGAAGTATGGTATCACGAGCGGTACGCCCGGCTACTACCAGATCTCGTTTCCTCCTGTCGTCCTCCTCCTTGTGTTTGCGTTCCTTTTCCTTGCGATTGCGTTCCTCTTCAAACTTGGCTCGTTCCTCTTTCGCAACCCTTCTGGCGACGGCTGAGACGATTTCTCCAGCGTCAGCCATGAAAACGCCAAAGAAAAGCAGCATGTAGTTGTTGTCGAAGTCAGAGCTATCGATGTACTCGGTGGAGATGTCGTAGAAATCGTCGAAGTCTGAAGAACTGATGTAGTCGGCGATCTCGATGGATGAGCAAGATCTGAGAGATTGGAGCATGACGCCGATCTCCCTGGAGCTTGAATCTGGTGTTTTGTTGGAGAAGACGCAATCTGAAGTAGACGAGGGAGACTCTTCCGAGTGGCTTGGGGCAGACCCAGAAAAAGGAAAGTTGGAGTAGATCTCAGCGGCGTTTGGTAACCCAAACGACACCGAGTGATTTTCTCCTCCTGACTGGTTCGAATCCGAGTCGAGGAGAGAAATCTTGCCGAAGCTGTCGATGATGAAGTCGAGGCTGCTGAAGCGGTATGCCTGCCCTGGGGGGAGGCGAGGTCGTCGATGCCTGATGTGGATCCCATCGCGCTTGTCGGCAAAAACTTGACGCAACCCCTACCTAGCACGCCAACTATCGAAACCTAATTTCGGCAATGAGAAAAGAGGGTAGTATACAAGCGCCAAACACGATGGGTTATGGGACAAAGGTTTATACAGGTTCAGGCCTTTTATAAAGAAGTAATACCCTACTCCTGTTTCGGGGATTGTATCCACCGAGTTATGTATTGGTGAAGAAAGTCTATCTGAGAAGTTATGCCCCTTAGGGAGCTCCCTACCCTCCTTACATAGCTTTAGAGGGCAGGTTTACAAAACAGAGACTTAATCACAAACGGTATTGGTCTCCTAATCCTTATCTTTAATCCTCCCAACTCAGGACTATAAGCCGTTTCATCATACATAAGGAAACATAATACTCAAATCTTAAACCGGCACATAATCATCATATAAAACCTATCCCCTCTAATCAGTCGGATAGGCCAGCCGTGTAGGTATATGGTACCTATAATCTCCACAATAACCTTGAGATGTAATATAAGATTCCATCTTTTTCTTCCAAAAATCAAAATCAACTCCATCGAAGACATGAGGTTTGTTTGTAAACTTTTCAGCCATGACAACAGATCTAAAGATCGGCAAAGATCAAATAGAAAACGTGGCTCCAATACCACTTGTAGGATCGAACAAAATCAAACAAACCTACCAGAGGGGGGTGAATGGTAGGAAAACCAAAACCCAAAAATCTTTTGCGGAATAAAAGATTTACCTCGAACCGAAGTAATCGACGAAGCATTGAACCCGCAGGTCGAACCGCCTCCTAGCCGCCGATCAAACCATAGTTGTCTGGCCAGTCAGACCGTAGAGACCTTGAAGACACCAGTTGAAGAAAACTCGAATATGCGGATTGAAATATCTCAACTTTATTGCATCAATTATCGTTTACAAAGTGCACCAACAACACTCCTCACCAAAAACTTGACTAAATTTGAAACCTTAATTTTTCTCTAAACTCAACTCTCACCCAATCGATATCTAGAGGCCTCAACCCCTCATCTATTTATACCATAAAAACCTACTACTCAAAGTAGGAGTAGAACTCCTAGTTCCACTAGGACTCAAACCCTCAATTTCCAAATCAGTTACAATTTCCAAATTTTGCTTCTCTATCAAACACAGACATGCATGGTACTGAACATATATATGCTACAGTAATCAAACTACTGTGGCACCATATCCTCTTCTCCAGATTCTTGTCTCAGTCTCATCCGCAAACACCGACACTTGCACACACACCTCGTGAAGCCCGTTGCGAAGATCTCCTCACACGGTGTCCATTCATCGTGTGCCATCTCGTATCCAACTTCGTCACCCGGTATCCTTGATCGTCTGGACCTCAACTCCTTCCTGAGTCTAGTCCCGATCCTACCGTCGATCGAAGTTGACCTCCAAGACTCCTGCACACAATTAAACACAACCGTTTTTAGGCACAGATATCACAACATGACCCACATTAGTCACACACACTCACACCAACATGTACAAATATTTTCAAGCCAATTTATCGAATAAATCATTTGCGAAACCAATTATTCATCATAAAATATTAATCATGACAATGATTTCATAGTTGTTACTTTTGTATTTTCCCTCCTTAACTGGTTACTACTTTTCTAGGCATAGCTGTGATTTTGCATTACCAAATTTTAGGCCATTTCTATATGATATCTAATAGCATTGTCTTGTCAATGTTGATCAACTGTTACATGTTATCTTACATTTCTTTGTCCTAATGGTTTCCTTTGTAGGTCATATTGAATGATCCTTTCCTGGGAAAGCGCATTGAGGAAGGCAATTCCGTCACTGCTCCTTTGAGAGACGAATTCCTTGAAAATGCTCGTCTGTTGATCTTCGAAGCTTACTGCTGTATCCGTCGGTGCATTGATATTGGGTTGGTGTTTCTGTCTTCTATTCACTTTTTTCTGTTGACATGAAAAAGTTTTCACTTAGATGAATGGCAGGGAACTGTAGTTTTAAATTATCAATCTATCTATCTATATCTATCTATCTATCTATACCTAATCTAATTGGGTACTTTTTTCGAGTTCTCACGTTAATCAGAAAGATTCAACCGTTGATTTGATGGATTATAAAATCATAACGTAGATTATAATATAACAACTGTAGTTGGGGCCACCACCTAATCTACCAAACCAATCTAACACGATCTCAGGTGATATAGCTAGCACCTTCGCCTTACATATGGCTGACGGCTGCACCCGTTACAATCAATCAACTGATTACCACGTTGTATCATCAATCAAACGATTGTATTTTTAGGGCTGTGGCGGCAGCATCATTGGCGCTACCTACCACGCCGTACGTAGTCGTCCGCGAACATACGGAACTGCAGTGAGCAATCCAACGACGACATCGATTCCCATCGGCAAGGCAACTGCATGCGTGCGATCGGATCGAGTCTGATGCAGCAGCCACGTTTTCTTTTTCAGGTAAAGATCAGAAGAATCGCATCCAGCTTGAGCAATCCAGTTGAATCGTATGATTGTGTGTACATGCATGTACCCAGACAACGGAGAGTCATCGGAGATACCAGTAGCAGTTAACAAGCTATCAAGCAAATTTGATCAAATCATACTCATGCATGATGCATGCCGCGAAGAACAGGGATTGAACTCACGTATTTGACAATGACAATTTGATTCAAAACTGAGATTTAACGAGAGATCATATATTCAGTCTACATGATTTGATGGATGCAGGAGTTTGTACACCAATTTGCAGAGATAAGAAGGAAAGGCTGGTGTCAGATTAATTCGATGGAGCAAATGAATGACTGAAGAAAGGGAAATAGCAAGCTTTCAGGTTTGCACTGAACTTGATTGTTATTATTTGCTAAATTTTCGTGCAAAATAAATACATTTAGAAATTTGCAGTGAAATTATATAAAATTTAACTAGATGCCGATAAATGTCTTTCCTAAATACACAACAGAGTTAAATCATGCGTACTGTGTGCTATAATATATGATACACACCAGTTCACAAAATGCACAGTTTGAAAAAAACTTTATGCACATGTTATACATGGTGTGACAACAGCCCTCCCATACATGATTTCGCTCAGAGTCATAATGGAGCAGTAAATCCATCCATTAATGGTTATATATGTTTTGTTCAGCAGAACTGATTCATTAAATTAATAACTAGATTACATTATATTTCGGAGAGATGAATCCAAAATAAGAACTATAGTGGGTGTCCTACACCTATCTCATAATACATCTAATACTCCAATTTTTAATTTCTAAGCAATATTATAATTAATATGGGGATCAAACAACTAAAGTTAAGAATCATGAACTTCATGGTATCCCATGCACAGGCGTAGGACAATTTAAAATGCTCCTCATTTTCCCGACAAACTAATCCAAGTTTGGTATATAGAATTTGGTTACTATTGAGGTACAGGTGGTGAGACTTTGAATCTTTATGTCAATTTTATATGATAATTAATAGTTTTTACGTCATTCCATACTATTAATTTAGTCAAATAATTTATCACTTTATTAATATTCATTGTTTTAGGAACTACATGATTTTGCAGGCAAATATAATTTAGCAATATAATTTGTAGACAGTTTTATTTTTATAAAAGTTGAATGATAAACACAATAAAAATGTTGATGTTTATATATAATATGAAAAATAGTATGATACTGTAAAGAACGTTTGTGTTAAATAAAATATACAATTGGAATGGGTCTTCCTTTTTTGTTTACCAATATTTAACAATTATTATAGTTGAAATTAAATATGAAGTAATAAGTATGAATTTGTATCCATATTATAAGGTCATCATCATGTCATTATTAACTTGGACTTTTTATTCAGCCATTTTGAGGAAAAGAACCAAACATATCCAATATATAAGTCAAATATTTTATATTCATGCTATGTATAAATAAATAGTCCGTGCAACGCACGGGTTGGTGACTAGTTCGCTAAATCATACATCGAATACAACAAGCCGGTTATGTGCCTTGCTTGGTCTTGCAATATTGTTTTTGTCAGTCAACTGCTTTTCATGTTGTAGAGAAGAGAAATTTTACGGTCCTTGAGAGAAATTATGTCAAGATACCTAAATTTTACTCTAAAAATCTTGGTACCTCGAGGAATCTAGTACCTGAAGGTATCAAGTTTTACACTAGATAATGTGATACCTATCGATATCTTTTTAAGGATGATAAAATTACCCCGTAGAGAACACTTCATGTCACTACAACGGTAACCCTCATCTGTGTCGGGCTGCAACCCACATCTGTGTCGGGTATGACACCCGACACAGCGTAGAGGTCACTGATGTGAGGAATCATCTCAAACGAGCATAAGTTCATCATGGATGAAGCTATCTCAATCAGGCCTCAACTAATACCCGTCACCGATAGCTTTGACCCAGACGACCAGTCAAACAGAGCCCGTCACGGATGACCTATCTCAATCGGGCTACAACTAGAGCACGTCACGGATGACACTCATCTCAATCGGGCCTAAACTATAGCCCATCGGGCTATAGTTTAGGCCCGTCACAGATGAGTATAATCCCAAAAAAAATAAATTTTATTCCAAAAAAATAAATTTTATTTTTTGTCTAGTCTCAGGCCTTTGTTAGCCATGTCATGCAATCCCGCCTCTCCCAGGTGGGCCTTTTTTGTCCTCACTCGTGTGCACCCGGGAAGAACTTCCCAGTCGGTCACCCATCCCGAAATTGCTCTAGGCCAAGCACGCTTAACATCAAAGTTTTTTTGGAGATTGGCTTTCGAAAAAATAGTTGTAACTTTTTGGTATGAGTATTCTATTAATCCTATTAAGCCTTAGGCCAGAATGTCACACATAACAAAATCCTTGGCAATCCAAACAACAAAATTGGATTGATAGAACTGTATAACTCATCGATATCTACAACTATTGTATTGGTCCTTTGTACAAATAAGTTCATTTGAACAATTCAAAATTTGAATTTTCAAAATTTGACAACTTCGAACAAAAATTGGGGTTAATAAATGATTTCAAATGGAAAAGTCACCAAAACCCAAGTTGTAGAACTCATCGAGGTGCAAAATTTTTATTTTGGTCATTTCTCCATCCAACTCCATTTGAACAATTTGAAATTTAAAATTCAAAGTTTGATAAATTCAAATAGAAATTTTTGTTAGTGAATGACTTCAATTGAAAAAGTCATCAACAACAAAGTTGTATAACTCATTAGGATCTATAACTTTTATTTTGGTCATTTTTCTATATAACATTTTTTGAACAGTTCGAATTTGAATTTGAAAATATGACAACTTCAAACAATATTTTCAAATACTAAATGATTTCAATTGAAAAAGTCATCAACAACAAAATTGTATAACTCATCAAGATCTAAAACTTTTATTTTGATCATTTCTTCATCCGACAAAGTGATAGTAACATTGTTCATAAAATTGACGTATCTCTTATCTGGTTTTATAAACTATAACACATATATGTAAAATTTGTGAACAATGTTACTATCACTTTGTCGGATGAAGAAATGACAAAAATAAAAGTTTTAGATCTTGATGAGTTATACAATTTTGTTGTTGATGACTTTTTCAATTGAAATCATTTAGTATTTGAAAATGTTGTTTGAAGTTGTCATATTTTTAAATTCAAATTCAAACTGTTCAAAAAATATTATATAGAAAAATGACCAAACTAAAAGTTATAGATCTTGATGAGTTATACAACTTTGTTGTTAATAATTTTTCCATTTGAAATCATTTACTACCCGTAAAATTATTTTGACTCATAAAATGAATTATTATACTGCAGTTAATTATTTTGCTATAGTTCAACTTACAAATATAAACATTTCATATGAAAAATGGAAAAAAATACTCATCGGTGATGGGCTTTAGTTAATGCCCGATAGAGATTAAGTCATCTCAATCGGGCATTAGTATATAGCCCGTCATTGATGAGTCATCTATGACGGGCCTAGATGTTATCTCAATCGGATCTTAAGTTGGTGCCCGTCACGGATGACTCTTATCTGTGACGGGTCTAAACTATAGCCCGTCACAGATAAGTGTCATCTGTAACGGGCTATAGTTTAGGCCCGTCACAGATAAGGGTCATCCATGACGGGCCTAGTTGTTATCTCAAACGAGCCTCAAATTGGTGCCCATCACAGATGATGGTCATCTGTGACGGACCCCAACTTGAGGCCCGTTTGAGATATGGAATATTATCTCAATCGGGCCTCAAATTAGTGCCCGTCACGGATAGTGTTATCCGTGACGGGCCTAAGTTTTATGCCCATCTAACATGTCTGTGCGACCATATCTCAATCGGGCACTTTTTCGGCTCGATTGAGATGACTTCCTTATGACGGCCCGCTATTTTCAGGCATGTTAGAGGCCGTCACAGATGAAAGGATCTGTACTAGTGTGTTTATCAGCAAAAAGAAACTGTAATGCACTATGTGGTGGCAGTTATGAGTTTTCGTTGCATCTTTCTGTGTCATCTCAGTTAGGAACAATTTTACAAAATTCTCAGGGTTCAAAAGTTTAGCACACGTTTTATACATGTTTATTCTTTAATATGGACCATGTAGGAATGATTTTTTTTTCAAATCTAAGATTCTTCCATTCTTTTGCAATGAACAGCATGCTCTCGCAGAAGCTGAATATGAGCTACGATGAGGCGGAATTATGGATAATGAACTTAGTCAAGAATTCAAAGCTCGATGCCAAGATTGATTCAGTGTCTGGAACTCTTATCATGACGACCAATCATGTTGACATGTAAGTTGCTTCAGACATGCATGCTGCACTATATGCCAATCCGATCATGCTGTGTGCTTCTGTGTCGAAACCCTATTTCGGCAAGAAGAAAAGGAGGTAACGTACAAGTGTCAAACACTATGGGTTGTGAGACAAGAGGATTTATACAGGTTCAGGCCTTCTATAAAGAAGTAATATCCTACTCCTGTTTCGAGGATTGTATCCGCTGAGTTTGTATTGATCTCGTGATCAAGTTGTGTATGAAGAAAAGTTTAGCTAATCGCTATTGCTCTATGCCCCTCAAGGAGCACACTGCCCTCCTTATATAGGTTCAGAAGGCAGGCGTATAAGTCAAAGACCTAACCACATACGGTATAGGACTTTTAAACATTATCCATAATACTACCGACTTAAAACTACAAGCCATACCTTAATACACAAGGCAACGTAATACTTAAGTCCTAAGCCGTTACATAATCATTACCTATAACCTATCCTCTATCATCAATCGGATAAGCCAACTGTGTGGGTATATGGTATCCATAATCTTCACAGTAGCCCCTGAGACCTTCATAGTCGACGAAATAACTCCACCTCAAACCAGACTAATCCATAGCTAAGTGCTTCCATAGCTGAGTGCTTTAATCAATAAAATATAAAGGCTGTGAAGGTCTAAAAAGTCATAAAAATATTCCTAGGTGTATCTAGATGCACCTAATTAGGTGTAGCTCCCGATTATGTGCTTAGTTGAACAAACTAAATATATAGTCAAAAACTTTAATAACCTCACCCATCCGAGTGATTTTACATAAATAAACGCTTAACCAAAAGCATCATGAAAAATCATATAGAACATAACCTCAATAATAAGGAATGGTGCATAATGACCCCGAGTACTGGCATCACATTATGCATATACTGTCAAAACAGTCATGCCCGAGTCCCCTCGATACACATAATTTCACCATCCTCAGAAATATATGGCATTGGTGGTATAAAATCCGAGTTAACAAAACCCATAAATAGATGTACCAACCGCCTGAAGAATACGACCAAAATAAAATCAGCCTAAGCCAAATATTGGTCTTAACCAGAAAAGCTCATCAAGGTGGCAAAATAGCATTGATATAATATAAAATCAATTGTTTTGTAAAAAACCAAACAACTGCTGCAACCTATAGAAAAGTTACCACGACAATTATAAAAAACTTTACTGTTTGTCACCTCCCAAATTGCATCGTACCAACTCATAAAAAGTTGTGTAACTGTTGTATGGAAGAATTTTAAAGGTATTGGGCAATAGAGCACGCACATATTACCAAGGCAAATTTACTTAAATCCCTAGAGACACGTGATAGGCCACACCTGAGACATGGGTTGTAAGCTTCCCGTGGGTTTCGGCCCAAACATGGAAAAGCCTACCGATACCCTAATGAAATAACCACCGAAGCACCATCGTCTTCCCCGTCGCTTCAACTTCTGAAAAATTCTCCTTTCACGTTCCTGTTCACAGGCACCACCGTAGAGACCTAGAGCACGAAATCTGCCAAATCCATCCATCCAACCGCTCTAGATCCCATCAAAATCTATTATGTCCATCTGGTTCTCCATTCCCTCCAAGAATCCTAGCCTCCAACTCTGTATTCGATCCACCCCAAATCTCGCTCATGGTAAAGGAGAGAGAAATCCCCTTTGAGCAATGGGCAACCTCCGATGTGAAGGAGTTCTCCTAGCAAAAGAAATCATCGGCTGGAGTCCGGCATACAGTGAGGAATTCCCAACTCCAAACACTAGTGAGATTGTGGTCTTCACCCACATTTTTCTACTGCGGGTTTGCTTTGCCGACCTCTGAATTCTTCCGTGGCATCCTCAATTATTATGGCATCAAAGCCTATCATTTAAACCCAAACTCTATTTTACACATTGTCATCTTTATCCATATTTGCGAAGCCTTTCTTGGAATTTATCCCCACTTCGACCTTTTTCGCCACATGTTCTCTCTCAAAGCCTATCCGACCAAAGATAACCCATGTGTTGTTGGCGGCGCGGGATTTCAACTCCGCAGTACTCTCCACAGAGACTATTTCCCTCTTTCCCTGAAAATCTCCAAGAAGGTCTAGCACGCAAACTGGTTCTATATCTCCAACCCTGCTCCCAGCCTGTCCGATTTTATCGGCCTTCCACCAATCCAACGAGCTAACTGGAATGCCTTGCCTGAGGACCAAAACTGGATTGCCAATAACCTTCTGGCGAAGATTCTTGAAATGAAAAATAAGGGACTCCAAGAAGAACAAATCACTCGGCACTTCATAAAATCCTGACTGGCTCCTATTAAAGAAAGACCCAAGCCAGCCTTTGAATATGAAGGACAGAGTGACCCTAACCGAGAAAACCGTGAGTCACTGAACTTCCACGTCCTGTGTTCCCGCATGTACAAGATCTTCTCCACCGTGATTTTAGTCGGCTACAACAACAAACTGCCAGTCCTTCCTTACAATATTCATCGGCCACCTCCTCTAGTATGTAAACTTTGCAACTTTAATGTCTTTCATCTTGCCATACTCATCAACATCTCTTAAAAAGGGTATTGTTTGCAGGCAAATGCTCTGATCATTTCTCGACCATATAAAGTACACCATGACGCTCTGCCAACACAGCCAACAAGCAAGAAACCGACCGGCGGGCCAAAAATCAAACCTCAAGCAAAAGCAAGAGGGTTGCAGCCGCAGTCAAAGAAACCAGCAAACGTGTGAGCAAGCAGAGAAAATTAATCATCGATGACTCGGACGAAGAAACTGAAGAAATTCAGACTCCCAAAGTCAACGTCAGCTCGCCTAGACCATGTACCAAATCAGCTCCAAAAATCAGAAAATCCAACAAGTATCCTTCACATGACTTGTATTGTCTTCTTATTGAAAACTCATTTGACTCCATTCGAAACGCCATGTGTCATCTTCTATAGAAAACCTCAAGACGTCGATCCCACCGGCCATATTAAAACACCAACTCCGACTACAGGGCTTGGAAACCAAGAAACTGCAAAACAGGGGTCCTAGAACCCACCCCCGAGTGATACAACTCCTCGCCAGGAGCCCCCGACTATCAGTCAGGATCCCCCGACTGGAAACCAGTCGGGTTACACCAGAACAAGGACCCCGACTGGAAACCAGTCGGACGAGGAGAAACAAGCTCCAACCAAACAAGGAGCACCGGTTGAAGATCCATCATCTACCACCAAAGATACCAATAAGGATCAAACAACTGAGAATGCTGCCACCCAAAGAGATCAAGACCATCCAGAGGCAACAACAGGTAAATCATTCAATCATTAAATCATCGTCTTGAAAATGCTTCTTGAACTCTATCATTCTCGTTTTCCTCAAAACAAATGACTGGAGAAGATGAAGAGATCCTCCGGCTAAAATCAACTGAAGACTCACTGCCTCCAGTCAAGATCGAGTGGCGTGATGCCGAGGGCAAAAAGACAAGGCATCATATTAAACAAGCAAAAAGAAGCCGAAGAACGAGATCTGCTTGTAGCCAGCCTCAATGAAGCCACCCGACTGATGAACGTAAGAAAAATTCCTTATCATTCAATTACTACTTCTCACACAATCATCTGACTTGCTTCTTGTGATGCAAAGAATATACCGTCGCTCCCAAGCTAAATCTGATACCTTGGAAAAACTAGTGCCTCATGTGAATTCTTTAGAAAATATTCAACAAGAGCTCAAAGAAGCCAAGGAGAAAACCATAGCAAGGGAAACCATCTTGCGAGAAAAAATCAGCAAACTACGGGATACAAACTTGGAACTCCGCGGTTCAATTGGCGGTAAGAGAAAGTAACTCATCTGTTCTTAGTTGATCTTCTTATCACCAGTAACGCTATATCTTCATGTACCAGCCAATTTAACCAAGATTGAATCCCTCAAAGCTCAATTGAAGAAAGCTGAGAACGACAACGCCAAGCTTGAGTCGGATAAAGCTAAAGTTATAGCAAAACTTGAAGGTAACCTCGGAGAAC
This sequence comes from Oryza officinalis, assembly GCA_008326285.1. Classification (NCBI taxonomy): domain Eukaryota; kingdom Viridiplantae; phylum Streptophyta; class Magnoliopsida; order Poales; family Poaceae; genus Oryza; species Oryza officinalis. The sequence continues at coordinate 37,643,133 of BDMV01000007.1, read as the reverse complement.
ACAGATTCTTGATTTAACTCTCCCTGGTCATTGATATAGTTGGAATACTGTCAATTCTACAGCCAACAAAATAAAATCTCGTGCTCAATTCAAAATTTTCACCGAAAGAGTCCAAAGAGCTGAGAGCATTAGAGATGATATTGCCAACGCAACCACACCAATTCTAAACGCGATCTTCCAGAATGGCCTTGCAACAAGTGCTGAAGATGCTCCTGAGATATTCGACAAACTCAGGACAGCTCCCAAGCGATATCTGGATAATATTACTGATGCTACTACTATGAGTGCAAGCCAAGCTCTGCAATGACAAAATCCTTGTATCCCCGAGTAGATATAAACTCTATAGGCGATGGCTTTGCTGATGGCACTTCTGACGAGCAAGCTTTAGAACTGATAAATGAAGCTCAGGAGTCTACCAAGGAAATAGCCGTTGACGTAGTAGAAAACTTCCAGGGGTAGATAAGTAATGTAAAAATCTCTTGTTACCCAACTTGTAAATCATTAGTTTATTTATGTTTATTCCCTGATTTGAATCTTGCTTTTAATTTCTTAAAATTTTCGTTCGATTGTCACCAAGCCTAAAACTTTATTAAGTCATCATAAAATTTTTAGTCCTTATCCATTTGTCTCAAATTAGAACAAAAAACAATGCTAAACCAAATACAAACAAGTCGTATTCAAAACAAACTTCATACTTTATTAATACGAATAGCCCCGAACTGACAACTCAAGAAGACAACTTACTTGAAATCCGTAGTCGAAAAGAACAAAATACAAAAACTGAAGTTAAGCATAATATCGACGTAGGTATTCAATATTCAATGAATTCTCCACAATTGATCCATCTTAACGCTTTAAACGATATGCCCCTAGCCGAGTGACCTCTGCAATGATGAAAAGCCCTTCTCATAACGGAGATAGTTTGTGTCTACCCTTCGTCATCTGAATTTTTCTCAAAACCATATCGCCAACGATAAACGCCCGTGATCGAACATTACGATTGTGATAACGCCGAAGTCCTTGGAGATATCTTGCCAACTGAACAAGTGCAGCTTCGCGAGCTTCTTTCAGTCGGGTTAAGTCATCAACGCGGTCTTGATCATAACGCTCGTCATTGAAATTACGAACTCGAAAAGATTCGAACTCCATCTCATTCGGCAATATGGCTTCAACTCCATAAACTAAGAAGAAAGGCGACTGACCCGTAGCCCGAATGGGTGTAGTCCACAATGACCACAAAACTGAAGGCAACTCTTGAACCCACCTACCGGCATAAGGGCACAATCTATCAAAGACTCGAGCCTTAATACCTTGAAGAACCATACCGTTAGCACGTTCAACCTATCCATTGCTTCTGGGATGTGCTACTGATGCATAACAAATCTTGATTCCAAAATCTTCACAAAATTCTTTAAAAACTCCTCCAGTGAACTGAGTCCCATTGTCGGTAATAATCCTGTTCGGGACACCAAACCGATGCATAATATTAAGGATAAAATCACGTGCTTTGTCTGCAGTAATTATAGCAACCGGCTTAGCTTCAATCCATTTAGAGAACCTGTCATTTGCAACGAACAAATGTGGAAAACCTCCTGGAGCTTTCATAAAAGGACCAACCATATCCAGACCCCAAACTGCAAAAGGCCATGAAAGTGGAATTGTTTGCAACTCTTGGGCTGGAACATGACTCTGTCGCGCAAAAAATTGACAACCTTCACAAGTCCGAACTAGTTTGTCCGCATCGGTAACTGCCGTAACCCAGAAAAAACCTTGCCGATATGCGTTGCCCACTAAAGTACGTGCTGCAGCATGACTGCCACAAATTCCCGAGTGAATGTATTGCAAATATTATCGACCTTACTAAGATGTAACACATCTTAACAAAACTCCAGACGGGCTTCTCCTGTAGAACTCGGAAGCAATCAAGACATAATTCTAACTACGACGTCGAACTCGTTCTACTTCATCTCGTTCTTCGAGTAACTCCTGCCAAGTCAAAAACTTGATAAAAGGTGTCCTCCAGTTGGCGTCAAGCACAGAAACCTGGTTCGCGACCTCTTCAGTAGCTCCCTTTTTAGCAACAGTCGGCTCATGAAGATGCTCAACAAAAAAATCTGTCGGGACAGCCTCTCGTCTAGATCCAAACTGAGCTAATTGATCCGCCGCTACATTGTTATGCCTTAAGATATGTGATAACTTCAAACCATCGAACTTGTCTTCTAGCTTGCGGACCTCCTGACGATAAGTAACCATATTGTCGTTCAAGCAAGACCAATCCTTCATCACTTGGTTCACAACCAACTGTGAATCTCCTCGTACAATCATATCATATTCCAAGAGATATAGCAAGTCATAGCCCATGAAGTAGTACAATCATACGTTGTGCGAGGCCAAAAAATAAATTTGAAGAACATACCATAGTCTTTCACCAGTCGGGGGGATTAAGACAACTCCAGCCCCCGTACCAGTAACTCGCTCGGATCCATCAACATACATAGTCCAATATTCCAGCTTCTCCATAGACACGTCTCCTTGGCACTCGATCCACTCGACGACAAAATCAGCCAAGATCTGGGACTTGATTGATATCCTTGCTTTGAAAGTGATGTCTAACGGCATCAACTCCAAAGCCTACTTCGCAATACGTCCAATAACCTCTCGATTATGAAGGACATCGCCAAGTGGAAAGGATGTGACCACAGTAACCGAGTGACTTTGGAAATAATGAGCTAATTTTCTGACGGTAATTAAAACTCCATATAATAATTTTTGTACCTAGGATAGCGTGTCTTGGATTCTGCTAGCACCTCGCTGATGAAATAAATTGGCCTTTGAACCTTCTGGATTCGTCCTTCCTCTTGTCGTTCTATGACCAAGACCGTGCTAACCACCTGAAAGGTTGCCGATATGTAAAGTAGTAATAGCTCTTGAGGATATGGTGAAGCTAACACGGGTGGTGTTATAAGATAATTCTTGAAATTTTCAAAGGCTTTCTGGGCTTTTGGGGTCCACTGAAACTCATTTGTCTTCTTGAGCAACTTGAAGAAAGGTATGCCTCGTTCCTCAAGTTTAGAAACAAACCGGCTCAAAGCTGCCATGCATACAATAAGTTTTTGGACATCTTTCTGAGTACTCGACGGCTTCATGTTCCATATGGTGTTGATCTTCTCCGGATTAGCTTCAATACCACGATGAGACACCATAAAACCGAGTAGCTTCCCTGACGGTACTCCGAAAGTGCATTTCTCTGGATTTAACTTCATTCTGAAAGCTCGAATGTTTGAGACAGTTTCTTCTAAATCGGCAATCAAATCTTGTTTTTGCTTGGTTTTGATGACAACGTCGTCAACATAAGCTTCTACGTTCCTCCCGAGTTGGGTCTATAAACATCTTTGAATCATGCGCTAATATGTAGCTCCAGCATTTTTAAGACCAAATGCCATCGTGATGTAACAATAGGCTCCAAACGGGGTGATAAACAACGTCTTCAGACAGTCGGACTCTTTTAAACTGATTTGATGATATCCCAAGTAGCAATCAAGGAAGCTCAAAAGCTCGCAACTAGCGGTTGAGTCGACGACTTGATCAATGCGAGGCAAACCAAAGGGATCCTTGGGGCAGGACTTGTTGAGGTCGGTGTAATCGACGCACATGCGCCATTGTTCTGTCTTCTTTCGAACTAGAACTGGGTTGGCCAACCAGTCGGAGTGGTAAACTTCCTTGATAAATCCAGCCGCCAAGAGCTTGGCGAGTTCCTCCTTAATAGCATCCCTCCAATACTATGCGAAGTGACGAAGTTGTTGCTTGATGAGTTTTTCATCCTCTTTAATATTCAATGAGTGTTCAATCACCTCTCTCGAAATACCAGGCATATCAGATGGTTTCCACGCAAATATATCTTTATTATTTTATAGAAAGGTGATGAGCGCGCTTTCCTATTTACAATCTAGCTCTGCGCCTATTACAGTAGTCTTGGAGGGGTCAGAAGGATCGAGTGGAATCTTCTTGGTCTTAGCGTCTCCTTCTCCCAACTTGGCCAACTTTTTTGTCGGTCAATTTCTGTTGATTTCTCGATCGGTCAATTTCTGTTTTCGCTTCGACTCGTATGTGAGTGCTCCTCCAAAAATATGGTTTAACTCGGTCCTATGGTCTTGGAAAGGTTCTGAGCCGACGTTTCCATCATTCTTCTTGGTTCCTAAAGTCCCGGCTCCGTCAGTCGGTTTCTAAAGTTGGGCCGTATAGTACTCAGCGAATTGTTTGTAGATGAAGCAGTCCTTAGCCGCATGTTTATGATTCGGATGATGCGCGCATTGAGCATTCATGATCTTGTCGTAAGCGCTGACACGTGGACGTTGCTGCTGGTAGTTTGATGTTGCGATGACCAGATCCTCGGGCTTATGCTTGCGATCTTTTTGGCCACCGTTGCCGTTGCCGTTGTCCTTCTTAGGACGCCAGCTATTTCCTAATTGCTTGTCTTGACGTGATGCTTTGATGGCGTCGTCCGACTTGACATAGGAATTGGCCGTCTCGAACATCTTCTTAACTGTCCTTGGAGGTTTACACCTGAATTTACCGATTAACAACTCGTTGCGGACGCCCTTCTGAAAAGCGGCTATGATGACGTCATCGGTGATGTCAGGGATCTTGTTTCGCTTCTCCGAAAAATGCAAAATATAGTCTTTCAAAGATTCGTCAGGTTTCTGGATTATGTTGTAGAGGTCGAAGTGAGTCCCGGGCCTTTCAAAGGTGCCTTGAAAGTTGGCGATGAAGTGGTCTCAAAGTTCACTCCAAGAATTGATTGAAGCCCTTGATAGACTGGCAAGCCAATTCCTGGCTGAGTCGGTGTGAGCAACGGGCAAGTAATTTGCCATGGCCTTGTTGTCTCCTCCTGCTGCGTGAATGGCGAGGGTATAGACGGTCAACCATGACTCAGGGTCGGTTTTGCCGTCGTATTTCTCGATTCCTATAGGCTTGAAGCCACTCGGCCAATTCACTCGACGCAGGTCCCGAGTAAACGCGAGCACTCCTTCATCGCAGTTATCGGGGGAATTCCTTCGATCTTCATAGTAAGGCTTATTGCGCTCGCGATAACACCGGTCGAGTATCTCCCTCAAATCACTCGGCGCGGGCCTTCGAGAGCCACTTTGGTAACTGCAGCTGTTATTGTAGCGGATCCAATCGTGGACGGGTAGTCGGTTGTGATGCCTCTCACGAGAGTCAGCCAACTGGTCTTGACGCTTTCAGGCATGATGATGACGGACTTCGTCGGACTTGTCGTAGGTCTTGCTGTGCTTGGGTCTTTGATAATCCTTGGATCGCAACGGTGGTAGGCGACTGCTGTCGGGTGTTTCAGCGATGGACTCAGTGGCTCCCCGACTAGTCCCAGCATCGAGTGGGGCTGTAGCCGCGACCATGGTCTTGACTTTATCTAGAATTGGGGTCACGTTGGGCTAGGCCACGTCACTGATGGTGTCAATGAGGGTGAGTGCAGCGACCGCGTTTTGTTGGGGCGTTAAGAAGACGTCGGTGTTATCGACTCGGGTCTGAAGTATGGCGTCGCGGGCAGAGTGCCCGACCGTCCTCAGGTCTCCCTTCCTCTTGTCATTGTCTTCATTACGTTTGAGTTCCTCCTCCTTGCGCTTGCGCTCCTCTTCGAACTTGGCTCGTTCCTCTTCCGCAGCCCTACGTCGGTCTCTTCTGCGTCAGCCATGAAAACGCCGAAGAACAGCGGAGTGTAGTTGTCGTCGAAATCGGAGCTATCAATGTTCTCCGTGGAGATGTCGTAAAAATCATCGAAGTCTGAAGAGCTGATGTAGTCGGTGATCTCGGTGGATGAATAAGATCCGAGAGGTTAGATCATGACGCCGATCTCCCTGGAACTTGGATCCGGTGTCTTCTTGATGGAGCCGTAGCGTGACGTAGATGTAAAAGGCTCTCCCAAGTGGTTTGAGGCCGACTTGAAAGAGAACAAGTTGGAGTAAATCTCAGCGGCGTTTGGCAACCCAAACAGCACCGAGTGGTTCTCTCCTCCCGACTGATTCGAACCCGAGTCGAGGAGAGAAATCTTGCCGAAACTGTCGGTGATGAAGTCGAGGCTGCCGAAGCGGTACGCCTGTCCTGGGGGGAAGGCAAAGTCGTCGATGCCGGATGTAGACTCCATTGCGTTTGTCGGCGAAAGAACTTGACGCAACCCCTACCTGGCGCGCCAACTGTCGAAACCCTATTTCGGCAATGAGAAAAGGGGGTAACGCAAAGTGCCAAACACAATGGGTTGTGGGACAAAAGGATTTATACAGCTTCAGACTTTCTATAAAGAAGTAATACTCTACTCCTGTTTTAGAGATTGTATCCGCCGAGTTTGTATTGATCTCATGATCAGGTTATGTATGAAAAAAAGATTAGCTAATCGTTATTGCTCTATGCCCCTCAAGGAGCACCCTGCACTCCTTATATAGGTTTAGAAGGCAGACATATAAGTCGGAGACCTAACCATATATAGTATAGGACTCTTAAACATTATCCATAATACTACTGACTTAAGACTACAAGTTATATCTTAATACACAAGGCAACGTAATACTTAAGTCCTAAGCCGTTACATAATCATTACCTATAACCTATCCTCTATGATCAGTCGGATAAACTAGTCGTATAGGTATATGGTACTCATAATCTCCACATTCTACGCACTAAGTACTGATGTATTTCTCTATATCATTAATTTACGAGGGAGTTTTCCAACATTTTTTTTCATTGCAGCCATGAGCAGTTTATCGGAAGCTTGAAGAATCTTAACACGCGGAATTTCATGCTAGCAAAGAACATTGTGGAGCCAGCCTAAGCAGCCCAACTGGCAACTCGGTGAGATTGACAGAGAAAACTACAGTTTTAAGGCGTCCAGAATTATTAAGTAGACAGCCTTGTAAACTTTTGGAGTTATATATTTAGATTTAGATTTTTCTTTTTCTCTAGATGTAGCTTTTCTTCGTATTATTCGAGGAGGTGAAATTTTACAAACAATAACCTTCTTTCTCTCCAGATTTAGCTTTTCTTTTTCACTGTCTAACTTCAAATTAACTTGCCATCAGGCTTAGGTGGCATCTTAAGGTAATTTTATTCTTTCATTATTTGTGCAAACAAGATTCAAAATTAGTGAATCATACCTACGTCTAAGCTCCAAGTTCATTCTAACCTGCCACAATCGCAGAACTCAATCAAAAAAGTGAACTTTCCAAAATATATCTTCGTAAACGAAGCCAATCGACGGCCTCGTAAGAAACCATCCATAGTATCTTCCCGTGCATGGTAGTTAAATGGAGAAGACGTTGTGCATAGAATCGGTATAAACCTATGTGCATCTGATAAACATAGATGGATAAATTTCAACCGTCCTTGATACAGCAATGGGCTAGGATGAAACGAACAAACGGTACAGATGCGCTCTAACACATCCAACAGGAGATGATTAGCACCCTTGCCACGTCCATCCCTCACCTGATCTACTGGCTCCGTCTCTACCACACTTCACCTAAAAAACCCACACTGCCTTGCCTTCGTCGCCGGCGCGGCCAACATCCTCCTCTCCTGTGTTGATTTGAGAGAAACTTGATTGAAAGAAGAGAAACAACACCAATATCATATTGGACCATATGACGTCAATAACGTTGATATTACAAAAAAATCCATTCTTAAAATAAGTTTTTTCAAAAATCTATTTATAAAATTTTCAAAAAGATCTAAAATGTAAAAAAAAATCCAGCATAACCCAACAATAAAAAAATAAGTCGTTTTACAGAAAACAAAAGAAAACAAGTAAAACACAGACTAGAAACCATTGAACAACCAGCTTTATAAGTTACATATGGCTGAGTTCCTTCTTTGGTGCCGAAAGTTAATCTTTTCGACACGTAAAAAGGAACGATTCATTAGCACATGATTAATTAAGTATTTGCTAAATTTTTTTTAAAAATGGATCAATATGATTTTTTATAACAACTTTCGTATAGAAACTTTTTAAAAAAAAACACATCGTTTAACAGTTTGAAAAGCGTATGCGTGAAAAACGAGAAGATGAGTTGGTAACGGTAGGAAAAGAAGTCAGCCTATGACAAGTTGGCAACTAGTCCAAAACCAGCCACACCACGCAGACCCATAACTACAGGTCAACCGGTAGGTCCATGGATTCGTTTGCTGTAGCTTCTCTAGAATCGTCTTACGCCATCCTTCTCCTAGCTAGATGCTCCATTTCTGCAGAAAGGACATAGACTTGTAAATGACCTACAAGGAAGAGGTTACAAGAATATTTTTAAAAACCCAATTCCTGACCAACCACGAGGCCCAACAAATACTAGCCACTAACAACACCCACACCCTAGACTTTTTCTTCTCACTCACCAAACCCAAACAATCCCACATATTTTGGATACCCAAGACCTCTTTCACAACATACCAGATAAAAATTATCAAAAGACACCTGAACATAACATGATTTGTTGTCTCAATCTTATTACAGAGTTTACATAACCCACACTACTAGAAAAAGATTTTTCACTCAGAGGCTTATAAATTTTATAGGCGAACCATATTTTTAGCTGCGATTATCCGCCTGCAAAGTTATGTAGAGAGAGATCCGATTTTTTCCCACTTGCGAAAATGACTTTTTGCAGGCGAACGGTTTAAAGGGGCTGCCTGCGATAATATTTTTATTAAAAAGTTTACATGTAAAAATTTAATTTTCATAGATGAACCACTAAGACCACCGGCCTGCAAAAACCACGGCCAAACAACCCACTAAAAAATAAATCCCCCCATATGTTCTTATTCCCACGTCTCCACAACCATTCCCTATCTAACCTTATCTTCTCCCTCTCTCTCATCATCACAACCACTCCCTCTCCCTCTCCTGATCTCCTTAGAGCGCACAAGCTTGGCGACGGCTCGGCGAGGATAAGGAGGGCCGGCAGCGATGGCGGTGGCGAGGCGAGGCGAGGAGGAGGGCCACCGCCGGCGGTGGCTCGGCGAGGAGGAGCAGCAACGAGGAGGAGGGCCGGTGGCGGCAGCGGCTCCATAAGGAGGAGCGCCGACGAGGAGGAGGGCTGGCGGCAGATCAGCTCCTCCCCTCCCCTCCAATCCCACTGGCGGAGGTGGATCTACGACGAGAAGGAAGGGCAGCGCCTTGGCAGAGAAGGCAATGACCACTACGCACAGCAAGGGCACGGCGACCACGCGGGAAGGGCAATGTCAGCAGTCTCTAAAGCTCCTCCATTGTTCTTCTTCCTCTAGATCCATATCCATAATTTTTCTATTTTTTCTCTTTATTTCAGTGGAATATGTGAATCATATTCTTCTCATTTGTATGGTGACATTCGATATGTGAATCTTATTCTTCTCATTTCTATGGTGACATTTGATTTGATTTGCATTGTGCTTAATCTGTGCAAATGGCAGCTGAATGGGGATATTTTCAAATATATTTTTAGTTTCTTTTTTACCCAAAATTATCTCCGTACGCGGTCTGCTTTAGGTGGCCGCCTACAAAAATCATATTTTCGCAGGCGGACCACTTAATGGAACCGCCTGTGAAAATCATTTTCGTAGGCGGACAAGGCGCCCTCCTGCAAAAAAAATATTGATCTTCACATGCCTTTAGGTGTAGACAGAGGTTTTGGCTGCCTACAAAAATATGTTTTGGTTGTCTGCAAAAATATTTTTTTCTAGTAGTGCCAGTCCTCCCTTTCTAATTCCTTTTCACCAACTGGGAGGCACAGGACAACCTCTTCCAACCCACCACCAGATAGAGGAAGTGCTTGGTTTTTAAAGGGGTTTTGCTTTTCCACACATCCATAGTATCTGAATCCTTAATAGTGAACCCTCCCAAGATTATTAATTTTAATTTTTTTTTGGCATATATATCAATATGAAGCTTTGTGCTATCTTGTGCCAATTGTTTTAAAAAAATACTCTCTTTATTTTATATTATATTTATTTTATATTATAAGACGCTTTAACTTTTCTTAGTTAAACTTATTTAATTTTAACCAAATTTATAAAAGAACATGATAATATTTTTAATACAAAACAAACATACTATCAAAGCATATTCAATATTATATTTAATAAAACTAATTTGATGTTAAAATGTTGCTATGTTTATAAATTTAGTAAAAAAAAAAGTTAAAGCTTCTTATAATATGAAACGGGGTGTCACAACCTAAGCTAGGGACAGTGAGATGACACACCCATGGCTTAAAAGCACGAATAAGAAACCGGCAGCTCCATTGTCTTCTATTCCCACCTTCTTGCGCAAGGGGAGTGGATTCTAATTTCTTGAGGAGATGTTTCCTCGTGTATTTTTTTCTTTCAAATTTGATACAAATAGTTATGAAAAATTCTGAAAAAAAATGACAATATAGAATAGTGATATCTATCAGTCCACCAAAAATCAGGTTTAAATTTGACTAATTCAAAGAAAAAAGACTAATTCAGATGTAAACCTACGCTACTAGTAAGCATAACAGCGCGCCAGCAACTCCCACTATCATCAGATGTCTCATTGCTTACTGCGATGGGAACACTATTTTGCTTACCTTTCTTTTTTATTACAGCTGTAGTGTCCCAAACTCAAAATCCGCTATTCTAATGCGCCTTTGTGGAGCTCCTCGTAGAGCTTGTGCAGCGCCATGTCCGACGACCCGCCCTCCTCCACGGCCTTTCTGCACGCGGTCTTCATCTCCATGGCCTTCTCCCTCGCCTTCCTCCCCTCCTCCGACGCGCCTCCCATCAGCGACCTCACCGCCCGCTCCACCTCCGACGCCTCGACGAAGTTGTTCCGTTTCCTGTCCACCTTCATGGCCACGGCCACGCCCATGGCGGCCACCAGCGTGAACGCGTTCATGTGCTGCTCCGCGTACAGCGGCCACGGCACCATCGGCACGCCGAACCACAGGCTCTCCAACGTCGAGTTCCACCCGCCGTGCGTCACGAACCCGCCCACGGCGGCGTGGGCGAGGATCTCCTTCTGCGGCGCCCATGTTGGCCACACGACACCTCTTGCCCTTGTCCTCTCCAAGAAACCCTCCGGGAGAAGCTCGTCGAGATCGGCGTCGGTGGGATTCATGCTGCCGGCGGCCGGAGGGCCACGCAGCACCCACAGGAAGCGGTGCCCGCTACGCTCCAGGCCGTGCGCCACCTCGAGCACCTGCGGCGGCGCGAGGCTGCCCATGCTCCCGAAGCAGAGGAACACGACGGAGGCCGGAGGCTGCGCGTCGAGCCACCGCAGGCACTCGTGCGGCGAGTCATCGGAGGGCGGGGTGAACGAGATCACCGGGCCTACCGGATAGATCACCGGCGCACGGACTCCCGGCGTGACGCGGCCGTCGGCGATGGCGGCAAGGACGCTCTGCTCGATCTCGTGCACCGTGTTGACGATAATGCCGTTGGCTTCCATGAAACGCCTGCCGTGGTACACGAACCACGTGTAGTTCGGGTTCTTTTTGTCCATCACCGGCATCGGCAGCGACGACGGCGGCACCGGCGGCAACCCTGGGATGTCCACCTCGCCTTCCATCTCCTCGAACTCCACGGTGACCTCCTCCTCGAGCGCCGGCAGGCGCAAGAAGAGCGCGAGGCACGCGGCATTGGAGGTGAAGTAGACGTAGGCCGGGACGGTGAGCTCCCGGGACACGTCGAGCAGCGCCGTGCAGAAGAAGTCGATAACGAGGCCGGCGACCGGGCACGCCAAGCCGGAGATGGCCGCTCTCACGTGGTCCGCGTGGAGCTGCACGAAGCGGGAGACGAACTCCTCGACGCCCAAGCAGTCGGTCGGGGGCTCGACGGCGGGGAGGTGGTGGAAACTGATGTCGAGGCCAGAAGCCTCCTCCCGGCGCACGGTGGCGGCGACAGCGGACGCGTACTCCTTCCCCGGCGGCTGCATGACGAGCACCGTGAGCGAGAGGCCGCCGCCGCCGCCGCCGCGGCGGCGGCAGCTGAGCAGCCGCTTGCCGGCGTCGAGAAGGGACATGAGGTGGCCGGTGCCCCAGACGGGTATCAGAACGACGGTCGGGATTGCCATTAGTGCGATCGCTACTATTAGCTGCAAAGATTCTTGGAAACTTTGGAGTTGAAGAAGCTAGAGGTTCTTGTTTCTGCAAGCTCGAATATGCCAGACAACTAGCAATAAAAGGGAGTTAATTATTGTGGCCGGTTGCATCCAAAGCACGAGCTGCTTCGATACAACTACCGGTAGGTAGCTACCAATTCTGCCCTGCGTGGCACCACAGGTTCTCCGACCCATCTGGGCCTGTGGGATTTGGGATGATTATCTGGCGTGATGCGTATTCCGTGGTACTACATCCGTTCTAAAATAGTTATCTTTCTAAAGTTTAAAATTTGTTTCAAAATAGTTATTATTTTATATTACTTGCGTCCCATCAATCAACTATGATTTAAATTTTTTCCCATTATATCTTAATCACCCTCTCACTTTCATTTAAATTAGAGATATTATAATTTTTTCTCAACTTTAATTTATACTAAACAATTTAGAATGACAAGTATTATGATACGGGGAGTAACTTTTTACGGTAGATCTTACTAGATCAAAGCGCAACACTAAATTGCTAAAGCACTTTTTACGCGAAACAATAGAATTAGGCACTTATCTACAAAGCGGCATTGAATTGTTGCAGTTTAGAGAAAGTACGTGAATAAATGTAGCCGCAAGACTATGTTTAGAGCAAACACAATAATAACGGAACCTTAAACAAATGGGGCCTACATAAGGAAGCAACTAAAGGAAATTATACCGCTATCCTTAGGTTACAAGGACTTTGCATTATCACAATAACAGTGCTAATGACAGCGGTATAAGTTACTTAAGTAAGCAACTAAATAGTGCAAAGTCAAGCAAAGCTGAAGGCAAGTTTCTTCATATGAGATGTGTTGCATATATTGTCAATCTTATTGTACAAGATGGCCTTAAAGAAGTCGATGATTCGGTGAGGCGTGTCCATGCTGTTGTCAAATACATTAAGAATGGGACTTCTAGGTTGGTTAAATTCAATGAATTAGCAGAGGAAGAGAATGTACAGAGCAAGGCGTTTTTAAACCTAGACATATGCACTAGGTGGAACTCCACATATCTTATGTTGAAAGCAGCCACCACTTATGACAAGGTGTTTGCAAAGTACATGAAGGAAGATTCATGCTATTCCATTGATTTATCAGAAGAAAAGGGAGGCCCAAGGTACCTAGATCTGAGAGGTTTCCTTTGTCATTTTTATGATCTCACCGTACGTGTATCTTCTACTTTGCATGTCACTTCATACAATTTCTTTTTTGAGATTGCTGAAGCCAATTTGCTAATTAAGAATTGGATGAGTAGTGACGACCCTTCGCGAGTAGAAATGGGCAAGAGAATGAAGGAGAAGTATGACAAGTATTGGGGTAATTGACATGATGATATTGTTGTTGCTAAAACAAGCAAAAATGTGAACGAGAAGGGGAAGGGGAAGGGGATGGGGAAGGACAAGGATAATATGAACTTGCTAATTTTTGTTGCTACAGATTTGGACCCAAGATATAAGCTATCCAATACACCAAGCTAACCATGAGGGAGATGTTTGGTGATGAGGAAATTGAAAAAAAAGTTTGTGTCGTTGTTACAGATTGTCTTCGAAAATTGTTTGATAAATATAGGAAACTATATCCTCATGATGATGCAGCAATAGAAGACAGTGATCCCGAAGAACCAAATGAAACTAAAGGAGTCAAGCTAAAGAGTTTAATTGAAAAATTACTGAAAGACTGTTCTGATGGAAGTGGCAACAACAAATCTAAACTTGACAGGTACCTGGATGAAGTCACTGAACCTCATAAGAAGAAAATTGACATCCTACTATGGTGGAAGGTCAACTCATCAAGATTCCCTTTATTGGCACACTTGGCTCGTGATGTGCTAGCGATTCTGGTATCGACGGTTGCTTCGGAAGCAGTCTTTAGCACAAGTGGACAAATACTTGATGACTTCAGGACCTCATTTACTCCATTCATGGTGCAAGCACTTGTTTGTGCACAAGATTGGCTGTGAAGGCAGAATCCTGTCGATATCTAGGAGGACATGGAGCAATTGCCCTTATTAGAAAAAGGTAATTGAGCAACCATGTTATTGTGTTTTCTATCCAATGTTTTCCATGCTTGCAATTCTGAACCAAGCTTGTATAATTGTTTCATTTCAGAACTAATTGAAGAATTTGGTGACAATGGGAAAGATAAACGCAGGGTTGATGAATCTACTTCTTTGTCAAAGTCACATGCAAGCAAGTCAAGCAAGCTTAGTACACCGAGTACATTGAACTAAAACAATGGAGTGAGTTCTGTATCAAGTATCAAGTGGACTGTGGTTATCATCAGTTTGTCATTCTGTGTTAGTGTTTATGAACTTCTGGTCTTATCTTATGGAGTCATTACGCACTCATGTGAAATCTTGTGAAAGTATACTTATAACTTATTTGTGAGACTAAAATATTATGGATTATGTTGTCACTGTGAATTTATCATGCCTGGTGTATCTACGTGTTGATGACACTTGATGTGGTGAAATCTGAAATATAATATTGAACTGCTGAAGTGCTGCTTGCTGGAAACGTGCAAGTGTATTGCTGTCTTGGTTGCCACAAGCTGTATGTTGGTTCAGTCTCTCCGATCTGACCGAAGACCGAGACCGAAGTTTCGGTTAACCGAACTGTCGGTCATCATCTTTGTGAGAAGAACTTCGGTTGTCAATTCTAAATGACCGAACTTTTTAAAGACCGAAAAAACCAAATCGAAGTCTCGGTTATGATCGAAAGTCCACCTTGATAACCGCTGACTATATAGCTCAAGTGAGCCATCTTTGTCTAGTCTATGAGTTGGCTTACAAGTCAAAATGCTAAAGCCAAAGCAAGCAGATAACGTTTCTGTTGAATTTTTTAAAAGTTTAAAGCAGGTTTTTGAAAAATCTGAGACAGAATAAACATATATCCTTTTCATTTGATTTTTTTAAGTCATAAACCATTTCTACACTGTTAAGCCAAAAAAATTAGGCTTTGTTTTTCTAATGAAAACTGAAGGTAGGACTCGACCTTTAAACTTAAGTCGTAAAAAGCTACTCACTTTCAAATTATAGAAGGAAAAAAATCGGCTTGAAAGCCTAAACCTAAACAGCGAGGATAGAAAAAAGAAAAGGTTTTAGTAATTTTTTATTTGTATGGAATAGAATTAGGACTGCCATCTTAAATTAATTTGAGGCTTAAAAGATACCGGCTAATATAAACCATTAGAAAATAAAAAATAAGTTAAAATCCTAATCAAATCTAATCTGAAACAAAAGGGACCTATATCGCTAATGCAATAGCTATCTTGTACCCAATTGGAGTATATGTTACTACTACTTGCTACGGGATCATTTTGTAATTCTCTCTAGACGCAGCACTGTCTATCCTTTATCCAATAAATATTCAAAAAATATTGTACTTACTCTTTTCACGTGCTATATATATAGCTCGGTGACAAATATATTTTTTCTATCCTAAATTATAAGATCTATGAATTTTTTACATGATTTTCAATGATATACTTTGATCATTAGTTTATTTTATATTATGTTATCAATAACTATAAAATTAAAATGACATGAAAGTATTTTAAAATATGTATCTAGTGATATAACATGTACAATAATTATAATATATATTATCGAGTTTAAACTTTTTAAAAATAAAAGTGTGCTATAATTTAAAACAAAAGGAGTCCTTCCGACTGCACAATATCTCTTTTCTTTCGTGCTGCTCCACTAGAATTGTGCTAATGTGGATCCTGCTGCTATAGCATTCCAATAAGTCATTCTTATTATACTTGCCCTTCTATTGTTTTGTTTCAGTGACTCTGCATTACATTAGAGCATCACCAACAGATCCCCTACTCGATCCCAATCCTGATTTTTTGAGATTTCAGTACAGAAAAAAAATGCTCCAAGAGATCCCCTGTTCTGGCTGCATCTTCCCCGCAGATGAGCGGGAATCAATCGGCGCATCTGCAAGCATCCTCACCTTCGCTATTCATTCCGCTAGCGGCTAGTTCACTCGCGGCGGTGGCGACCGGTGCGCATCCGGCCACGACACCTGGCCCCTCCACCATGTCCGCCACGACGGCGTCTTCTGCATCCTCTGCTCTTCCTGTGTCCTGCTCTATCGCCCTGTCGAAACTTGGTTTCGGCAATAAGAATCTGGGGATAGCAGTCAAGGGCCAAATACAATGGGTTAGTATGCAAAGAGATTTAGACAGGTCCAGGCTTTCTCAACAAGAGGTAATATCCTACTCCTATTTCGAAGATTCGATTCGCCGAGTGGTTTATTGATCTTACGATCTCTTGATCTCGGTTGTCTCGTATGCTCTTACTATGTTTGTGTGTATCTCTCAAGGGACATTCTACCCTCCTTATATAGTCTTGGTGGGTAAGCTTACAAGTCGGAGACCTAATCGTACTCTATGTCGGACTCCTCAATCTTATCAACTTTGGACTATAAGCCGTTACCTTATCTCAATGGTAACATAACACCTAAGTCCTAAGCCGGTTTACACAATCATGAATCATAACCTATTCCTTATGGTAAATCGGATAAGTCAGCCGTGAGGGTATCCGGTACCCATAATCTCCACACGCCTCGTCGCCTTCTGCTCCGCCTGCCTCTTCCTCCTCCCTTCTGCCTCTGCCCAGGAGCCCCGCCTCGATCCCATCCTCTCCCCTCCGCCGCTTGCTCTAGCTGCGGCCTCCTCATGTAGGGTTGGCGCCTCCGCGGCACGGTCACCAGCCGTCGACCAGCGACCTGTCGGCGATAGAGGTCGAAGAAGAGAGCAGGTTGGTCTGCAAGCTTCTGTCGAGCATGATTTGGCCGAGGTTGATCTAGAGCACTGAAGGTATTGATCCTTAATCCTCCATGCTTGTTCATGACATTGGTGTATGTATTAATTTGTGTGCTAGGTCTGTCAGGCGAGAATGAGCTTGATGGCTGCTGCTGTTCCCGGCAGCGGCGAGAATGAGACTCTGTTCCCGTTTGTTTTTGGTTTTGTTTCAAAGCCGAGTAATCAAATTGCCTGTGATATAAAAATGAAACTTAAACCATGTAAGTTTTCCATATGTAAATTTTCACTGTTATGAAATCTCCAGCGATGACTCTCTGATGGAATGATGTAGCTGATGAAACTTAATTAATATTAAATGGACATTCAAACATCTTAGGTGGTGTTTAAATGTCCTGAAGATAAAAATAAAGATGAAGATTAAGTGTTTCACGTAAAACGAGATGACATTAACGTATGATTAGTTGAGTTTTAATTATTACAACCTTGAAAAATAGATTTATTTAATATTTTAGAACAACTTTCATATAGAAAATTTTTACACGAAACGCACCGTTTAACAGTTTGAAAAGCGTGCCACGAATATCTTTATTTTTTATCCTGTTTTGTATTTTAGATTCGAACGCAGCCTTGGGACTTTTTTTTATGGTGTAGCTAGCAAGTAGTACACTAGCAGTGACATTACACTAGAATTAGATGAACTACAAAGAGATGTGTTTATCAGGGCAAAGCCAAGGAAATAATTGTCTTCCACTCATCAAGAAAAATGCAGTGTCCATATTCAGGCAGCTGAACACAACATGGTGTGCAGGTTGATTTTTCTGGAAAATAGTAAGCTGAAAACATGAGACGAGAAATAATTGTTCAGTGTGATGGAAGTTAATAAAACCATGGAATTTTACCTTCTTCAGAAGAGTGTATAAAATGAACTTGAAAGCATGGTTTCTTGCTATAGATCTGTAACTTTAAATTATGACAAACAGCTGTACTGTTTCATGTGGTCTATGTTTTTCTTGTTACCTCAAGATTTAGATAGAACATTTTGGTAAATTTTGGCCTGACAAATAAAACATTCAGTATGTCATTTCTGTTTTAACTTGACTTTCCATTCAGACTACAGAAGCTGATCTGATGCTATATTTATCTTGAAGATACATCCAACATTTAGGGAATTGCAATGATTTAGAGTTTCAAATTTAGTTCATTTCCATCCAGCAAACATGAAAATACAGGTTGATGAGATATAATCTGGTTCTGATTGCCGCATAGATGTAACTCTCATCAGGCTTGTGCTGCTATGTTGCTGGAAACAGTTGAAACTGCTGTTGATTGCTTCAATTTCCTGAGCTGCCTGATGCAACTGATCGTGCTGATGTGTTGTTGCTCTGTTGCTGCTGTTTTTTTGTGATCGTTGATGACTGTACTGTTCTGATAAGTGCTGCTGAAAACTACTCCTAGTTAAGGCAGTTTGCTGACGAAAAATGCTGCTGCGTACCGCTGGAATAGTGCTGACAATGGCTCCTGAAAACAGCTGCTGGTTCCTGCTGCTTGGTTCCTGATGGCGCGGGGGAAGATCTGCGTTGGGGCAAGAGCGTTGGGGGGGGGGGGGGGGGGGGGGGGGGGGGGGGTGGGGGGACCGGCGTCGAGGCAGGGGCGCGCGATCGCGATCCGCGCGGGGAGCAGGAGAAAAAGGGGATTTCTGCTGGTAGTTTGATAGACCCACTTTTTAGTTGGACGATGCACGATGATCCGATGCTTTATACTACCACTAAAAAAATCTAAATCATTTAATATTAAAGATAAATTAGTAATTTACTAATACAGTAATGAGAATAACTTGGCCATGTACGTTTTTTTCATGCCTGGGTCACTGACATCGGTTGCTTTTGCATCGTGACTCTGTGGTTGTGCACCCATAGCTAGCATGGGCGCATCGTCCATATTCCATCAAAAATTTTGATCACAAGTCCTTCAGCCGGCGGCTCTATTGGATCATGAGTCGCGATTCCTCCTATCGGTGGCGCGTGTGGATCCCGTCGGCACGGATACACTCCGGTAGCCCCTTCTCTTCTTCCACTCATCCCCTTCCCCGTTTTTGCACGTAGGACCTTCAAGAGCGGTGACAGATCCATTTCGGGGGCAGCTGTGCGTGGGAGGTTGCAGCGTGTCAAATGACTGAGGGAGTGAGAGAAGAGGTGCTAGGGTTAGTCACTGATAAATGACAATTATACCCCTTTGCAAATATTTTTTAGACAATAATATCCCTTCACATTTCTATTACCGTTAAGAGTGGTGGTAGTAGAAATATATCTAAACCATTCGATCAAATGAGATCAACGATTCAGATTGTTTTCTACTACCAGCAGAGAGCACTGAAGTGGGACTCTTTTTAGTTTTAGGAAATTAATTTTAGGCTTTCTTATGGAGGGATGAGTATTTTCATTTCTTATATTCAGTTTAGAAAACCTAAAAACAGAATTTTGGGATGGATTATTGTCAATCTATTGGTGATGCTCTAGAGGATCTGGCAGGTCTATAAGGTTGTGTTCGGACTATTAGGCTTCGTACATTTTTCAAATTGCTAAATAGTTTTTTTCAAATATTTTTTATATAGAAGTTTCTTTAGAACAATCAAATAAATCCGTCTTCAAGTTTTTAATAATTAATACTTGATTAATCACGAGTTAATGACTCGTCTTGTTTCACTTACCACGGAAAATCTCAGCCAACTAGCTTATTCAAACTTAGCCCAAGGATATTGTCAATAAAAGTGGAGAAACATCACGTGAGGGTGCTTCCAATAGAAGGGCTTCATCGGTTTCCAAAAAGTAACTATAAGTTGTAATGGCTTATTAGCAAAAAAAAAATAACTTCTTAGCGACTTAAAAGTTAATGTTGAAAAAGAAACTATGTTGATTTTTTTTTAAAATCAACTTCACAATTAAGTTTTAAATTTTAAATTTTTGATTTGGCTTATTCTTTTTATGGCCTGGAAGTGTTCTTGGCGATGAATGGTCCTGTCACATAACATTTTTACATGATGTGATAAGAAATTAAAGAAAAGCTCAAACACATAAGTCCGGAAGATAGACATTGTATTGGGAAAGTGAAAATGTTTTCAATGCAATTTTCATGAAAAATACCCTATGAACCAATTGTATGAAGAGAAAATGAGAAGAATGGGATAATATTTATCGTTATTCCCGCTCATAGACATCATCATGCATTAAAAAAAGTTCTACATAAGTTTTTCATTTTTTGAAAACTCATGCATTTAGTCAATATAGGAGATTATGTACAACATATATCAGTGATAATCACATATCTCAAAAGAGACATTAGTTTGTTTACAGGACAAGCAGGTAGACATTTAGCACGATTTGCAAAAAGACCCCTCAAAGATAAACAAGTTACAAATAAGCAAAGAAGGACTCCAAAAGAAAGTAAAAAAGCAATCGAGTCTCTATTTCGCATCTTTTTCTGATCCGATGACCAAAACGATGAAGCTAACGCTGGCGACGGTGAGAACGAGGTTGACTGCAAAAGATAGTATCGAGGCTACAAACCCAAGAGGGGGTCTCTCACAAGTGGATGTTGAACAAGACTCGATAAACATGAGAAAATCAGTCTAAGCTTGAAGATGCACCATCAGAGACAAAGTAGGATACCAAATCAATAGCAACAAACTTGTCGGAGTGATTCTGAACGGCCGGCACCACCTCCTTGTTGCAGAGGGAGAAGATCTCCCACCAAAGAGCAGACCCGCTGCATCTGCCGATCCAAACACCGATGAAGAACCGCATAGCTACCATCCAGGCTTGAGGTGTAGCAAGCTCTGGTGGCTGATTCAAAGCTCGATCCAACCATGGAAGGTAGCCAGCAGTACAAAAGAGATGGGTGTTGACATCTCCCTCGAGCTATACAAGAAAGAGGAAGAAAAAAAAACCTAGTACGATAATAATGGGATGAACCCGACGGCTCCCCGAACTCCCCCTCCCCTCGCCGGGGACCAGCGGCTACTGAAGTTGAAGAGGAAAGGGGATCCGGTGAAGGAAAAAAAGCATCAGCGATGCCCTTGTTTCCCTCACGCTCTTTTTTCCTCTCACCGAGAGAGAGGATAAGGACAGAGACCCCAACCAAGGAAGTCTCTACATAAGTTATGTCTGTATAACATGCTCCCTGGGCCCTAAAATAGATGTCTTTTTAAAGTTCAAAATTTGTTTTAAATAAGTTGTCATTTTAGTGTACTAGTTGTTTCATTAATCACTTTCTATTCAAATTTCTTTGAATTTTGCCTAATTCATCCTTCCACTTTATTTCAAATAAGGGATAAAATAGTGTTTTTCTTCAATTTTAATTTATGCTAAACTAACTAGAACGACGTTGGGATTAAAATGGATTTCGCTATAGTAAATAGAATGACATCCTCTGCAGAGTGCAGAACAGCAGAAGCAGTGCTGACAGCTGAGAAGAGTTGAGTCCATAGAAAATCATCATTAATAATGGCCCAAGTACATCATCTCTTATTACTTCGAAAACGTGACATGCAAATATCCTGACCAAACGTGACAGGCAACTTTCAAGCATGTTGGGAAAGTGTTTTTATTTTTCGAAGAAATATTTTTTTTATTTTTTATGTTATCTAAATAGTTATTAAATTTTTTTAAAAAAATTAATAACGTAGATTCATATGAAACATATTATTTAATAAACATACAAATTCAAATTTAATTTTTACAAATTATAACAAAAATAACAAATATAACTATGAATATACGTTAACTATTTTTAATTTAATTTATTTTTTAGCAACTTTTTAAAGTTGAATTTGGTCGTGTATGTTTGTGGAGTGATATATTTTATAATAATTTATGTTGTTAATTTTTTTAAAAAAAGTTTATGATTATTTAAGTGAAATGTAAAAAACGAGAAGATATTTTTTTTTTCAAGTATGTTCATTTCTTGGGAAGCACCGCGCCCTGGTGCAGCGCCTCGGAGAGCCTCTGCAGCGCCGCGTGCGACGAGCCGCCCTCGCACGCCACGGCGTTCCGGCACACGGCCTTCATCTCCGCCGCCTTCTCCCTCGCCTTCCTCCCTTCCTCCTCCTCCGACTCCCCGCCTCCCATCAGCGACCTCACCGCCCGCTCCAGCTCCGCCGCCTCCACGAAGTTGTCTCGCTCCCTGTCAACCTTCAGCGGCACGGCCACGCCCATGTCGCGCACGAGCTCGAACGCGTTCAGGTGCTGCTCCGCGTACAGCGGCCACGGCGCCATCGGCACGCCGTGCCATAGGCTCTCCAGCACCGAGTTCCACCCGCCGTGGGTCACGAACCCTCCCACGGCACGGTGGGCGAGGATGTCCTTCTGCGGCGCCCACGTCGGCCACACCATGCCCCTCCCCTTGGTCGTCTCCAAGAACCCCTCGGGGAGGAGCTCGTCGAGGTTCGCGTCCGTCGGGTGCTCCGACCCGTCGGGCGCGCCGGCGCCGGACTCGGCGGCGGGCGGGCCACGCAGGACCCAGAGGAAGCGGTGGCCGGAACGCTCGAGCGCCGCGGTGATCTCCACCACCTGTGGCGGCTCGAACCAGCCCATGCTCCCGAAGCAGAGGAACACCACCGACGCCGGCGGCTGCCCGTCGAGCCACGCGATGCACTCGTGCGGCGGCTCGGAGTTGTCCTTCTTGGCGTTGCCGCCGCCGCCGCCGAGCGAGATCACGGGACCGATGGGGTACACCGGCGGCGCGGTGCGCCCCGGCACGCACCGGCCGTCCGCGATGGCGGCGAGGGGCCCCGGCTCGAGCTCGTCCGCGGTGTTCGCGATGATGCCCGTGGCGTCCATGAAGCGGTCGCCGAGGCGCACGAACCACGTGTAGTTGGGGCTCTTCTTGTCCACCACCGGGCACGGCATGGACGCCGGCGGCAGAGGCGGCAAGCCAGGCACGTCCACCTCCCCGTCCACCTCGTCGAACTCCACGGTGACCCGCTCGTGGAGCACGGGGAGGTGCAGCATGAGCGCGAGCATGGCGCCGGTGGACGACATGAACACGTAGGACGGCACGCCGAGGTCGCGCGCCACGTCGACCATGGGCGCGGCGAACATGTCGAGCACGAGCGCGGCGACAGGGCACCCCATCCCGGCGACGGCGTCCCTGACGTGCGGCGCGTGCAGGTGGATGTACCGCGCGATGAACTCCTCCACACCGACGGCGTCGACGGGCGGATCGACGGCGGGGAGGCGGTGGAAGCGGATGTCGAGGCCCGACGCGGCCTCGCGGCGGACGTGCGCCTCGACCTCGGAGGTCGCCTCGTCGGTGGGCGGGCGCATGACGAGCAGCGTGATGGAGAACTCCCGGCCGCCGCCGCCGGCGAGGAGCACGCGCTTGCAGGACTCGAGCATGGACATGAGGTGGCCGGAGCCCCACTCCGGCAGGAGCACCAGCGCCGGCGCGGGCGTCGCCATTCTCTCGCTCTAGCTGATCACTGTCTGCAGCAGTGTTCGTTCGGCGCAACAGTATCAGTTGGACTAGCTAATAATGGAGAATTGAGTACCACGGCTCGATGATTGATCACACTAGCTACGAGATAAGTTAAAATTCACTAGACGATCAGTGACACTTGTACCAAAAGCATGGCAGAGTAGTTGGCAAAATTTCGAGTACGAGTCAAAAGGAACCCGGGAGAGTGGAAAATGAGCAGAAAAGATGGGCTGTTCGAGAACAATTCGGAGTTTGGGCACGTCGTGATTCGCTGGTTGGGTTTCCCTTTTGAAAGACTATTCGCCGAATAAATTAGCCGTCGTGATCAACGCAATGAGACGCCGGGGGACCGACGCTGCTCGCGACGGGGACCGTGCAGCGCTCTGATTGCACGACGGGACAATTTGCCAATTTGGTCGCCGTCATCGGTGGTGAATTGCTCCACCCTTCACTCGCTCATAAATCTTACAAGGAGCAGTTTAGTCCTCGTGTCTTTGTCGGAAGTTGAGTAGATCCTGTACCACATATATATATAGGTCGTACGTATTACCTCTAACAACTACTACATACTAATAACGTTGATGTTGATGTGCATTAGCCAAACCCTCTAGATTAAGAAAATGACGACGGTTCTGAAGAGTTGTCAGCTGATGACACAATTTTTTACTGATTGACCAGCGCACATCTGTTAATGCATAATTAGGATGGTAGCCTGCTCATTCGCACGGGCATGTATATCATACTGTATTTGAGAAATTTACGAGGATTCAATATCAAACATATAGCACTAGTCAAGCTTCAGAAGTATATTTTCTTCGTAAATTTATTTATCGGCTTTGCATTAATAACTTTTTTAAGGTAACGTATTTGTTACCTTTATACTACGTAATATTTCATTCATCTGTATAAGCAATTATTATTTTCTGCTTCATCATTTAAAAAGGAGTTAAACTTAGTTTGTTTAGAAAACATATATAACTAAATTAAGATGAAATTAAAAAGTAAGATGTTTTTTCCTTTTTTTTACTTGAATGTTTTGGAGCTTTTTTTTTAACAAATCTCAAACAACTATTATTGTTAATAATGTACCATCAAGCTAGCCTTCCTTTTAATTAGTTTACATTAACGCAATTTGTTATATATATTTACATATGGATCTATAAAGATAGAGTAGATATAAGTGCTTCGGGAACGTGCACATGTACGTACGACATGAGGAGGGGAGGAGTTTTTGTTTCCTTTGAGATAAATCGAATTTTCACCAATTTGAGCTATTTATATTTATAAGAATAATAATGATCCAAAGTAATGTGCTTGTTACATATCTATTTTCTAATTAAACTACTTGTTATTATAATATTATTAATTAATTTTGTGTGTTGCATATTGTTCTATTAAAAGCTATGTTTTATTAAATAGATCGGTAAAATATCTATATGATTTTTCATGTAAATGTGTTTTATTTCTTTTATTTATTAAATATAGTTTGTTTGGGTCTTGAATTATAAAAATTGTTGTAAATAATCTAATGATGCATGTGGATAAAATATTAGCTATATGATTTGATTTAGATCGTGTAGCTGTTTGAAAGTTATTATCACAAATTATATTTTCTATATAATACAACATGAAGAGGAGGGGAGGAGGTATGGCATACATATGTGTGCACTACATGATATGGTCATATGGACAGCCTTTGTGGGCTTTTTTTGTTACTTTTTCTTTATTAAGGTAAATCCAATGGTAAAAATATAGTGGGTCCATCGTATTTAAAGTAAAATTGATGGTTAGATATTTTTCTTTCTTCAGAATTATTAGAAATTTCTCTAATTTATTAGAGCACTACGTAACAACTTAAAAGTATTTGTAGGAGTCACATGTGATGGCTTGAGAGCGTTAGAAAGTTTAATGGACTTTTATTGTATAATAGATAGAAGATTACGCTTTCTAAATAATATAGCATGAACGAGGAGGAGGAAGGGGCGGTCTAGCTGTCGCTGGTCGAGGTGTATTTTTAGGTATGTAAAGAATGTACGTCAAGATAATATGAGATTTGTAATCTTATACATGACTAATCTTGGTTTTCTTTGATATTTTCTTTAATTAGTTGAGATATATAGATTTCATGTGGCACGTGATTTGGTTAAGATATTCTTTGCTTCGCACGTATTTTCTTTAATTAGTTGAGATATATAGATTTCATGTGGCACGTGATTTGGTTAAGATATTCTTTGCTTCGCACGTCCCTCTTCTCTCACGCACTTACGTGTTTTTTTTATCACGTACGTGTTTTCTTTGACAATCTAATGGTTAAAAATAGTATTTTCTTTGACGATTTAATGGTTAAAAACAGTAGATTCATTATATTAAATAAAAATCAAAGGTTAGATGTGTTTTATTTACTAATTTATTACAGCGCCATGTGACGACATAGTATTTATAGTGACACATGACGACTTATGAGCGTTTGTTGGATGTTTAATTAACTTTTAGTATATAATAATACTCTCTTCATTCCAAATTATAGGGCACCCTCTTTTTTAAAAAAATCAAACTCGGTAACTTTTGATTAATAATCATACTAACCATATTTACGTTAACTATTATGCATGTTATATCACTAAATTCATATTTTGAAGTACTTTCATGTGATGCTAATTTCATATTCATTACAAACATAACATGTAATAAATTATTGATCAAAGTACATCATTGAATACCGTATAAAAAATATAGGCCTATCAATTTGGGACAGAGGTAGTAGAATTGATGGCATATCCTGGTTAATCTTATGCTACATCTGTTATCTATTACTGGTCCCTTCCTTTTCCCTAACCTCCAAATTTAACGGGTCGTCTTGACCCGCAACCATTAACTCCATAGGGCCTGCCCGCGACGTAGATGCGCATCATGTTCATCCATGATTGGGTCTTATTGTCAGACGACTGAGCTGATCAAAAGCGAAAGTTGGTGAGAAAACATCCATTTAGCCTCCCTCAACTATATGCTGAGTTTAATTCACATTCTTTACCCGTAAAAGTAGATATAAAGAATCCTCTATTGTTACTCCTGTTTAATTTACCACCCTGAATGACTTTGATGGTGGTTTCACCCTATGTGACACCAACGTGGCACTTTGGCATGTTCTTCTATGTGTTGCTTACATGACACTCTAGTTAAAACGAAATTAAACATAGGCAGGACCCACATGTCATACTCTCAATGAATAATAAAAGAAACAGTAGGATCAACAAGTCATTCTCTCTCCCTCCTCCCTCCTCTCTCCCTCCTTCCTCTCTCTCTCTTCTTTTTCTCTCACTCTCTCTCTCCACAAAAGGGTGCGACTGAGTGTCAGCCTCTTCGGTGAGCTTGGTGACAACCAGTCAATTTGTCTACTCTCCTCATTCCCCTCTACTCTCTCTCTCCAACAATGGCAGCTCCCTGAGCAACACCCCTAGCAGCGAACGAGGGCACCCTAAGCTCCACCCAACTATGAGCTCCCCCGCCATTGAGCTTCTTATGCTGCTACTTCACCATGGCCTTCCCTTCATTGTTGCCTTCTCTACCCTCTCCCCACGCAATGATGGTGGGGTGGTCGAGGAGGACATGACAGGAGCGAGGAGGTCCAGGTAACCGGATCTGGGTGGTCCAAGCAACAGTGGGACTTCTTTAACCAAGTGGAGGAGGTGTTGATAATCATGGCCATCAGCGACGAGGAGATGTGCGAGGCGAGGGAGCGGGAGGGGATCTGGGAGCTAGAGGAGGTGAAGGAGGATGACGAGAGGGGGAAAAGGTGGTGGAAAATGCCAACACCCCCAAAGCAGCAGAGGCTTCGCTCGAAGTGGCCAAGCAAGATGAGGCCACAGACGTCGATGAGGTGGGGGCGAGCAACAATGGCAGAGGAGTTATAACTAACATAAATGATTGAAATTTGAACGTTTTAGAATATCAGTAATGATAATAACTCGTGAAACACAAGTGTTAGTAATAAAATGAAAGGAAAAATGATAAGGATAGGGGTCCCAACCGGTGCAGCGAGAACCGAACCTAGCTAGGGAAAACCTTATACCTCCATATGCATGGTTCTCCTTGCTAGATCGCCGTGTCATGAATATGTACAGTGCCATGAACCGGCCGACTGATTCCTGACACACCAAAGTTTTCGTGTCAGCCTTCTACACGATATGATACGGAGGGCAATCAATTGTACAAAGCTTGAGATAGAAGAATAGAAGCATCTTCAAAGCAACACACCGCTAGGCGCTAGCTAGGACAACCAGCGGTAATTAGCTTCATAATGAAGACGTACAGCTAGCGATGGATATGTGTCCCTATAAAATGGTCGATTTGTTAAACGCGCTTAATTTTTCGTACACAATTATAAGTTTAAAAAGGACAATTTTAATGTGCACCGGTTCTGCTTCCCTTTCCCTGGATTTATATCCTTGGTAGTGGTAGGAGAACAAAACCATAATAATCAAGGCAGTGGATGGCCTAATCATCTTGCTGACTAACTACAGGTTCTTTCTGAAATCAAGGCAGTGGATGGCCTAATCATCTTGCTGACTAACTACAGGTTCTTTCTGACATATCATGATACAGGTTCTTTCTGACAGGCTCAATGGAAAAAGATTCTAATCACCCAAGCGAACATTCACTTGTTTATTACATCCCAACTAAATGAGTATTACACATTCACTTCACTACAACGGTCACCCACATCTCAATCGAGCGGCAACCCCCATCTGTATCAGGTATGACGCCCGTAACAGCGTAGAAGTCACTGATATGAGAAGTTATCTCAATCGGGCATACGGCCGTTACGGATAAAGTTATCTCAATCGGGTCTCAACTAAAGCCCGTCACCAATAGCTTTGACCGAGACGACTAGTCAAACTAGAGCCCGTCACGGATGACCTATCTCAATCGGGCCCCAACAAGCGCCCGTCACGGATGACTACTAATCTCAATCGGGTCTAAACTAGCGCCCGTCACGGATGACTAATCTCAATCGCGCATAATCTACAGCCCGTCACGGATGAGTATAACTCAAACGGACTTTAACTTATGCCCGTCACGGATGAGTATAACCCACAAAAAAAATAAATTTTGTTTTTTGGCTAGCCTCAGGCCTTTGCTAGCCATGCCCGCTGCAAAATGACAGAAACAGATATATTCCTCAGCATCCCCAGCATCCCCATTCACATATATTTCACACATAACATCCATTCACATAACATCCATATTATTCACATATTTCACACACCCATTCACATACACATCCATTATTCACATATTTCACATAACAAATTCAAGTGGTAAGCATCATAACCTGCAAAACCGAGTTAATTGGAACAAATATATATTTAGCAAGTATTTACATAAACATAACAAATATATACATAAATATAAACATCAGTGTTACATAATCACATGTCTTTGACAATTCATTTAAGATGTTCAACAATGTTCATCATTTAATCTTAACCCTAAACATTTCTTTGGGGTGAATTATTTCGCAGAGGATGAAGCCGGCTATCTCCTCAGGAATCTCCTCGAAGCTGCTAGCCGGATCCTTGGAAATTTTGTCCTACATGTATATAATTTGAAATTAGTCGATTGATCTCTCTCTCTATATATATACATCGATGTAGTTAGTATACATAACAATTGAGATCACAAACCTCAAATTCAGCCAAAGTCTTCACCTTATCTTTGCACAAAAGGCGCATGTTGTGGCACACATGGAATCCGCACTGGTCGCCTATTTGTTGTTTCACCGGGAAGTCTTTTTTGTGGATAAGGGCGTCATGTCCTGTCTTACAAAGGCCTCCTTTTTCCACATATCGGCCCCATGCTTCATCTATTGCTAGTTGAATCGGGGTCCAATCATATGTTTTCTTATCAATTCTGGAGTTCAGGTAGTGTCATGTACTCCACTTAGGCGTTATGACCAAAAGGATCCAACGGGCACTGCGGCATTATTATAGTGAAAGTTAAATACTAAAGCTATACGTGTCATGCAATTGCATATATTTAGGGAACACACTTACTATTGATTATAGACACACATAATGTACTCCCTGTCTTGTTGGGCCCACAAGGTGTCAAAGATGTAGTTTACCAATCCTTGACGGTCGCCTTCGAGATTTGTAACAGTGACTACTTGTGGATCAAGGAAGGCAACTTCCGGTGCATTCTTCAGACACCACTTCCAACTATACCTACACGCAAGACAAACGCTCTTATAAGCATGTTATACGGATTGTTATTACCAATTTTTGTGAGCAATAATACTTACAAGGAGTAGCACTTAAGGAGGTTTATGTCCACCGCTCGGAGCCTGTAGAGGTCGAATAGATCCTTGAAGTCGATCATGATAAAATTTGGTGGTCCAAGGAATGGCGCTCGGTCGTGTTCGCCTATTATATCGCTCTCTCTATTCTTTCTCCTCACGTTGGATCTCTCCATGTAATATACGTGAAGCTCCTTGCAAGCGGTGCCCATCGTGCCTAGCACGTCGTCTCCAACCAATGGCATGCCTAGTTGGAAGGACGATGGAGGAACAGTCTTCTTCTTTACTTCCTGCCCCTTGCTCATATCTAGCTTCATTGGAGCCAGAAGTGAGCCCTGCAACTTTTCTTTTCCTCGCCCCCTTGCAGCAGTTTTTTGATAGTTATTCTCTGAGGCAAAGAATGCGCCTTCCTACTCTTTTTCATGGGTGGGGGTTTAGGGATTGCCATGCTGTCGGCCTCCATATGCTCGTCCCCAAAATCCGTGTCATACTGTAACTCCACATCGTAAGATTGTTCATGACGAGCGGGAGCTGGAGGAGCTGAAGGAGCAAGGGCAGGTCTTAGTGGCGGACGACCGCTTGGTGCAGTGGTTGGCCTCGAAATCACCCTTATCTCAATGAGGTCCTTGGGCCATTGGATGAAGGTACCACGTGCATTTCTTAGGGTTAGGACCTCGTCGTTCGGTGGATGCTTCAATGGAAATGATCGAATTCGGGCTTCACCGAGTCAACTTGCACTTTCGCACAGTTGGCCCTAAATTGCGCCCCATGCACTCTTGTCTCTGGGGTTGACTTGAACGCAAGTCCCTCGGCTGCCGGAACCGTGAAGGTCGGCATCACCATAACTGTCAGGGTACAGTTCGTTGGTTCCTACGATAGATTCATCCATATTTTTAGAATATTATATAACATATGGATTCGCTAAGACTTTTATGCATTGTGGACGAGAGTTTTACCGTTATGTGGTCGACGGTGGCAGGGCCCGATGGTGGATTTTTCACCACCTCAGTTGATGCGCAACTGCTGCGCCTTTACATGGGACTTGCTAAATCTTGTTGCGTAGCAGCGGCGGCGGCCTCTAGGTTATGTTGTTCTTCTCGGATCTCTTACCTGATACGACCCTCATCGACTCGAGCTTCTCGTCGAATTTAGAGCTCAGCTCGGCTCTGACTTGCTCCCGGATCTAGGCGGCAAGACGTGCATCTTTCTGTGCCTTCATGGCAGTCTGTTTCTTGTATTGCCACGCGTAGTCTGGAAATCCAAATTTCCATGGAACGTTGGACCCAAGGCCCCTTGTTCGTCCACGGTGTTTCTTGGTGCCCAACGCTTTAGTGAGGATGTTGTCCTCGCGTCATTGAGAGCAGGCCTCTTGCGAGGCTTGTTGCTCGGCAACCAACTCCTTCTGCAGTACAATTGAGTTCAGATTAAATCAAAAGTACGATGGAAACAATGCGAACATATATTGAGACGAGGCACTTACTATATTATCGTACACTTGTTGATCTTGGGGATTTGGCAACGAAGCTGTCCCATCTTCATTCTTCTAATACCTTGCCCTTACCCAGTTCCTCGCCCGTTGGTGTGGGATATCGCCAAACATCGGCGGCGTGTTCGATGCCGTTGCCGCTTCATCCTCCTCCTGCCATTGCTCTTCCTTCCCGGCATATCCTGCAGTGCCAAGTCGGCGCAGGTGAGAGTTCATAGCCTGGAGTGCCCGATAAGCATTGCTTCTGGCCCGGGATGCGGGGGTCGACTTTTTCTCGTAGAATGTCTCTCAGGCATCTGTCGTTATAAAAGGCCATTGCTCAGTTGGATCCGAAGTCATTGGGTTTAAGACATACTCACTGACCAACCTGCTCTTAAAGTTCTTTCAAGCATTCCCCATGGTCTTGAAAGCAGTCTGCTTGAGCTTGGCCTCGTCAGCTGCAGGATACTCGAAGCTCTCCTTGATATTTAGCCAAGCAACGTTCTTCTCTGCTTCCGGCACTTGCTTGATGTCATCCACCAGAATTGTGAAGTTCTCCCTTCCTATGACCTCGCAGATCGACCTAAACTGGCTCAAAACATTCCGGGGATGTGTCGGCAATCCAACCTGTTCACCTCTATTATGGTGTACCGTTCCTTAGGGATTTTGTTCCCTGTCCTACGAGTTCGTGCCCTTGAGGACCCACTAGTTGTCGTCGACATTGGTTCACCTTGCTGAGACATCGTCTAAATAACTTACAAAATAACACAAAATTAATTAATTTCCTAAATCACATCACAAATTTCCTATCTACGTGAATATTTCCTATTAAAGTTCATTGGCACCCGCCACTAAGTCCTAAAATGGCTAAGAACCCTAAGTCCTAAAATCACTTAGTCACATAAATAAACTAAATTGCACATCTCACATATAAACAAACTAAATTGCACATCTCACAATAAAAATTAACTAAATTGCACATCTCACAATAAAAATTAACTAAATTGCGGTTAACGGTGGAGGAGGTCTCTGGCGGCGGCCGGGCTCGGGGAAGGTGGTCGGTGGCGACGGCGGCCGATGCGGCGGTGGAGCAGAGGACGGCGTTGGGCTCGGGGACGGCGTGGGACGACGGCGCTCGGTGGCAGCGAGGGAGGACGACGACGGGCTCCCAAATGGCGGCGGCAGCACGAGGGCTCAGGGACGGCGGCCGACGGCGACGGCAAACTCCGAGAGGGCGACGATGCTAGGGTTCTTGGAGTGGTGGGACTTAGAAAAATTTTTGCTGTAGATCTGACAAAGAGAACCCCTAGCCTTAAAACGGTCAAACAAACATCTCAATCGGGCCTAGTATGGAGCCCATCACGGATGAGTCATCCGTGATGGGCCTTAAATAATGCCCGATTGAGATGACGTCATCTCAATCGGGCATTGACTAAAGCCCGTCACGGATGACTCATCCGTGACGGGCTCTATACTAGGCCCGATTGAGATGACTAAATCTCTATCGGGCCTTATTTAAGGCCCGACACCGATAGAGATTTTGCTTTTTCTGAGTTGACCATTGTTGACCTGTAGTCAAAATAATTAACTAAAGTACAATATTTCACTAAATTAATACAATAATTCACCAAATTAACTAAATTCACAATAAAAATTGCTATTTTCATAAACCGTACTAAATAATTTACTATTTTCATTGAACGAAAAGAGGTGTTTAATGTTTCAACAGAAATTCATAGGAGTATAAGTACTTCATTCGTACAAAAGGTTTTTTTACTAATACAAAATACTTCATTCATTACAAGAAATTGGAGAACAAATAAGTACAACAGCATCGGTCAAAAGGTTATGCCTTCCGTATGATCTGATCGAGCATATGCCACAGACTCTTGGGGATCATCGTCAAGGTCGATGTGAGGTTTTACATGAAGATTCTGGTTGTATTCTTCTTCATCGATGACGTTGTCAACACCTATAATTCGACGCTTGCTATCCCTCACGATGTGCATTTTCTTGTTTGTAGGATCTTTTATGTAGAAAATCTGCTCGACCTGTTTCACAAGTACGAATGGTTCATCGGCATATCCAACCTTGGATAGATCTACTAAAGTAAAACCTTCCTTGTCAACGTTGACACCAGTACGTATATTCACCCAACGGCAACAAAACAAAGAAACTTTGAATTTCACGTAGTTCAGCTCCCATATCTGCTCAATGTGGCCGTAGTATGTGTTCGACCCAACTTGATCCTGGAATGCATCTATACGGACTCCGCTGTTTTGCACTGTGCTTTTGTCATCTTGTTTAACGGTGTAAAATATGTATCCATTAATATCGTATCCTTGCCATGTGTCTATGGCCCAACACGGTCCCATCCCCAACAACTGTACTGTCTCATTTGGGACATCCGTCGACATTGTAACACGATTCTTGAACCATTCGTTAAACCAAGAGTTATGTTCTCTGTTAATCCACGTATCTGATCGCCCCAAGTTCTCCTATGGATTTTTGCTAAGTGCTCCTCCAAGTATGGGCCAACTTCTGTCATATGTTGGAGCACAGCGAAATGAGCCTGCACATAGGAAGTTTGGTCGGGCCTAATTCTTTTCCTCCCTATTGTGCCAATACCTGACAACCTTCCTTCGTGACGAGACGCTGAAACTCTGATAGGATTGGCCTCGGACATGTAATCAACGCAGAACTCAATAACCTCCTCGGTCGTGTAACCTTCAATGATGCTCCCCTCCGGTTTTGCTCTGTTCCGAATGTACGACTTCAAAACTCCCATATACCTCTCGAACAGGTACATTTCTCTCAGAAAAGCTGGGTCACATAGTTTTGTTTGCTTCACAAGATGAACAGGGAGATGAATCATGATATCAAAGAAAGATAGTGGAAAAAACATCTCCATGTGACAGAGGGTATTGACAATATCGGTCTGCAACCCATCTAGATCTTCAAAATCTATAACCTTCTGTCCGATTGCATTGAAGAAGGCACACAGATGTTGGATCGTGTGACGGACTTTGGGTGGAAGAAAGCATCTAATAGCAACTGGCAAGATCTGTATGATTAGCACATGGCAATCGTGAGACTTCATTCCAACCAGTTTTAGATCGTCCAAATTAACGTACTTACTTATCCTCGCTGAATAGCCTGATGGAATTTTAATATCTTTCAAGCATGATAACATTGCGATCTTCTCATCCTTCGACAGTGTGTAGCAAGCTGGAGGGAGGTACACTCTACCTGTCTCTGCATCTGTTACGGGCTGGAGTTCACTGCGAATATTCATTTCCTATAGATCAAGGCGCGCGTTCAACCCGTCCTTTGTCTTCCCGGGAATATTCAACAACAGGCCAACCAACTCTCACACATATTCTTTTCTACATGCATGAGATCAATGCAATGACGGACCTTAAGATCTTTCCAGTAAGGTAGTCGCCAAAATATGGATTTTTTCTTCCACACACCCTTGTCCTTTGTCTGACTGCGTTTTCTTTTCTTCCCAAACTCAGTAGTTATGTCCTTGACCAAGTTGTGGACCTCATCTCCGGACAAATCCTTGGGAGCAGGCTGAAGTTCTCTCTTACCGTTGAAAATTTTCTTCTTCCTTCTAAATGCATTACATAGCGGGAGTCACTTCCTATGACCCATATAAACCATCTTTCGTGATTTCTTCAGCCACCGGCTGCGTGTATGTTCCATACAGTCAGAGCAAGCCTTCTTTCCTTTCACGGTTTGTCCGGAAAGATTACCGAGTGCGTGGTAGTCATTAATGGTGCAGAACAATAGAACTCATAGCTTGAAGTTCTCCTAACCATATGCATCCCAAGTTTTTATACATTCTTTCCAGAGAATTTCAAGATCATCAATAACAGGCTCCAAGAACACATCGATATCATTGCCCGGTTGTTTCGGTCCTTGGATTAACAGGCACAGCATAATGTATTTCCTTTTGAAGCACAACCATGACGGTAGGTTAAAGTTTGCAATAAGAACTGGCCAAGTGTTGTGAGTACTACTCATGTCTCCGAAAGGATTCATGCCATCCATACACAGACATATCCTCATGTTTCTAGAGTCGGCAACAAAGTCTTTGTGTTTTTTATCGATATTCCTCCATTGAATCGAATTCGCTGGATGTCTAAGCATACCGTCGTTCCTTCTCTCCGTGGCATGCCAACGTACTAACTTCGCTTCCTTGGGGTTGGCAAAGATTCTCTTGAAACGATCAATGATAGATAGATACCACACAACCTTCGTCGGACCACCCCGCTTTGACTTCTTTCCTTCGTCAGCACTTTTCTTTCGCTTGTATCGAGAAGCCTTGCAGACAGGACAAGCATCTAAGTTCGCATATTGCTTGTAGTACAATATGCAGTCGTTTGGACAAGCGTGAATTCTACGGACCTCTAACCCCAGGGGACACAAAACCTGCTTTGCTTCATATGTCGTCTCGGACAATGTGTTCTCATCAGGCAGCATGGCCATCAAAATTCTCAAAAGATCTATGAAACTCTTGTCTGTCCATCCACTACTTGCCTTCAGCTTCATTAGGTCCATGATAGCTGACAATTTGGTGTGCTTTGCTTTGCATCCGGTGTATAGAGGCGTCTTCAAGTCACTGACCAACCTACTGAACTTCATGGAATCTCTCTCGTTGTAAGCTGGGTCCTCAACGTCACGTAACATGTCTTGCAGCAAATCGTAATCTACATCAACCATTTCACCGCCCAATGGAGAAGTTACAAACATGTCATGCTCATCTTCATCTTCCTGATTTTGTGCATCACTTCTGTCTGCAGCTGCACCATTTCCTGATTCTTGCTCTCCATACTTCACCCAACATGTGTAGCCCTACATGAATCCTCATTGTATCAGATGAGCGTGTACGTCCACTCGGCTATCAAACATATTCTCATTCTTGCAATCTACACATGGACAACACATGTAATCGTTGTTTCTTCTTCTCCTATCATCCTTCGCGGCATTTATAAAATTTAATACGCCATTTCTATACTCCTGACTATGATGTTTCACAGTTTTTGTATACATCCAACTTCGATCCATTGCTACAAAAATGAAAAAAATTAGAGAAATCTTATAAGATAAGTATTGCTAAATTAATGAGAATTGATGATTTTTCTGAATTAATGGTTAGTATTTCTCACTTACTTTTATGAATTTTCTGTTTTCCTTGGCAAAAAGATAAAAAATCGCCCCCTTCAATCTCCCACCAAAATAGTGAATAGTGGAAAACAGTTACACTAGACGGTTTAGGGTATTTACAGTGTGCAATAAATATCTGTAACGGCCCAAAAACTAACAACGGTGACGGACATATAAGTTATCTTTATTGGGCCTAAATAAAAGCCTGTCACCGATGAATGTCATTTGTGACGGGCCTTATTGTTATCTCCATCGGGGCTCAAGTTGGAGCCCGTCATAGATGATGGTCATCGATGACGGACTTCTTTTAGGGCCCGATTGAGATATTAAAGGTTATCTCAATCGGGCCTAAGCTAGAGCCTGTCACTGATAGGTGTCATCCATGATGGACTTGAGTTTTATGTACATTTAACATGTATGTGCAACTATATCTCAATTAGCCTCTTTTTAAGCCCATTTGAGATGTATTCGTTGTGACGGCCCGCAAAATCTAGTTAAGTGACAGGCCGTCGCGGATGAGAGGATCTGTACTAGTGCTTGTTTATTACATCCCAACTAAATGAGTATTACGAAATTTTTTTAAAAAAATTGATAAGGTAGACTAGTATGTAACATATCACTCAATGAATATGCAAATTCTAATTCGAATTCTATAAATTATAAAAAAAATAACAAATTAAATTTTTACTATTATATATGTATATTCACAGCTACTACCTTTGTCCCAAAATATTACTACCTAATATAAAATATGATATTTTTAAGGATTACGAATCTAAGCATGTCTTTGTTCAGATTCATAGTCTTAATAAATATCATAATTTATATTAGATAGAAATATTTTAAAACGGACGTAGTAAATTTAGGTGCACTTGAGTGATTGAAACTAGAGTGATTAAAAGAGTTTCCTAGCTCACAGCACAGGACACAGGTTCCTATCTGTGTGATCCCGTGGTGCTCTGATCTGATGGCGACGCTGAAGAAGGGGACAGCATGCTAACTTGTTGGTTAGCCACTACCAAACCAAAGCTTGCACGTTTATAATACACGCCGTTGATAAAATAGATGTGGTCTTCACCCAATGCAAGTTTACTCTGTAATATGATTCGTCAGACGGCCATTTTGTAAGAAAAACTGTTCTAAACTCTAAAAAAATATCTATTCGTTATTTGCATGTCACTTAAATAGTTATGAAAAAATTTGAAAAGATACATTAAATATATGATATATCACTTCACAAACATATAACTTAAAATTCGACTTTTACATGTCGCAACGAAAAAAACAAATTAAATTACAACTAGTTAACATATTTACAGCCATTTTTTTCGTTACAACATATAGAAGTTGAATTTTAAGTTACATGTTTGTGAAGTGATATATGTTAATACATCTTTTTAATTTTTTTAATTTTTTATAACTATTTAAGTTACAGGCGAGCAACACAGAGATGTCCCTTCAGAGTTTAAAATCCACTCTCCATTTTGTAACCATGCATATGCTGCTTATTCAAGCACCAAGATATGGAAGTATATGGTTGGATTGACTAAGAGAATTACTAGTAAAATAATAGGGAAATATCAATGGTGTGGTGTTGTGGGGGCATGGAGCATGCTACCACCAATTAGAATTTAAAATCCTGATGTACATTAATAGGAATTTACTACAGAATATATAATTTTAATGAGGCTAGGGAGCTTGTTGTTGATCTCTGTTTCTAAGAACGTGTAAGGGGAATATTCGTGGTTACAAAGCAAAGTGATGGTCGGGATTAGTTAAGTTGTGCCAACCTACACTATTGCATTAATTTAAAACTCGTGCGTTTAATATATAAGTATTATTATAGATAAAGATATAGATTTAAATATATATAGATTACAGGATGTCCGTCTTATCAACTGGTTAATTGTGGTATGTTGCAGCTATATCCGCCACTCCTGTGTCAATCACCTAGAGGGTAAGGTATTCCAGGATTGCTCTTGTAGCTAGACTGTGATATATAGGTAGTGAAGTGGGAAATGAATTTTAAACTCTCTAGAAAACATCTCTCATTGTTTACATATAGTCCAATTAATAGTTATAAAAATATTTAACAAAAATTAACAAGATAGATTAAGTTGTTATATATCACTCCACAAACATGCTAAATTTAACTTCTATAAGTTTTAACAAATTAAAAGAGCCAAATAAAACTATAATTAGTTTATGCATATTCACAATTATTTTTTAAAAACCTTGTGCAAGTTAAATTTGACTTTGCATATTTATGGAGTAACTATCACATATTAAACTATTTTGTTAAATTGTTATAACTTTTTCATAATCATTTGGATAACACGCAAATGATGTTGTTTCCCAATGATGTGTAGTATATATATGATGATGTTTTTCTTTTCTCGAAAGGATGTTTCATCGTTTCTTGTATGCTACAAATAGTTACGATTTTCTTTGAAAAAATTGACAACATTAATCAAAATATTTTGTTTTTATATGTATATGTCGAATTCGGGCTTGTATGTTTCTAGAGTGGTATATAATTTTTTTTTAATTTTGTATGTTGAATTTGAACTGGTATATTTGTTGAGTGATATATCATATAGTTGTTCCTTTTCTTAAACACGTCGATTTTAACATGTATGTTTGTTGAGTAATATATCACATATTTGTTATTTTCTTAACTTGTATGTGTCGCATTTAAATTAACATGCATGTTAAGTTTATGATCTGAAGTGATATATCATAATTTATTTATTTTATATGTTGCATGATGAGGAGCTCTTCCTGATCACCATGCTTTTTTTAAGTGTGAATTTCCATCAGCTTGGAGTCGTCTAATATTTTGAACGCTGCTGCTTCTGCTTTGCATTTCATGCTGAATTTGCACTCTACTTCCTCTGTGTAAAAAAAAAGCACTTTTGAGACTTAAAAGTGAGTTTTTTTAGAGAACAGCTAGCGTACGGGATCCCGTGAGAGACCGAGAGTCACGAGATAGTTAAATGAGTCTCCCCACAGCCTGTTTCAATCTTTTAGCACGCTGCTTCTTTATCTTTTTTTTAAGAGATAGCATGTGGTCTCCTATCGTAAGGCTATATGCAGTCACCACCCACTAAAAAATAAGTCGGTGTTGTCTCTGTTGTAAGGTACAAGGCTCAACCTAGCTCCATACATGATAGGTCTGATACTTTGATACCTATATATGTCAGACCGGGTACCAAGTATCATGTCTGATACCTTTGAGTACCAAACATGATACCTATATGTATCATATCTAGGTACAGGTACTATACCCGATACCTATATTTATCAGACTTGATATTTAGACGTAATATGTTTAATACATAGGTATCATGTTTGATACACATAGGTAACGTGCCTGTATCATCCTTGATAGGTTGGTACCACCCCTATCCCAAAAGCAACCAAGATCCAACCAACCCATCTATCTGTTCATCCATCCATCCATCCAAAACAGCAATAAAAAATATAGAAGAAAAAAAAGATCCAAGTCTAGCAACCATGGAGCTAGAGACATTGCCGGCATGATACCTGATCGATGTTGTCAGCAATGGTCATGCTATGCCCCGCACCATCCATCCATCCATCCCAAAAGAGAAGATGCAAAGATAATATCCAAATCCAATAGTAATAGAGCTGAAGGGTGTCATCGTTGGCAAGATACCTGGCTTGTGTTGTCCTCCTTATTGCCTACATAATCATCCATGTCAAGCTCTTCCCATCCTTCATTGTCACCATCATCGTTTCCATCCTCTCTCTTCTCAAAAGAAGACAGAGGGTACCGTTGAAGTTGGGAGAAGCATAGGACAAGGAGAAAGGGATCGAGCCCAAAACGACGTCGGTGTGGGAAAGGCCAACATGCACGATGGATTTGCATGGACATTCATCGGCATGAGGGAAAAGGGAAGAAGACGAGCATGAGGGGAACGAGACGGAGAGAGAGGAAAGATGAGCTTTATGAAGGTCTAGAGGATAAGACAATGTGTGTGTGATGGTCTCATCTGTTGGATGGTTTGCATCATTAATTTATCCCGTCACATAGATTTTCTGTTTTTTATGGACGAAGGGAGTAATACTGAAAAAGTGGATTGAATTCTGACCTTCCATCAATTATAGGCGCCTTTGTTTTGCCTCAGTGAGATCTAATCCAACTGTTCATCTCATGTGGCAGACATGACATAGCATATAACGCACATGACCGGACACTATCGTTGCCTGCTTGCTTTGCCTGAGCAGTGTATCACAGTCTAAATTTAGCCAAAGCAATGGCGAGCGCGAACGTCCTCCTCCTCCCCGAGGCCGGCTCCGGCCACCTCATGTCGCTGATCGAGGCCGGCAAGCGGCTGCTCGCTCACGGCGGGGGCGACGGCGAGGGCCCCGCGGTGACCGTCACCGTGCTGGTCGTCCGGCCGGCGACGTCCGAGTCGGCTGCCGAGGTCGACGCGCACGTCAGGCGCGTCGAGGCCGCCGGTCTCGGCGTCCGGTTCCACCGCCTCCCCGCCGTCGAGCCCCCAATGGACTGCGTCGCCGGCAACGTGCAGGAGTTCAAGTCGCGGTACATGCAGCTGCAGGCGCCACACGTGAAGGCCGCGGCGGCGGAGCTGCGCGCCGCCGCGCTCGTCGTCGACTTCTTCGCCACCGGCGTGCTCGATGCGGCCCGCGAGATAGGCGTGCCGACGTACGTGTACTTCACGTCCACCGCCGCGTTGCTCGCGCTGATGCTGCGGTTGCCGGCGCTGGAGGAGGAGGTCCTCGTCGACTTCGAGGAGTTCGATGGCACGGTCGACGTCCCTGGCTTGCCGCCGGTGCCCGCTGCTTCCATTCCTGCGTTCATGGGACGCAAGGAGAGCCCGAACTTCAAGTGGTTCGTCTACCACGGCCGCCGGTTCATGGACGCCGATGGCATCATCATCAACACCGTGGCCGAGCTTGAGCCGGGCCTTCTCGCCGCGATAGCCGACGGCCATTGCGTGCCGGGACGACGGGCACCGCCGCTGTACCCGATCGGCCCAGTGCTCGACCTCGAGGCTAAGCCGACGTCGAACGAGCACTGCATCCGGTGGCTCGACGCGCAGCCGCCGGCGTCGGTGCTGTTTCTCTGCTTCGGGAGCATGGGCTGGTTCGACGCCGCGAAGGCGCACGAGGTCGCCGCGGGGCTCGAGCGCAGCGGGCACCGCTTCCTGTGGGCGCTGCGAGGCCCACCCGCCGCCGGCTCGGTGCACCCGACGGACGCCAACCTCGACGAGCTCCTCCCGGAGGGGTTCCTGGAGAGGACCAAGGAGAGAGGCCTGGTGTGGCCGAGGTGGGCGCCGCAGAAGGAGATCCTCGCCCACGCCGCCGTGGGGGGCTTCGCGACGCACTGCGGGTGGAACTCGACGCTGGAGAGCCTGTGGCACGGCGTGCCGCTGGTGCCGTGGCCGCTGTACGCGGAGCAGCGCCTGAACGCGTTCCAGCTCGTGGCCGACGTGGGCGTCGCCGTGCCGCTCAGGGTGGAGGTGGACGGGAAGCGGAACAGCTTCGTGGAGGCGGCGGAGCTGGAGCGGGCGGTGAGGTCGCTGATGGGAGGCGGGGAGTCGGAGGAGGAGGGGAGGAAGGCGAGGGAGAAGGCGGCGGAGATGAAGGCCGTGTGCCGGAACGCCGTGGCGGCGGACGGCGGCTCGTCGTACGCCGCGTTGCAGAGGCTGCTCGGTGCAATTCGCAGTGGTGCCCCGTGCAGCAGCTTCTCTACTGTTTTCTCCGTCCAATAAAAAATTAATCTAGAATAAAATGTGATGTTTTATAGTATAATAAATCTGAACATATTTATGTTCAGATTTATTGTAAAAAAAATCACATTTTATTACAGGTTGGTTTTTTTTGGACTTATAACCCAGTGAGGTGCAGCTGGTTTGAGCGTTCGTCGTCACGAGCGATAAATTATTTGATCGTTCCACCGGTCAGGGTGCAGTCCTCGGCCGACTTGAACTAATTGCCAGCTTTGATCTGATTTTGGCTGTTATGTTACACTGTAATCAATAACCGAAAATGTGTGCCAGTTCACGGTGAGCGCGCGGATCGCATCAGCTCACTGTGGATGTTTTTTTCTTTTGAACTTTACGCTGTTTTCTGTTGCACAAGGCAGTACGAAAAACATTGTTATCTTGGAATTGATTATACCAAAATTTGAACTTGATAAATATAAGTTGTATTCGTACTGAACTCTTGCTTTAGCATTTTATTCACACGAGCTGTAATTAGGGTTGGCAAAATTGATGCATCGGGTTGAACGACCCTGACCACAAAATCTAAAGCAAAATAGTCCCTGTCTTGTCCCGACGGGTCCTGAAATCCCTGTCGAGGCACTGTAGGATTGAGGTCACTGGCTTCTTTCAAAACCGACTAGGTAAGTAGGGATGCACATGGGCTGGGTTGGATCGACCCAACGTCTGACCCATAAAGCCCAGCGTTGTGAGTTGCGGGCCATGGGTCATCTCAACCCACAAATCTAACATGCCCGTTGACTCACCCACCTATGTCGATCCAGTGGGTCAACATGGGTCGACCCATGATGATGTTGAAATTGATATATGGGCTAAGCCCCATATGAATATTGATTCTTTAAAAAATCACAAAAGCTCAATTCATGAAATGGCATGTATAGGGAGTTTAGTATCACCTTGCCTATTCTAAGAGAGCGAGACCTCCTTATAAAAAAGGATGCTCTCATAGCCACTTGAGACATGTGTGGTGGAGAGAACAAGAGGGACACGGGCGTGCTCGCTCGCCTCGCTAGGCGACATGCGTGTGAACGGTCTGCCTCTTCCTTGCACAGATGCGGTCTCCTTTTGCAGTTTTCTTTTGCTGCAAAAATTCGGTTTTGTTTTTGAAAACCTAACTACAAAAATTCGGTTTTGTTTTTGAAAACCTAGTTTTTGGAAAAACACACCGGTCTCCTTTTGCGGTTTTGTTTTGCTGCAAAAATTCGGTTTTGTTTTTGAAAACCTAACTGCAAAAATTCGGTTTTATTTTTGAAAACCTAGTTTTTGGAAAAACACACCGAATAATCCTTTTGCAGTTTTGTTTTGCTGCAAAAATTCGGTTTTGTTTTTGAAAACCAAGTTTTTGGAAACACACCGAATAATCCGATGCGTGGAGCCGCGTGTAGTCCGGATAAGTTACGCGCGACTTATCCGGTTCGGTTACGCGGAGTGGAGATCGTGAAGACGCCCTGATCAAGCGTCATGATATCTCTATATAAACCGAACCGTCGCCTTCATGCAACATACGTGAAATCAATCTAGGGTTTTGCCTCTTCTGTTGTACTGCGCCGTCACTCGTCGTCTACTTTGTCCTGTTCGCCGGCGTACACTGGCGATCGAGAGAGCAGGTCTCCGAAATCATCGCCTTCGACGTCCTGCACTGGGAGAAGGTGGCAATAAGGTTTTTGGGAAGCGCTTCGCGGGACTGCTTGCTCCACAACGGCTCGTCTTCCTCTTCGCTCGGGTGCTGCGCGCCGTCGTCAACGCCCGGTAGCACGAGTCCTTCCCGCTGTGCAGCCGAAATTCCAGAATTGTCAGTACGCATCAAACATGTTTCGCATATTTGATATGTTCATGTTTTACTGTCTAGTTTACATGTGGAGATCAAATAATGCGATTATGTTAGTTTGCATCTGAAATGCCATGATTTATTTATGGAATAAATTAAATCACTATGTGCTTATATATTCAACAATCCAAAGACCTTATTATCGGCACTGTGATTTTAATACGGCTGGTTTTGCTGAGGCACTGAGGCCAGATAAATTTACCGGTGTGCACTTCAAGAGATGGCAGATCAGGGTCACTCTGTGGTGATGACTATGAAATGCTTCTGGGTTAGTAATGGCAAACCTGAAGGAGTTCTTAATGCTGAAAAGCAATAAGAATTCGAGGAGCCACTAATCTCTTTGTGGAATGCATTCTTAACGTTCTTGGAGATCGTCTGGTCGAGATGTATATGCACATAACTGACGCTAAGAAGTTGTGGGATGCACTGAATACCAAATTCGGTGCTACTGATGCTAGCAATGATCTGTACATCATGAAGCAGTTTCATGACTACAAGATGGGTAACAACCGTTCTGTAGTTGAGCAGGCTCATGAAATACAAACCATGGCTAAGTGTCGACCCCTGTTTTTGAAACAAGAATCATTCGCGTAAACTGTGCCATTTCCCTGGATCTAGTCTGGTACACACGAACTCATAGTTGAAATACCAAGTGCGCATACATATGCGTCTCGCGCGAATTATTACATCAATAGGCCCAAAGGCAATAATCTTAGAACGTGGGACCAACTAGTCCAAAATACAACCAAAAGCAGAAATAGATAAGGCAGCGGATTCAAGGCGGTGGC
The DNA here is from genome assembly GCA_008326285.1 of Oryza officinalis. Lineage (NCBI taxonomy): Eukaryota > Viridiplantae > Streptophyta > Magnoliopsida > Poales > Poaceae > Oryza > Oryza officinalis. The sequence continues at coordinate 37,598,441 of BDMV01000007.1, read as the reverse complement.
AACGACCGTATCTAAGACCTACTGAGCGCCATCGCCATCAGCAACCTCCTGGTAGAAAGCATATGGATCCTCCGAAGCGTCATCTCCGACTTCTGGTTGACTTGTAAATTGCAATGGTGAGTACCAATCGTACTCAGCAAGCCACCACAACAACAATGCATATGATAGAGGGTATTTCAAGGAATAGCTTCAAGTTCTTTTTGCGTAAAGCAAATTTTGTAAATCCTTTCACCAGCCTAAGACCTGGCACAGACTAATCAAATTTTCATACCATAATTCATTAACCAACGACGGTTCTGTCCACCATCCATTGTGATCCCAAAGATAGCTTCCTGCCATTAGGTCGTCATGGCTTTCTGGGGTCTACCCTTTCTCGCCTCCTGAGAAGTGGATCCACCAGGTAGGGTCCTGACTCGGTGTCCAGCATATCAACCTCCTTCAGTAGGGCATGGAATGCTGGCGGGTACGGCGGAGTGAGGAAGAAGTAGCGGTCGCGCACTGCAGCTATGGAAGTGGAAGCACCGGTAGTAGTGACCGAAGTGGCACGAAGTTGCTCCTCAAGCTGGCTGACCTGCTGCTGGCTCTCTCTTAGATGCTCCTCAAGGGTGTGCATCATCCCACGATGATCATTGTACTGATCCGAGAGCTGCTGGAACTGCTCGCGGTGGACCTGAAGCGGAACCTTCAGCGAGTCTATCTCGCTACCCCAAGCCTGATGCTCCTCCTCAAGCTATAACTAGTGCACAGTGAGGTCGGTGACCTCGGTCTCCAACTCGATTAGACGTCTCTGCTGCTCGTCGATCTCCAGTAGTGCCTCCTCGTAGCAGTCGTCTACTGCCTCAGCCCACCGGGACAGTCGAGTCACTATAGGGTTGTAGCAGCAAGGGGTGTCCTGAACTGTGCAGACAGGGTTACCCTCCTCCTGGTATGAGTGGTGAGCAAACTTGGTACCCGCCAACTTTGCTCGGTGTACAGAGCTGAGTCGAAGGAACGTCTCCCGAGCATCGTCCTGCATCGCGGCCTCAGATGAGTTGCGACGGTAGCGCGTCCTGGAACAGAAGCCTGGCTCTGAAGCGACGCATGACTCCACCACTGCGCGAGCCTCCAATCCAACTCCGAACCTCTTCACTCGGTAAATGGGAAATCTTGGGTATCTCAGGCATCTCAACATACAGTGCAGCTATAAGACATACCCGTCTGCACGGGGAACCTCAATCTCCCAAGACGCGAACGAACCCGCATCTGTCATCTATTTTTCAGGACAAAATCAAAGTCAGGTAAAAAGTAAAACTCATTTTATAGAGAAGGTAGGCAAGAGTAAGGTAAGAAACATATTTGGTATTATAAATATAGTGTTTTTATTTTAAAAATATTTCTAACTAGATAATTTTTTCCCTTGGCCAACTACAATGGGGTGGGGCGCCATTTGGTCTTTTCCTACAGTCGTATGGCTCTAATACCAACTTTTGTCGACCCCTGTTTTCGCAACAGGAATCATTTGCGTAAACTATACCATTTCCCTGGATCAAGTAGTCTAGTACACACGAACTCATAGTTGAAATACCAAGTGCGCATACATATGCGTCTAGCGCAAATTATTACATCAATAGGCCCAAAGGCAATAATCTTAGAACGTGGGACCAATCGGTCCGAAATACAACCAAAAGCAGAAATAGATAAGGGAGAGGATTCAAGGCGGCGGCAACGCCATTGCCACAGGCAACGACCGTATCTAAGACCTACTGAGCGCCATCGCCATCAGCAACCTCCTGGTAGAAAGCATATGGATCCTCCGAAGCATCATCTCCGACTTCTGGTTGAGTTGTAAATTGCAAGGGTGAGTACCAACCGTACTCAGCAAGCCACCACAACAACAATGCATATGATAGAGGGTATTTCAAAGAATGGCTTCAGGTTCTTTTTGCGTAAAGCAAGTTTTGTAAATCCTTTCACCAGTCTAAGACCTAGCATAGACTGATCAAATTTTCATACCATAATTCATTAACCAACGACGGTTCTGTCCACCATGCATTGCGATCCCAAGGATAGCTTCTCGCCATTGGGTCATCATGGCTTTCTGGGGTCTACCCCTTCTCGCCTCCCGAGAAGTGGATCCACCAGCATAAAAATCATCATGCTATATCCCATCCCAATCAGTTTAAGAATTTAGAGTCTAGCCAAGTGTAATACACGTCCCGGTGCTCAATAACCGCGAGCACGGCTATTCGAATAGATTGATTTACACACACTGCAGTGGATGTACACTTTACCCGTACTCCGCGACTGCCCAACACATGAGTCTCGTCCCAACACATGAGACACGTCACGGCAAAGCATTTCAATAGCCTCACATTGGCAGTACCCGCTCCATGAACTTACATCCTCATGCACTCTAGGCGTCATAAGTTTCTAGCAGTGAGAGGAGTTCTGGCGCTCCTGGGAGGGAAGACTTACACATGCATTAAGTTATAATTAAGTTTACGTTTACACATGACGGTCCTACCGGTGGCGACCCCACCGTAGGCCCCCGCCTCTCATACACATCAAGAAAACCACTATGCATGGATACTGTCTCCGCTCGGCTATTTACTCCGCTAGGTCTATACCCATTCGAGAAGTACGGTTGTACGGGGGTGGTTTCATGCTTAGCTTCATGGCCCGGTCCTTAACTGACCAGGGACGGCACTAGCCTTTACCGAACACTACACTAGTCCTCCAGCCACCCCAATCGAAAGCAGTTGTATAGTTTTATTTTTCCCTTTCACAAATCAAGTTATCAATGTCATGGCAATGTGACGCTCATGTCTCCACATGCCGCATCTCAACTACCTTCCCAAAGATAGTTGCCTGAGCATAAAGCATTTTAATAAATATAAATATGCATGACTCTAAAGTAGCATGGCTAAACATTTGTCACGTATTGACTAAAAACACACGACACCATGGATTACAAAGATTTGCATGGGTAATCAATATCAAAGGCATGGCATAAAGCAAAGTAGGGCATTCACATACATTCATATAGCATGCAAACTTTATTTTAAATCCAAAATAAGTTCGCAACCGGTTCAACATGCTCAAGGATTAGTGATGACTTGCCTTGCTCGTAGTCCTGCGGATCTTGATCCTCGCTCGGAACCGCAACTCCCTCGGGGTCTAGAATTACGTGCGAAAGAATTGATTTGAATTCAATTAGAATTCAAATAAAACCCAATAGAATCCAATTAAAAAGCGAGCGCGAGCCTCGAATTTCTTTATCGATTCTATTATTTGCGAAATAGCACTATTCCGATCTTAGTCCATTTCGTCCTAAAGTATTGGCGTTAATCGATTAAAGTATTTTACCTATTTTGAATAACGCAATTCCTAATAAATAGATAAAATTGCGATTTAAATTTATGTTTTCATCTAAGTATTTGAATGACAATATTTTGCATTCAAATGCAAATTTGCCCAACTTTAATAATGTTTAAATATTCAATATTTATCTAAGTCCTTTTAAATAATTCCTATACTTAGGGGTCGTGTGTGTGTGTGTGTGTGTGTATATATATATATATATCACCCTAATTTAATTTATTAATCATATTTTCATTTGTTGGCACATAACAAATAATAAAAGATCAAGAACCACGCCATGATGCAAATTTTAATTAAAAGTTTTTGAAAGTACAGGTTTTAGGGCTTTCGATTTCATTGGTCGAATTTCAGGGTGTTACACTAAGGAACTCCAACTCCTTAAGTATGTCTTACCCGACAAATTTGTGGTCGGGTGCATTATCGCGAAACTACCTTCCTCTTGGAGAAGTTTCGATACTGCACTCAAATACAAGAGACAGGAGTACTCCGTTGAGAGATTAATAGCATCTCTTGATGTTGAGGAGAAAGCTCGGGAAAAAGATGTCGCGTCTAAGGGCGATGGTGGACAGTCTAGTGCTAATGTCATGCACAAGGCTCAGAACAAGAGCAAAGAGAAATACAAACCCCAACAGACCACCCACTTCAAGCAGAAGAAGAAGAAGCAATCCTAACCAGGAGGAGAGAACTTGCTATGTGTGTAGCTTGCCTGGTCATCTGGCTAAGAAGTGTCCACAACGCAAGGGGATGAAGGCACCTACAAGGCCAACTTCTAAGTCTGCCAATGTGACCATTGGCAACACTGGAGATATAGGCGGGTATGGTAATTTACCTACTGTTTTCTCAGTTAATCAGTCTACAAACTAGTGGGTTGATACATGGGCCAATGTACATGTTTGTGCTGGCATCTCGCTGTTTTCTTCTTATAAGGTCTCACGGGATTCCTCCATCCTAATGGGGAATGGGTCATATGCTTCTGTTCATGATGTTGGCATGGTAGATCTGAAGTTTACTTCGGGAAAGAGCATGCAGCTGAAAAACATGCAGCATGTCCCTACTATCAACAAGAATCTCATTAGTGGCTCTCGTCTATGTAGAGACAGATTTAAGTTGGTGTTTGAGTCTAATAAAGTAGTCATGTCTAAACATGAATATTTTATTGGTAAAGGCTATGAGTGCGGAGGCTTGTTCCATTTTTCCCTTTCTGATTTATGCAATAAGTCTGTGAACCATATTTGTGGTAGTGTGGATGATGAGGCTAATGTTTGGCACTCACGTTTATGTCATATTAATTTTGGTTTGATGTCTCGGCTTTCCAGTATATGTTTATGTTGATGCAAAAAACACACACTGGCCTGGGAGATCTGCTTAGCTCCAGTGCAGGTCCAAATCTTGGTGAGATGCGGGCGTGCCAGTCAGTTTGATCCTGCAACTGACAAGATATACAAACGACAGATCAAAGAACCGATCGGCCAACATAGCCGATGTAGTAATTCCAGCCGATCCTGATAACAGCCGATAGCGATAGGGTTTTGAGCTATCGGCTATGTGTTCAATGTAGATTCTGACACTTGACAAAGAGACAATCGGCTGATGATAATATGCATTAGATCGGCAATGACTTGATAAAGTAAAACGAAAGTTAGACATACTCGATCGGCTGTAGATATCAATGATACATAATCTAAATCTCAAAATATATTTAAACCAAGTGATTGGGATAGATCGGACAGGGCGCCGAGACAGTATAAATCACTTATGTCTAAAAACACCTCAAGAGAGAGATTATATATATTCATAGCATAGCCGATGAAGCGAATCTAACATAGATCCAATGCCATAAAATCCACAAGATTAGATTAAACAGTGAAACCTTTATTGTCATCGGCTAAATTCAACTTATATGCAATCCTTATAAGCCGATGCAACGTCCAGATAACTCATCGGCTGAAACCCCGATGAAACCCTTATCGGCAATCAAAAAGCAGGCTAGAGATTCATGGTTCTAAGCACGACTTAGTAGGTCAAACTCAACTGATGCAGCACTAAGTATGTAAAGAAACACGGTATCTAGATGATCAAGCCCTTGACTGATTTTCAGGGTGGTAGATGCCTAAGCTAATCTAATCTAGCAAGACGATTTAGTCGATACCAGCAGAAACCCTAAAACGAGAAGCAGCCGATAAAGCTAAATCGAGATGCTAATACTAGATTAACAGAAGACATATGATAAATACCCAGGCAAATATATCATCCAAACCAGAGCAATCCAAGAGGTCGAATGTACTGATGCAGCCTTGAACGACGCCGACGTAGATGATACAATTGCCTGAACCGACGGAACATTGGACTTACCCCTTCGCCGGAGATCGACAGCCGATGCAGCCCTGCGTCAGGTGCCAAATTCCGCCGGTTGATAAATAAACCGTAACAGAGTAAAAGGTGGCGATGCGCCGAATTGTATTGATCGAGAGAGTTGATTGATTACAATAACCCCGGGTGTACATATTTATACCCATGGGGAGATACTAGTCCTTGTAGGACAAGAAAGAAACTTTCCTAAAGATAAAAGGAAACTAACAAATATTCTAATTAATAGATACAATTGCCTTCTTCGGACTCAATCCGCACGTGGCAATCCTCATGAAGCACATCAACCGAACCCGACAATGATCCTGCCATCTCCTTATCGGAATCGGCTACATCGGCTATCCTTGTCCGATTCTGTTTCAGCCGATGCACACCGTAGCCGATTTGGCTTTCAGCCAATTCATACTCTGTTTCTGTAATCGCTTATCTCCTCCAATCGGCTTCGGCTTTAACTCTGAATCCAATGCATGATTTACCAAATTTCGTCGTTAACAGTTTAATTTCTAAGTTTTCCATTGTCAAAGGCTCTAAGTGTCGTAGTTGTGTGCAATCAAAACAACCTCGTAAGCTTCACAAGGCTACTGAGGAGAGAAACTTGGCACCTTTAGAACTCCTACATTCAGACCTTTGTGAGATGAATGGGGTGTTGACAAAGGGTGGAAAACGATATTTCATGACGTTGATTGATGATGCTACCAGATTTTGCTATGTGTATTTGTTGAAAACGAAAGATGAGACTCTAGACTATCTTCAAATTTATAAGGCAGAAGTTGAAAACCAATTTGACAGGAAGATAAAAAGACTTAGGTCTGATCATGGTGGAGAGTTTTTCTCAAACTAATTTGACTCGTTTGTGACGAACATGGCATCATACATGAGAGGACGCCTTCCTATTCTCCCGAGTCTAATGGGATTACCGAAAGAAAAAACCGCACACTAACTGACTAGGTTAATGTCATGTTGGATAATACAGGACTACCTAAGACATGGTGGGGGGAGGGATTTTTGACCTCAAATCATGTGTTAAACAGAGTCCCTAACAGAAACAAGGACAAAATACCATACGAGGTATGGATTGGGAGAAAACCATCACTTTCTTACTTGCATACATGGCGGTGTTTGGCAAAAGTCAATGTACCAATAACAAAGAAGCATAAGCTTGGACCTAACACAGTGGATTGTGTCTTTCTGGGATATGCTCACCATAGCATTACTTGTAGATTTTTAATAGTTAAATTTGAGGTACTTGACATGCATGTTGGTATAATTATGGAGTCTCGTGATACTACCTTCTTTGAGAGCCTTTTTTCAATGAAGAATACGCATGGCACTTATAGCCATCTTTTTGAAATAATTCCCAGTTCAATCACACCACCAGAACAAACTAAACATACACATGAACATGTCACTGAGGACGATGACAGTGAAGCTCCTTGGAGAAGCAAGAGAAAAAGGACGGCTAAATCCTTTGGTGATGATTTCACTGTGTACCTCGTAGATGATACTCCTAAGTCAATTTTAGAAGTATATGCATCTCCTGATGCAGACTACCGGAAGAAGGTTGTCCATAGTGAAATGGATTCCATTATCACTAACGCAACTTGGGAGGTGACAGAGCGACCCTATGGATGTAAACCCATGGGGTGCAAGTAGGTGTTCAAGAAGAAGCTTAGGCCTAACGGTACTATTGAAAAGTAAAAGGCTCGGCTTGTTGCAAAGGGCTATACTCAGAAAGAAGGCAAAGACTTCTTTGACACTTACTCACCTGTTGCTAGATTGACCACAATCCATGTGCTACTTTACTCACCTGTTGCTAGATTGACCACAATCCATGTGCTACTTTCCCTAGTAGCCTCGCATGGTCTTCTCGTTCATCAAATGGACGTTAAGACAACTTTTCTTAACGGAGAGCTGGATGAAGAGATCTATATGGATCAGCCTGATGGGTTTGTAGTGAAAGGTCAAAAAGGCAAGGTATGCAAACTCTTGAAGTCTTTGTATGGTCTGAAACAAGCTCCTAAGCAATGGCATGAGAAATTTTATAGAACATTAACATCTGCAGGCTTCGCAGTCAATGAGGCAGATAAATGTGTATACTATCGTCATGGTGGGGGTGAGGGAGTTATTCTGTGCTTGTATGTTGATGACATACTCATATTTGGGACAAATCTTGAGGTGATTAATGAGGTTAAATCATTCTTGTCTCAAAATTTCGATACAAAGGATTTGGGAGTAGCTGATGTTATCTTAAACATTAAGCTAATTAGAGGTGAGAATGAGATTACACTCTTATAGTCTCATTACGTGGAGAAAATCTTGAGTCGCTTTGGCTATCTTGATGGCAAACCTTCTCCAACACCTTATTACCCTAGCTTGTTACTTCGTAAGAACAAGAGAATTGCTAGGAATCAACTGGAGTACTCCCAAATCATTGGCTCACTTATGTACCTAGCTAGCGCAACTAGGCCTGATATCTCTTTTGCTATGAGCAAGTTGAGCCGGTTTACCTCTAATCCAGGAGATGATCACTGGCGTGCGCTGGAGCGAGTGATGCGCTATCTAAGAGGTACTATGGACTTGGGGCTTCACTATTTCGGGTATCCTACGGTACTTGAGGGATATAGTGATTCAAATCGGATCTCCGATGTTGATGAGATCAAAGCCACTAGTGGATATGTTTTCACACTGGGTGGTGGTGCTGTTTCATGGAGGTCTTGCAAACAGACCATTTTGACGAGGTCAATCATGGAAGCAGAGCTCAGGGCACTAGACACTGCTACTGTTGAGACAGAATGGCTACGTGATCTACTGATGGATCTGCCTGTGGTTGAAAAACTGGTGCCAGCTATCCTTATGAACTATGACAATTAAACGGTAATTGTTAAGGTAAACAGTTCTAAGGATAATATGAAATCGTCTAGACATGTGAAAAGACGATTGAAGTCTGTCAGGAAATTGAGAAACTCCGAGGTTATAACATTGGATTACATCCAAACAGCTAGAAACCTGACAGATCCCTTCGAGAAGGGACTATCACGAAATGTGATAGAAAATGCATCGAAGGAGATAGGTATGAAACCCATGTGAGTTATACTATGGTAGTAACCCAACCTATGTGATCGGAGATCCCGTGAATTAGGACCTACGAAAAACACCATTAGTTAATTAGAGGAGAGTATTTTTCTAAAACCCTCTCTAACTGAATATGCATATACTCTCATGAGCTGCAAGGCAGGTTGGCTATGTTTTAATGCGTTATATTGGTTTTAATTAGTAAAGATGCTATCTTGCAGAGCATTCTTTAAAGAACGCACCTATGTGAGATTGACTGTTGGTCGTAGTCTATGGAGATTTTGGGTGAATCTTTTAGGAAGCTCACTAAGAGACTAAGGAGTATGACTTATACGCTCCACCGAGGGGTAATCTACTGATGGCCTAGTACCAGATAAGACTCTGAATGAAATTTGCTTACACAAGACTTGCAATTCAAGGCGTAGTCCATTGTTCAAGTTGTGAGTAAGTGTAGCTTTGAGTTCTAGGTAGATGTTCAACCTTAACCGGTCTCCATCGAACCGCTGGTATATAAACAGTACATTGAAAAAAGGTAAATCTCGGTGGGATTTTGAGATTTGGTGGGGGATTGTTAGAATTGATATATGGGCTAAGGCCAATATGAAGATTAATTCTTTGAAAAATCACAAAAGCCCACCTCATGGGATGGCATGCATGGGGAGTTTAGTACCACCTTGCCTATTCTAGGAGAGGAAGACCTTCTTATAAGGAAGGATGCTCTCCTAACCACTTAAGGCATGTGTGGTGCAGAGAACAAGAGGAACACGCACGCGCGCTCGCTCGCCTTGCCTGGCCAGGCGAGGCGGCGCGCGTACGCGACATGCGCGTGAATAGTCCGCCAAATTGGTTCCTTATCCTTGCGCAGATGCGGTCTCCTTTTACAGTTTTGTTTTGCTGCAAAAATTTGGTTTTGTTTTTAGAAACCTAGTTTTGGGAAACACACCGAATAATCCGGTGCGTGAAGCCGCGTGGAGTCCGGATAAGTTACGCGTGACTTATCCAGTTCGGTTATGCAGAGTGGAGATCGTGCAGACGCCCTGATCAAGCGTCGTGACATCTCTATATAAACCGAATCGCCGTCTTCACGCAACATACGTGAAATCAATCTAGGGTTTTGCCTCCTCCGCTGTACTGCACCATCACTCGTTGTCTACTCTGTCCTGTTCACCGGCGTGCACTGGCAATCGGGAGAGCAGGTCTCCGGAACCTTCGCCTTCAACGTCCTGCACTGGGAGAAGGTGGAAATAAGGTTTTTGGGAAGCGCTCCACGCGACTACTTGCTATTCATCCACAACGGCTCGTCTTCCTCTTCGCTCGAGTGTTGCGCATCGTCGTCAACGCCCGGTACCGCGAGTCCTTCCCGCTGTGCAGCCGAACTTCCAAAATTCTACACATCAAACATGTTTCGCATATTTAATCTGTTCATGTTTTATTGTCTAGTTTACATGTGTAGATCGAATAATGCGATTATGTTAGTTTGCATGTGTAATGTCATGATTTATTTATGGATAAATTAAATCACTTTGTGCTTATATATTCGACAGATGGTTCATCAAATTTTGTGGGGTAATAAACCCACAAGATTATTGCTTCATGTTTCATGGGTTGGGTCACTCGGTAAATGGATCAGCCCAGCCACCTGCATCCTTAAAAAGCAATGAATGGTGGGACAACATACACCGACTAGTGGTTTGATGTGGTCGAGAGGATGATGACCAGTGGAAGTCGTGGCAGTCGTCACAAGTCGGTGCTGTTCTGCAGTCCGAATCCAGCCCGCGCAAATATGTTTCCTTTTGGGTCCTGTCCATCATTCCTAACCAAAACAAGAGTGCAAACGTTTCCATGGTCTAAATAAGATGGACAAGAAGATAAAGAACGAACTCACCTAGTAGTTTATTTGGCGTGCACGAGCGCGAGTAATTGGACCGAAAATCTGTTGCCATTGTGTAGGCGTAGTATAGTTTTGAACACAATGCTACACGGTGATCAGGAGACAATGCCATGACCTTTGTTAGAGCGCAGATGGGTGACAACCGGGGCATTGAATTGAGGATTTGTTGTACTAAAGTGTCTATTATGACTAGAAATAATTGTGGTGAACTCTTATTTTAAACCAAGCTATTATGACCAAAAATAAATGGCCAAATTATTTACTATTTTCCCTATATGTAGAAAAATTTCTTGGAGTATCCAAAAATTTCCATATGTGTAACATTGTATCTGCTGAACTTTTATGTAAGTACTACCTTCGTCTCATAAATAATAAACTTAGTATAGAATGTGACACTGTCGGAGTATGAAACTCCTCTAGTGGGGAAGTGAGCACCTTCCTTGGAGATTCGGCCAAGGAGCAGGTGCACGAAAACAAGGTGATGGTTCGCGCGAATGAAAACGAGATAGGCGAGTTATTTAGACTAGTTCGGGTCGCTCGAAGTCGTAATTACCCTACTTCTGTGTTCTTCTGTGGAGCTCTTTGTTGGAAAGTTTACAAGATGTTGGTATACTTCTTTTCTAAGGCTAGGGAGCTGATTTCTCTTTCTCTGGAGGCTGTGAAGATCATGAAGATGTTCTAAGATGGGCTCTAATCAGGAGCTTGTTTTCATTGGCCTTGGTACTCCTTTTATAATCACAAGGGGATACCACAGCTACATGTTTCTTACAAATGGGCTCTGGTACAGGGGTTAGCTGCGTTTGTTCTTGTTGCTTCTTGGTGAGTAGGCATGGTCGTCAGGCCATGCACCAGCTGTTAAAAGAAAGTATGAATTTAAACAAGTCTGTTCAGATTCATAATACTAGAATGTATTACATTCGAGTCTGTCCAGATTCATAGTATTATAATGTAGGGAAAAGTCCATTTTACACTCTTGAACTCTTATGCTTATCTAAAATACTACCCCGAACTACAAAACAAGGTATAATACACCCTCGAACTGTCAATATCGGACACTTACCCCCCTCCCCTGGGTTGTTTTTACCGTGGTTTTTGACACGGTGGATACCACGTTGGATCACACGTAGGATGCCACGTTAACCCTAGCCACGTCAGCGCACAGGATTATATGGGCCAAGCCCATATTGCCTCGATCTGTTTTGACCTAGCTAGCCTTGTCACGAGCATCGGTGGTGGCGGCACTGATAGGGTTGCACGGAGGCTTGCTGGGCACGGCAGCGCAGAGGCTTGCTTGGGACGGCGACACGAGGAAGAAGCATCTCCAACAGGATGCGCGCGGTCGCCGGCGGAAGCCTCTGCGCGTTGTCGCCATGCGCACCCGCAGAGATGGCCGAGTAGGGAAGAAGCAGCTCGACACGGGGTGGAAGCAACGACGAGCTAGTGGGATGTGTAGCCGGCGGAATAAGCAGATCAAGGGGCATGAGCAGCTCTGAAAATGGCAGCAAATCCAGTCAAGGCAGAAGCAATCCACCTCCGATTCGATATAGGGAGGGGCCATTTGATTATTCTCTAGATGTTCTATGCAAGTGTGGTACAAAGGCAACAAGATAAATTTCTTGGAGTGTGAACAATCTATCTCGAAGGTATCTGACATCTACAAGAGCTCTGATGAGTTGGTAAAATATTAGTGTAATGCATTTGTTGTTTGAATAGAAGTAATATTGTGCGATTTTTCTTATGTATTGAGCAGGATGGTGGCTGCTCTTTCTGGAGTTGGTATGAGCCGAAAACTACACCTTATTTGAGGCAGGTGTTAAATGATTTGCACAACGTTGTTATATCTGCCACAACTCCTTGTATGGTATGCTCTAACATCAGACGACAAGACTTATCATCATGCAAAATCCTAAGTCCATCGGCCATTGATTTCCCAAGAAAGCACCAGTGAAACAATGCCCCTTCTGCAACCCCACATCGATCCTTTGCCTGACCACAAATCTCCACTAGTGCAGATCCTCTCATCTGTGACGGGCTGTAATATAACTGGATTTTGCGGGCCGTCACAAAGAAAACATCTCAAACGGGCCTAAAAAGAGGCCGATTGAGATATGGTCGGAGAGACATGTTAAATGTGCATAGAACTGAAGCCCGTCACGGATGACACATATCTGTGACGGGCCTAAACTAGGGCCCGATTGAGATAACCTTAAATATCTCAATCGGGCCGTAGTTGGAGCCCGTCACAGATGACAATCATCTGTGACGGGCCCCAACTTAAGGCCCGATTGAGATAACCTTAAATATCTCATCGGGCTGTAATTGCAGCCCGTCACAGATGACAATCATCTGTGACGGGCCCCATCTTGATGCCCGTTTGAGATATCTACAAAGCCCGTCACAGATGGCACTCCTCTGTGACGGGCTTTTTTTAGGCCCGATAAAGATACCTTATATGTTCGATAGTTAGTGCACACTATAAATAGTCGCAACCGCTAGAGTATCTGTATTCCACTATTCACAAATCTGGTGGGAGGTTGGAGGGGGCGAAATTTTTTTTTCCCAAAGAAAACAGTAAATTCATAAAGGTAAGTGACAAATAATAATCATTAATTTAGAAAATTCATCAATTTTTATGAATTTAGTGGTATTTATCTTATAAGATGTTTCTCTTATTCTTTTTTCATTTCTGTAGAGATGGATCAAAGTTGGATGTATGCAAAATCTGTGAAACGTCATAGTCAAGAGTATAGAAATGGGGTATTAAATTTTATTAACGTCGCGGAGGAGGATAGGAAAAGAAGAAACAGCGATTACATGTGTTGTCCATGTGCAGATTGCAAGAATGAAAATATGTTTGATAGCCGAATGGACATACACGCTCATCTGATACAACGAGGATTCATGGAGAGCTACACATGTTGGGTTAAGCATGGAGAGCAGGAATTAGGAAGTGGTGCTGCTGCAGACAGTACTGGTGCGCAAAATCAGGAAGATGAAGATGAGCATGACATGTTTGTACCTTCTCCACTAGGCGGTGAAATGGTTGATGTTGATCATGATCTGCTGCAAGACATGTTACGTGACGTTGAGGATCCAGCTTACAATGAGAGAGATTCCGTAAAGTTCAGCAGGTTGGTCAGTGACTCGCAGACGCCTCTGTACGCCGGATGCAAAGCAAAGCAAACCAAATTATCAGCTACCTTGGACCTAATGAAGCTGAAGGCAAATAGTGGATGGACAGACAAGAGTTTCACAGAGCTTTTGGGAATTTTGAAGGCCATGCTGCCTAATGGGAACACATTGCCCGAGACGACATATGAAGCAAAGCAGGTTTTGTGTCCGCTGGGGTTAGAGGTCCATAGAATTCACGCTTGTCGAAACGACTGCATATTGTACCACAAGCAATATGCGGAGTTAGATGCTTGTCCTGTATGCAAGGCCTTTCGATACAAGCGTAAGAAAAGTCCTGACGAAGGAAAAAAATCAAAGCGAGGTGGTCCCGCGAAGGTTGTGTGGTATCTACCTATCATTGATCGTTTCAAAAGAATATTTGCAAACCCCAAGGAGGCAAATTTAGTACGTTGGCATGCCACGGAGAGAAGGAACGACGGTATGCTAAGACACCCAGCGGATTCGATTCAATGGAGGAATATCGATCGAAAACACAAAGACTTTGCTGCCGACCCCAGAAACATGAGGCTATGTCTGTGTACAGATGGCATGAATCCTTTTGGAGACATGAGTAGTACTCACAGCACCTGGCCAGTTCTTATTTCAAACTTTAACCTACCGCCATGGTTGTGCTTTAAAAGAAAATATATTATGCTGTGCTTGCTAATCCAAGGACCGAAACAACCGGGCAATGATATCGATGTGTTCTTGGAGCCTGTTATGGACAATCTTGAGATGCTCTGGAAAAAAGGTGTGGAAACTTGGGATGCATATGGTCAGGAGAATTTCAAGCTACGAGTTCTACTGTTCTGCACCATTAATGACTATCCCGCCCTCGGTAATCTTTCTGGCCAAACCGTGAAAGGAAAGAAGGCATGCTCTGACTGCATGGAACATACACGCAGCCGGTGGTTGAAGAAATCACGAAAGATGGTTTATATGGGTCAAAGGAGGTGGCTCCCGCTATGTCACGCATTTCGAAGGAAGAAGAATATTTTCAACGGTAAGAGAGAACTTCAGCCTGCTCCCAAGGATTTGTCCGGAGATGAGGTCCACAACTTGGTCAAGGACATAACCAACGAGTTTGGGAAGAAAAAAACGTAGTCAGGCAAAGGACAAGGGTATGTGGAAGAAAAAGTCCATATTTTGGCGATTACCTTACTGGAAAGATCTTGAGGTCCGTCATTGCATTGATCTCATGCATGTAGAAAAGAATGTGTGTGAGAGTTTGGTTGGCCTGCTGCTGAATATTCCCGGCAAAACAAAGGACGGGTTGAACGCGCGCCTTGATTTCAATGAAATGAACATTCGTAGTGAACTCCAGCCCGTAACAGATGCAGAGACAGGTAGAGTGTACCTCCCTCCAGCTTGCCACACACTGTCGAAGGATGAGAAGATCGCAATGTTATCGTGCTTGAAAGATATTAAAGTTCCATCGGGCTATTCAGCGAGGATTAGTAAGTACGTCAAATCGGAAGACCTTAAACTGGTTGGAATGAAGTCGCACGATTGCCACGTGCTAATCACACAAATCTTGCCAGTTGCTATCGGAGGCATTCTTCCACCGAAAGTCCGTCATACAATCCAACGTCTGTGCGCATTTTTCAATGCCATCGAACAAAAAGTTATAGATCCCGAAGATCTAGATGGGTTGCAGACCGATATTGTCAATACCCTCTGCCACATGGAGATGTTTTTTCCACTGTCTTTCTTTGATATCATGGTTCATCTCCCTGTTCATCTTGTGAAGCAAACAAAACTATGTGGCCCAGCTTTTCTAAGAGAAATGTACCCGTTCGAGAGGTACATGGGAGTTCTAAAGGGATACGTTCGGAACAGAGCAAAACCGGAGGGGAGCATCATTGAAGGCTACACGACCGAGGAGGTCATTGAGTTCTGCGTGCATTACATGTCCGAGGCCGAGCCTATTGGAGTTCCAGCGTCTCGTCACGAAGGAAGGTTGTCAGGTGCTGGCACAATCGAGAGGAAAAGAATTAGGCCCGATCAAGCTTCCTACGGGCAGGCTCATTTTGCTGTGCTCCAACATATGGCAGAAGTTAGCCCATACTTTGAGGAGCACTTAGCCAAAATCCGGCAGGAGAACACGGGTCGATCTGAGACGTGGATTAACAGAGAACATAACTCTCGGTTCAACGCATGGTTCAAGAATCGTGTCACCATGTCGACGGATATCCCAAATGAGACTGTACACTTGTTGGGAATGGGACCGTGTTGGGCCATAGACACATGGCAAGGATACGATATTAATGGATACACATTTTACACCGTCCAGCAAGATAACAAAAGCACAGTGCAAAACAGCGAAGTCTGTATAGATGCCTTCCAGGATCAAGTGGGGTCGAACACATACTACGGCCGCATTGAGCAGATCTGGGAGCTGAACTACGTGAAGTTCAAGGTTCCTTTGTTTCGATGCCGTTGGGTCAATATACGCACTGGTGTTAAAGTCGATAAGGAAGGCTTCACTTTAGTAGATCTATCCAAGGTTGGATACGTCGACGAACCATTCGTACTTGCGAAACAGGTCGAGCAGATTTTCTACATAAAGGACCCCGCGAACAAGAAGATGCACATCGTGAGGGATGGCAAGTGCCGAATTGTTGGTGTTGACAACGTCGTCGACGAAGAAGAATACAACCAGAATCTTCATGTACAACCTCAAATCGACCTTGACGATGATCCACAAGAGCCTGTGGCATATACTCGATCAGATCATACGGAAGGCATAACCTTGTGACCCAAGCCGTTGTACACATGAAGTATTTTGTATTAGTAAAAAAAGCTTAGGTAAATTGGTGCAACTTGTAATAATTTTTATTGCGAATTTAGTGAATTATTGTACTTCACTTAATTATTGGGGATAATAAGTTAATTATTGTGTGTAATGAAAAAGTAGTGAATTCTCATTGTGAAGTATTTTTTTGCAGTTATTTACTTAAAGTTCAGGTCAATGATGAACAGGAATCAAATATCATTCGTGACGGGCTCTAGTGTAGGCCTGATAGAGATGACTTCATCTCCATCGGGCCTACACTAGAGCCCGTCACGGATGAGTCATCCGTGTCGGACTTTTGTTTATGCCCGATTGAGATGTCACAAAACACTGCATCTTGATCTAGATCTGGATCGAAAATTTTTCTAAGTCACAGAACCCTAGCAGAGGCCAGCACGCACTGAGAGCACGAAATTTTTTAAGTCAGAGAACCCTACCAGAGGCCTCCTCGGCCGCCACTGCCGCCGCCGGCCTCCTCGTCCGCCAGCGCCGCCGGCCTCCTCGTCCGCCAGCGCCGCCGCCAGCCTCCTCCGCAAGCGCCGCCGCCGGCCTCCTCGTCCGCCAGCGTCGCCGCCGGCCTCCTCCGCAAGCGCTGCCGCCGGCCTCCTCCGCAAGCGCCACCGCCGGTTAGCTCATTTAGTGATTTTAGTGATTTTGAAATAATTTAATGAAAATACTTTAATTTTAGGTTATTTTAGTGATTTTACTTTACTTTTAGGTTATTTTAGTGATTTTAGGGGAAATGTAGGTTATTTTAGTTAAGTTTAGTGATTTTAGTGATTTTGAATTAATTTAATGAAAATACTTTACTTTTAGGTTATTTTAGTGATTTTAATGAAATGTAGGTTATTTTAGTTAAGTTTAGTGATTTTAGTGAAATGTAGGTTATTTTAGTTAAGTTTAGTGATTTTAGTGATTTTGAATTAATTTAGTGAAATTAACTTTGTTATTTTCTAAGTTATTTAGACGATGTCTCAGCAAGGTGAACCAATGTCGACGACAACTAGTGGGTCCTCAAGGGCACGGAGTCGTAGGACAGGGAACAAAATCCCTAAGGAACGGTACACCATAGCAGAGGTTAACCAGGTTGGACTGCCGACGCGTCCTCGGACTGTCCTGGCCAAGTTTAGGTCGACGTGCGGTGTCCTAGGGAGGAAAAACTTCACAATCCTTGTTGATGACATCAAGCATGTGCCCGAAGCGGAGAAGAACGCAGCTTGGCTCAAATTCAAGGAACGCTTTGAGTATCCTGCAGCCGACGAGGAGCGTCTCAAGCGGGCTGCTTTCAAGACTATGGGCAATGCTTGGAAGAACTTCAAGAGCAGGCTGGTCACGGAGTTTGTCTTAAATCCGACGACCCCTGATCCAACAGAGCAATGGCCCTTCATCACGGCTGAAGCTTGGGAGCAATTCTACGAGAAGAAGTCGACCCCAGAATCCCGGGCCAGAAGCGAAGCTTTTCGAGCACTGCAGGCCAGGAACGTGCACCCGCATCGGCTAGGCACCGCAGGATATGTCGGGAAGCTAGAGGAATGGCAAGAGGAGGATGAAGCGGTAGCAGCAGCGAACACACCGCCGGTGTTTGCCGATATCCCACACCCACGTGCAAGGAATTGGGCCCGGGCGAGGTACCAGAAGAATGAAGATGGGACAGTTTCGCTTTCAAATCCCCAAGATCAACAAGTGTACAATAATATAGTAAGTGCCTAATCTCAATATTTGTTCACACTGTTTCAGCTTGAACTTTTCATTGAATCCGATCTCAATTGAACTGCAGAAGGAGTTGGTTGCCTCCCAAGAAGCCTCGCAAGAGGTCAGTTCTCAAAGACGCGAGGACGACATCCTCAGTAAAGCGTTGGGCAACAAGGAACACCGTGGACGGACAAGGGGACTTGGTGCAAACGTACCATGGAAAGTTGGATTTCCAGACTACGCGTGGCAGTACAAGAAGCGGACAGTCACGAAGGCGGAGAAAGATGCCCGCCTTGCCGCCCAGATCCGGGAGCAGGTCAGAGCCGAATTGAGCTTTGAATTCGACGAAAAGCTTGAATCGATGAGGGCCCATATCAGGCAAGAGATTCGAGAAGAGCAACATCTCCCGGTGACTGCCGCTGCTGGTACGCAACAAGATTTAGCTAGTCCCACGCAGAGGCGCAGCAGTTGTGCATCAACTGAGGCGGGGGAAGATCTGCCAACGGTCCCCGCCGCCGTCGACCAAATAACGGTACGATAATATAGTACGCATAGAGTTCTTAACGAAACCATATGGTAAGTACTATTCTGACAATATTTATGAATCTATCGCAGGAACCAACTAGCTGCACCCTGACAGTAAGGGTGGTGCCGACCTTCTCGGTTCCTGCAGCTGAGGGCCTTGCTTTCAAGCCGACCCCGGAGACAAGAGTGCATGAGGCACAACTTAGGGCTGATTATGCGAAAGTGCAAGTTGACTCAGTGAAGCCCGAATTCGATCATTTCCCCCTCCCTCTGGCACCGAACGACGAGGTCCTAACCCTTGGAAATGCACGTGGAACCTTCATCCAATGGCCCAAGGACCTCATTGAGATAAGGGTGATCCCGAGGCCAAGCACTGCACCAAGCGGTCGTCTAATAGTACAAACTACCCCTGCTCCTTCAGCCTCTCCAGCTCCCGGTCGTCATGAAATTGACGATGTCCAGTTACAGTACGACACGGACTTTGGGGGCGAACCTATGGAGGTCGACAGCATGGCGATCACTAAACCCCCACCCCTGAAAAAGAGCAGGAAGGCGCATTCTTCCCCCCAGAGAAGAGTTATCCAAAAACCTGCTGCAGGGGTGCGAGGAAAAAGAAAGCTGCACCTCTCACGTCTTGCTCCAATAAAGTTAGATCTGAGCAAGGGGCCCGTCACACATAGGAAGCCCGTACCTCCATCGTCCTACCAACTAGGCATGCCATTGGTTGGAGACGACGTGCTAGCAACGATGGGCACCGCTTGCAAGGAGTTACACATGTACTACATGGAGAAATCTAACGTGAGGAGGAAGAATAGAGAAAATGATATAATAGGCGAACACGCCAGAGCGCCATTCCTTGGGCCATCAAATTTTATCGTGATAGACTTCAAGGATCTGTTCGACCTCTACAGGCTCCGCTCGGTGGACACAACCCTCCTCAAGTGCTACTCCTTGTAAGTACTCTTGCTCACGAAAATTATTCATCTCAATCCGTGTAACATGCTTATAAGAGCGTTTGGCTTGCGTGTAGGTTGAGTTGGAAGTGGTGTCTCAAGAATGCACCGGAAATTGTCTTCCTTGATCCTCAGATAGTCAATGTCACAAATCTTCAAGGGGACCGTAGTGGAATGGTAAACTACTTGTTTGACACCTTCTGGGCCCGACAAGACAAGGAGTACATCATGTGCGCCTACAATCAATAGTAAGTGTGTTCCCTAAATACATTGCATTACACGTCTAGCTTTAGTATTAACTTTAACTAATTTAATGCCGCAGTGGACATTGGATCCTATTGGTAATAACGCCTAAGTGGAGTACATGCCACTACTTAAACTCCAAAATTGACAAGCAACTGTACGATTGGACCCCGATTCAACTCGCAATAGATGAAGCGTGGGGCCAATATGTGCAAAAAAGAGGCCTTCAAAAGACAAGGCAAGACACTCTTATCCACAAGAAGGACTTCCCAGTCAAACAACAAATAGGCGACCAGTGCGGATTCCATGTTTGCCACAACATGCGCCTTCTGTGCAAAGAAAAGGTGAAGACTTTGGCTGAATTGGAGGTTTGTGGTCTCATTCCTGACATGTTGTAACTAAATTGAAGTATATATATATATATATATATGTAAAGATCGTTCGACTAATTTTGAATTATGTACATGTAGGACAAATTTTCAAAGGATCCAGGTAGCAGCTTTGAGGACATTCGTGAGGAGATTGCCGACTTCATCCTCTGCGAAATTATTCACCCTAAAGGAATGTTTAGGGTTCAGGTGTAAGTGATGAATATTTTTTAACGTCCTGTTTGAATTGTCAAACACATGTTATTATGTAATATTTATGTTTATTATATTTGTTATCTCTATGCATGTGACCAGTATGCATGTGTGAATATGAATGTTATTTCTGTAAAATATATGTGAATGGCATATGTGAATGGGGATGCTCGGATGTGTGAATATATATGAATATATGTGAATGTTGGGATGGAGATGCTGGGATTATTTCTGTTATTTTGCAGCGGGCATGACTAGCACAGGCCTGAGGCTAGCCAAAAAACAGTATTTATTTTTTTTGTGGTCATACTCATCGGTGACGGGCTATAAGTTAAAGCCCGATTGAGTTATAGTCAACCGTGACGGACTGTAACTTAAGGCCCGATTGAGAATACAGTCATCTGTGACGGGCTATAGTTGTAGCCCGATTGAGATAGTCATCCGTGACGGGCTATAATTTGACTGGTCGTCTCGGTCAAAGCTATCGGTGACGGGCATTAGTTGAGGCCCGATTAAGATAGCTTCATCCGTGACGGACTTATGCCCGTTTGAGATGATTCCTCACATCACTGACCTTTGCGCGGTGTCGGGCGCCATACCCGACACAGATGTGGGTTGCAGCCCGACACAGATGAGGGGTACCGTTGTAGTGCTCATTGAGGGAAACCTTCTTGCGATCAATATAAGACAATGCCTCACATCCATTGACATAATGTGTGTTCTTGCCATCAAAAATAAATTCACCATTGAAATGAAATCTGACCAGAAGCTTACCTACTGCATCCATCTGTCAAACCTTACAACCAAATTCACTGGATCTATCAAAGATTGGATGGAATCACTCCTAACCCTAAAAACACAAATTTTCCCAATGCACATACCTTCTAGTTCCCCAAACCCGCAGGGAGGCCTCCTCTCAACTGGGCACTGGTCTCGAGCACCGCCTACGCCGGCGGTGAGAACCCCAACCACCGCCATCACCATCGTTGCCATCGTTGCCCCCGCGCGCCTGCGAGTTCGTCACTTCAGAGAACCACAAACAAGGAGGGAGAGAAAGAGACCATGTGTGTGAGAGAGAAGGCAGGCCCACACACACTAAAGCCAATCCTGTGCTTGACGTGACGAGGGCTATCATGGTGAGATCCGACGTGACATTCAACGTGTCAAAAACCACAGTAAAAACAACCTGAGGAGGTTAAGTGTCCAGTATTGATAGTTCGAGGGTGTATTATACACGGCTTTGTAGTTCGGGGGATATATTTTAGATAATCACAAGAGTTTGAGAGTGTAAAATAGACTTTTCCTTATAATGTATCATATTTCGTATAGGTTTATTTTTAATAAAATGGAGGCAGTACAACTGACAACTACATCTGACCAACCAACTACTCTGTGGTCCTTCGGCCCCTCCTGTCATCCAACTTCCATGCCTCACTATTTCTTCCTTGATCCGTGAATGCGTGCGTGATCCATGACGTTTTGGCGTGAAACACGGGCACATCCTGGAAAATTCTCCGGTTTATTTTTCTCCAAATTTCCAAATTGATAGCGAACGAAAATTGATCTGGCTCCATGTTCCTTCTTCAGTATTTCGTTCGCTGCATCCACTTCTTTAATCCCCATATTGTCGACGAGTCATATCATGAGCTGTCCAATGGCATGTCCTTAGATGTGAGCAATTAATTTACCCTTTCTACTGTAGCATTATGATTAGTAGCGTTCCAGATGCTTTTTAGTTACAGGATATTCTGTTGAGAGGTGATGCGATGGCAAAAATTAATTGTTTCGACCATCTGCAGCTACGAAACAAATACGAAATGAAAAGTGTAATCGGAAAAAAAAAGAAAAGTGCAAAAATTTCTTTCTCATAATTAATCACCTTGGTAATGGGCTTGTGGTTTACAACTTTCAGAAGCTTAGAATATGCTGGGCTGCATCAAGATTTCTGGCCCAATTAGTATTGAGCCAGTAGCTTGAACGGGAGAAGATCCAGGTCACATGGCCCAAATGGCCAACCGATCTCCAGAGGCTGGCTGTCCAGATCATTATTATTAGGGAATAAGTTCACTTGTCGTCCCTTAACTTTACATCGAGTTTGCTTGACATCCCTAAATCCCAATACCAAAAATTTTCACCCCTAAACTATACAAAACCATGCAATTTAGGTCCCATAGCAGTATAGATGTCTGATTTCGCTGACTTGGCATCCAAGTCAACAAAAAAAACATGCTAAACCCACATGTAAGTTTGACTTCCACCTCTCCCCTCTCTTCCCCATCTCTCCACCTCTCCACACTCTTCCCATGTGCAGGCATTCAACAACGAGGATGCTCCGGGTGGTGGCCATGCGGCGGCATGCCTCGGCGACCCGGTCGAGCGCGTGCTGCATGGCATCATGGCTGCCGATGAGGAGCCTTGTCACCACCTCTGGGTCGCGCTCGCCCCGCGGGCCTCCTTGAACTCCGGCACGAGGAAGAGCGGGGCGGAGAGCCGGAGACGACGCCAGCGAGAGGAGAGGATGGCGGTACGCGTGCCGTCCTTGGCAGGGAGGCGCGTCTGCAGGCCTCCTCAAACTCCGATACGAGGAAGAGCGGGGCGGAGAGGCGAAGGCGATGCCAGCGGGAGGAGAGCACGGTGGTGTGCGCGCCGTCCTTGGTAGGGAGGCATGGCAACGGGCCTCCTTGAACTCCGGTGCGAGGAAGAGTGAGACGAAGAGCTAGAGACAGCGTCAGCGGGAGGAGAGCACGGCAGTGCGCATGCCGTCCTTGGTGGGGAGGCGCGGCAACGGGCCTCCTCGAACTCCGGCACAAGGAAGAGCGAGACAGAGAGCTGGAGACGGCTTTAGCGGGAGGAGAGCACAGCGGTACGCACGTTGTCCATGGCAGGGTAAGCCCCTTCCTGTCCAACTCTTGCCTCATCTCCAAGAGCCCCGTGTCGGCGAGGTTGATGGCGTCATGGCACGGCCAAGACATGCCAACGGTAGCCGCGACGGATCTTGTCCTTCGCCAGATCTGGAGGAAGAGGAAGGAGACGTTGGGTCAGCAGGAAGCGGAAGGAGAGAAGGGATGGATGCAACCTCGTCGCCACCCCTCTCTTCTCCACCATCACCGCCTCTCCTCCCAGCTCGTCGGCCGCCTCTTTCCTTCCTCTCCCGCCGGCCACCTTCCCCTCCCACCCAGCTCGCCGGCCGCCTCTCTCCCGCCGGCCACCTCCCCCTCCCTCCCAGTTCGCAGGCCGTCTATCTCCTCCTCTCTCCCGGCGATCGTCTCCCCTTCCCTTCCAGCTTGTTGGCCGCTTCTCTCCCTCCCTCTCTCTCCCAGGCTTGGGAAGAAAAGAGAAGAAAGAAGAGGTTGACATGTGGGCCCCACAGTTTCTTTTTATTTTTTTGACTAGGATGCTACACCAGCGAAACCAGGCATCTATACTAGTATGGGACCTAAATTGCACGGTTTTATATAGTTTAGAGGTGAAGATTTCTGTTATTTGGGTTTAGAGATGTCAAATAAACTCGACGTAAAGTTGAGAGACGATAAACAGACTTATTTCTTATTATTAGTTAAAGAGTAGCCCAACAAAATTTTTCTCTTTTTCTCTACTATCTTATAATAAAACGAAGTCGTTCTTCTTTCGTTCTTTTATCTCAACGCACACAACTTACATGAAAAGTAACCATCGTTGATCTGGCATGTTAACATATGCGCTCCTAATCTATCTCTAATTATATATATGGGATTGATCCGTTATAATGTATAGATATGTAACTTAGTGAGCAACGGGAAGACTGGACTAACTATATAGGCTCATAAGTCACAAATCTTGACTTTTTCCCAAGAAGACATTTGTAGTTTCAACGGGAAAATATAAACAAAGGGAGCAACACTGACCCTGAATTTCAAAGGAGAGAAATTTCACGAGAATAACTGGATTCGTGAAAGCGCGCGTGTCGTCGTGACTAGCTGAGCTAGCTTCCTTAGCTCAGAGCTGCAGACTAGCTAGCTGATGATAATCCCCCATTGTGCGTGGAATTCCAGGGACAAGGGAAAAAACGCAACAAGAAAACTATGATTTTGGGGTAAGATTATTGATGGATGATACGAGTCTACACATCGGTCTCAAGGATTATTGAGACAAAAGAGACTAAGGTTGTGTTCGAAAGGTAAGGTTGGAAACTCATCTTCCGTACACGCAAAACGAAACGACGTATTTTTTATAATTAATTAAGTATTTGCTAATTTTTTTAAAAAAATAAATTAATATGATTTTTTAAAATAACTTTCGTATAGAAATTTTTTAAAAAAACACACCGTTTAGCAGTTTGAAAAACGTACACGCGAAAAACGAGAGAGATAAGTTGAAAACTCACCGAAAAAAATACAGCCTAAGACCTGTTTAGTTCGTCATCGAAATAAACCTTACTAAAATTTAGTATTTGACACACTTTAGCGATGTATCCAATTTATAGCCTCACCAAAATTTATGAGAAGCAGCTTTTAGAAATGATAGAAGCAGCTTTTAGAAATGATAAAGGCTCTGTTTGGCAGCTAAGGCTACCGCAGCCGCTACGGCTGTGATAGTTCAAAGCCGCTGCAAACGGCAGCAATTTTAAACTGCTGCAGCCGCAGCCATTGCTAAATTTAGTAAAGTGATAATGATAGGAGTATGTTCAGTTTGTTACACTATAACACCAAAATTAAAATTGATAGGGTCAAAAGTAACAGCAAAGTAAACAAACTCTAATTATGTATTTGGGAGATGCTCATGAGAGCACGCATGCGTGACGGTATTCCTAAATCTTAAGCACTAAGAAATGCAGTACGATTAATCCAGTGCAAGACCATTATTCATCAGTTGGATTCGAAAATCTGCCAAACCTGAAGCTAAATTTAGCTTTCTTGGCTGCACCCTGCACTACTAAAAAAACTCATTTTCGACGTCGTAGGGGTTAAATTTTTGCAGACGGGTATGGTCTTCGGAGCCAAAATCCCGCCGGCAAAGACGATACCCGGGGTGGAGGGAGCGATCCGCCTACGAAGATCGATCTTTGCAGACGGACCATATAAGCGACGCCTGCGAAGATCGATCTTCGCAGGCGCCGCTTATATGGCCCGCCTGCAAAGATGCCCCTATATAGTCTTTTTTCTCCCCGAGCCCTATTCATTCTCCCTAAAGTGACTTAAATATAGGGGGAGGTTTTGAAATTCAAATCTTCGGGGGATTTTTCTACGGTGCTTAGATCTACTCATTTTCACACTAGATATGTAATTTTTTAAGACTTTAGACCTCAATTTGTGATGGATTTGTGCATGCAAAATTGTGAAGGAAAAGCTCCATGTTTTTTAATTTACTTTCTTTTTATATGTTGATGTTAGATGTATGTGTAATACTTGATGCCTCTTGTTATAGTGATTTAATGTGGTAACATAAATTATCATTTTTTTTATTTTGCTATCACATCCACCTCCTAGTTCTAGATCTAGATCAAGATCTTGTCATATATATATAAGAGAGAATAAAATTTTTAATGTCTATTTATTTGGTGCAATTAAAAAATAATTATATTAGTTTGTAATATGTCGATGATAAGATTTTGTTAGATTTTTCTAATATACTAATTTGGCATGTCTGTGTAAAAAAAATAAAATAAACTTTTTTTATTAATTTACAATTAACCTTCAGTTAGTTTCGAATAGCGATATGTTTTTTCAATAAACCCTGCAAATTTGGTATTAATAGTGCAAACATTTTATGTTCATTTTTTTAGAGATATGAAAAGTCGGGAATGGATGTATCATTGGCCGAGGTTTTTGTCTTCATATAGAGATGAAGTGTCTAAATTTATTGGTATTGCGAAGGCACACGCTGAGAAGAACAATATGAGAAAGATAATTTGTCCATGTGCTGACTGTAAGAATGAAATAGCCTGAGAAGATACTTATAAAGTGAAGGAGTACTTAGTAACTCGTGGATTTATGGACGGCCTCTTCGCCTGCGAAGATCGTCGATTTTCACAGTCATTTTCTTTGCCTCCCCGTCTGCGAAGACCGTTTTCGGCCGCTTGCGATAATGTTTTTTCTAGTAGTGCTGCACATTGTTCACCAATTCAATTAATCTAGCTCATGAACAATCAAGTTTCTTCTCCTCTTCTGAGTTGCCGGTGTTGCTTCTGAAACTCATGCTCAATGTGCTACCTACCGAGCTAATTAATCATCCACTCTTGCCAACTTTCTAGAGGGATCTGAACTTCTGAAGGCGTGTGGGTCATGCATGATCTGATCAGAGAAACTTGACGAAATCTATATTCATTTCAAAATCGAGAGAATGACCAAAGTACATGTACAGGCCCTGCAACTGGCCTGCAAGGGTTCGGTCGGTGTAGATCTAGTCCTGGTTGCTTGCTGTTTGCAAGGTGAAAATTTCATAAGTTACTTCTGTCCTAAAAAGTTACTTCCGTAAAAAAATACTTGTTATTCTAAATACTTTAGCATAGATTAAAGAAAAAAAAGACTACAGTAACCCACTTTAAATGATGTATGATTAAAAATGGAACGATAGTTGAAGGATATGATAGGAAAAAAATGATTGAAAGGTGACAAATGTGACAAGTAATATTTCGAGTGATAAATATTTTAAAACAAATTTTGAAGGTTAGAAAGACAACTATTTTGGCACGGAGGTAGTAATTAACCACTCTGTAAGGGTTTCTAGGAAATATTTCAGCTTTAGTACAAATGGGAAAAAAGGAATATAAACTTGCATACTATGTTCATCTCTAAGTAACTAACTTTTTTAGTGTGTCAGAGTTCTTTTTTGAAACGATTGATTTATAAGCCGTAATGAATTATTAGTAAAAAATAATTGTGAATAAAACTTTTACATGTGTGTTCTTAACAATTTAAAAGTAAATACTAAAAATAAAATTATGATAAAAACCATAAAATCAACTCATAAATTAAGTTTTAAAAACTAAATTTTGGTTACAGCTTATAAGCTGAAGAGTAAACAACGGGACTGGATACCTCGGTTTATATTAACTCGATCATCCGAAAGAACTTAATGATCAATAGCACAAGCATGGTTATATTAACCTGATCATTCGAAAGAACTTAATGATCAATAACACAAGCATGCAAATTAAAGTTACATTGTTGCAACAAATATACTTCATGTATGTCGATATTGGGCAGGTAACTAAATGGAGTCAGGAGAATGGCCGGGTAGATGATACTAGATCTCTACCAAACAAATATTCCACATTCAATGGACGTGGCACTATAAACCAATTAAAGTGACCTAATTAATTAAAGGGTGCTCATCAGCTCATGTGGGCATGGGCAGCTGGTAAGCTCGAGCGACGAAAATGTCAATACCCACCAGCCGCCACACATTATTCATTCTGTCTTTGCATATATTATTTCACTACCTACACCCATAAAGGCACAAATTAAGCAAGTCAGCGTTGAACAAAGCAGATTAATGCGTACTAATAACGTAGTAAGCGAGGTCAATGGATGTTGAGGAAAAGGTCAGCGTTCCTAATTTCACACTAACTTTACTGTGCCGTTCAATGAAGCTCGGCGGAACTGGTAGCCCCAGTTACATTGATTTCTAACGTAAAATAGAACTAAAACGTACGACTTACAAAAACCGTAAGTAAATTAAACAAAATCAGCATGACTGCCAGTCTGCCACTACAGTGGTGAGGTCAGGTGACTTGGACAAAACCCCTACATGGTTTAAGTTCAAATATGATTATTACTCCCTCCATCCCGTAATAAATTTATTTTCCAGTTTCTTTCATTTGTTTCAAAATACATTATTTTTAAAGTAATCATTACATCGAAGTTTTAAAAGTATAAAATAATTATATTAGAGTAGATAAAATAAAAAATAGTTGCATTGGGATTTGATAATGTTTTTTATTGGTATGTGTGAAATGGATGAAAAATAAACTTATTTTAGACGGATGGAGTACTTACTATGTTATGTCACCAATCATTTTTTCATGTGGCTAGAACAGATTTTCGCAGACAAGCGGAACAACGACATGCACCTAGATGTCTGCAGAAATCGTCATTTTTCCCATGAGAACAGCACAACCTCTCGCAAAAATTGTAGTTTCACACGCGGGCACGTTAAACCGTCCATTTGCAAAAACAATTAAATTCCAAAACTAAAAATCCAGAAACGATAGATCCATTTCTGGAAAAAAAATGTTGTCGACACCGTGTATCCCCGTCGTCGCTCTAGAGGTAGCCGCCGGAAGATCCAGCCACCACCACCTGGATCCGCTGCCATCGTCGCTTGAAGCCGCTGTCACCATCACGTTGGGATCCACCGCTGTCATCATCATCATCGTGCCGAAGCCGCCACCGCCAGCACTTTTGGATCCATCGTTGTCGACGTCGCTCAATACGGACGGAGAGGCAGCGGGATCCGCGCGTGAGGGGCAGAGACCACCGGATCCACCCCTCCCGTTGCTACCGACGGCAGATCCGTGCGCATGGGGACGAAGAGACGGCGAGGTCCACATGGGAGGGGAAGAGGCCACCAGATCCGTCCTTCTAGTTGTCACTGACGATGGATCCACGTGGTCTAAGACTGCTGTTATAGCCCGAGCTCGCCGCTCATGCCCGTCACTAGCCCAAGCCGGAGGAGGTAGGATGTCACACACTGAAATTTTCCCTTTTCCTAGTCTTAATTCAATTAATAAATCATGAAAAGAAATTGTTTAAGTGTAACCTAGAGCTAACCCTAATTAATAATATCATTTAATAATTGGAATTAGCTTGGTGGGATTTTTCTTGAGTTCCCCATGCTTTAATACACTAACAGGATTTTTAGTGGAATTTTGAAAGCAATGAAAATAATTTTGATAATTCAAAATCGATTATCAGAATTAAATAAATTCAAAATCCTTTTCTTTTTCTCCTTGGGCCGTTGGGCCGCTTTCAGCCCAACTCCTCCCCGTCGGCCATTCTGCGCTCGCGCACCGCGCCTCCTTGCTGGGCCAGCCACAAGCCACCACCCATCCGCACCACCCGTACCCCTCCCTCTCTCCCGGACACCGACAGGTGGGCCTCACCTGTCGGATCCTTTCCCCTTTCACCGGTCAGTGAATCGGAGGGGGGAAGCTCGGGGGACGGAGAGGCGGCGGGATCCGCTCGTGCTCGGCGCCCCTTTCCCTCCTACTTCCCGCACCCGCCCGCCCGTGTGCCCGCCCACGCCGCACTCCTCGCGCCCATAACCACTGCCCATACCCACTCAGCACGCCCCACGCGCCCACGTCACCCCACACCATCGCCGTTGCTGCCCACCTCGGGAAGAGCCACGCCTATAAAATCCCCCCCCCCCCGAGCTCCCCTTCCCTCTTTTCGCAACCACTGCCGCCTCCCATGTGCATCGCTGCTCTCTGCGCCATCCGCCGCCGCTTCCCTCGTCGTCGGCCGTCGCCGCGTGCCATCGTTTGGCCAAGCCGGCGTTGAGCTGCACTCGTGCTCCTAGCCACGTCGCTCCCCTGTCGCTCGATCTGCCCCTCGACAGATCGGGGCCGTTCGTTCGGCCACCCGCGTGGCCACCGTGTCGGCGCTACGTGTATGCCATGTGGTGCACCTGTCCCCGCCCCGGGGGACTCGGTCCACCGTGCGCCGTCCTTCTCGTGTCACCGACGGGTAAGGCTCAGTTGCCAGCGTCGGCCTACCCCTCGCTGACGTCAGTTTCGGCTTTAATGCGCAATAAATCGTTAAGAGTTTTTCTGTCAATAGTAAAAACACAGAAAATCTTCTAAAATTCATAATAAATTCATTCGAGCTCTGTTTAAATCCATTCAAATTGCATTAAATCCATAAAAATGCCTAGACTTCATTAAAAATGGTTTTGTTTCCTGTTTTAGTAGACTTATAGCATGTTTTTCTTGTGTGCTTTATTTGTCGTGTAGATTCCGTCGGTTCCAAAGCTCCCGTCTACTACAAAGTGGTTGTAGATGTTCCAGTAGCACTAGAGCAAGGCAAGTCATACATTTCCCATTGAGCATATTGTACCTATTTTGCAAATATCTCGCTTTCTATTCAAATTGCATTATTTTACAATGTCATGTGGGATGGTTTTCTTTATACTCAGCCATAGCTTGATCACCTTGTATCATTAGTAACTTGGGAATTAATATGACTAGATGTTGGTTTAGGAAATGCTTAGTCATGCTCAACTAGCTCACTATGGGAATACCACATATAACTTAGACCTTGGTTTAATGATGATGATTTTGGACATGGATCACCATGGTATCAATTCAACTAAAACATGCCTAATGGTGGGTTATGGGTGTATGGTTTTGATAGAAGCACCCATGGCAATTAAGGACCAGTTCGTGGGAAATCCCTGGAAGACTTACTGTGCATACCACAAGCCAGCGTGGGTAACGGCTGGGCTTGTAGTATAGCTCTTCCCTCTCTGACGTACCCAGGCGAGGGTGGGTGTGATGGAGTTGGGTCGGCCCCAGTTTAAGGGTTGATCGGCTATCGGATTCACCGCGACGCACAGGGGGCTGCCCACCCCGGTTTAAGGGTGGGTGCGAAATCTCAGCGTGGTGCGATTGGTTAGGGGAAATTATGCGAAGGGTCCTGTCACAGTTCCTTTTTGGTATGTCGTGGTGGCATGCTAGCGTACGAAAACATGTCGTGGGGCTATGTCTTGTGGGTACAGATGTACACCTCTGGCCAGAGTAAAATTATTTAAATAGTCGTACCCGCAGTTATGAGCGATCAATTAGCTTCACCGTGATTAGTCTCATCATTAATAACTTGACTTAATGGAACTGGTATAGTTCAGGTGGTTGGTTGGGCTTGTCGCAACGTAGTTTAGCATTGGACGATGGTGGTTAATATTGCTTAATTTACTTCAACAGTTTTTATTGCCTTCAACTATTGCTTTATAACTGTTCTATGCAAAAGAACCCCTGCCCTACTTGGATTCTTTGCATCATACCTCCTTTTGGTATGACTTGCTGAGTACCGTGGGTAGTACTCAGTCTTGCTCTATTTCTCCACCTTAGAGCTGGACTACTACTCGAAGGAGTAAGCTTCGTCTCTACCATCAAGGATGCTTGTGAAGTGGAGTCGCCACGCTGCTGGCATCATTTATCCTAAGTTTAACTAGCTTTACCTTTCCGCTACATTAGTAAGACTTTTATAGTGTTTTGTAAGATGTGAAACTATATATCAATTTTATCATTTGTGTACCCTGGCTAGTCCTGGACAGGAATTTATTGCATATTTTGCTTGGGAATTCTGATTCGTGAATTTCTGAACGTGACAGAGGGCATGAGTGGGAGGGCCAGAGAAGAGGGGAGAAGTATGAGAGAGAAAAGAGGATGGAGAAAAAGGAGTGTGGAAAGAGACAAGGTGGAGGAAAAAATAGAGTGGAGAGAGAGGAGAGAAAAAAGCAGGCACGCGGCTCTGCATGTGGAGAGAAAACCCCGACTAAAAAATAGGTTATTTTCTCAAACGGTCTTTTAAACGTCCGCTTATAAAAATATATTTTTTAGACAGGCCTTAACATAACACCATCAAAATATTTTTATATTCGACCGTCTTCGAGTAAATAGACTGTGCATCTGAAAAATCGCTCTTTGATAGTATAGTTTCCGGTATCCACCACTGCTGCCAGAGAGCAAAAATGCTATGTATTCGCTTCTCATCGGATCGACCTGTATTAACGTCTCCAACAAAATATTTTTTTTCTCCAAAAAGAAAGGTTTTACTGCCTTACTTACAGCACTTGTTTTATCCGTACCATCAACGAGATTAATTCGATAAGCTAGAGAACAAAAATGCACCGGGACGCATCAATCAATTAATTGTGTGGAACAAACGAGGGGAGAGAAGAGAAACCAGCTGCTGCATGCGTCTCATGGACACGGATGGACCCCGACCAGGCCACCGCGCTGCGCATATGCATATGCGTCGTTTAATTAACGTGAAGCAGCTGGGTCGCGTGCCCGCGTCGGGTGTGGACCATTGTACGCGTGGGGAAAATGTCCCATTTCCGCCAGGTTCGCGGCGCGCACGCCGCATCCCTCCCCTTCCCCCTCCCGTTTTCCCACCGCCCCCCGCGCGCGACGACGACACCTCCACTTCCTCGTCCAATTAACCGCGGCCTCGTCCGCTGCCGCCGCCTACATATACACTCCTCCGCGTCGCACCACCACCACCGCCCCAACTCGCCGATCGCCACCCAGTTGCATCACAGGAGCGCGAGCCACCACCGGCAGCCGTCGCGCCGCAGGCGAGAGATTGTCGTCGTACGTTGCTGCGGCCGTGACGACTACAGGGGCGACGACGCCGCCGACGGCATCATGGCGTCCACGGATCCGCTGCTCGGCGGTGGCGGTGGCGGCGGCAAGGATGGTGGAGGCGAGGAGGCTGGAGGTGGAGGTGAGGTGAGGGCGCGGTGGGTGGGGCGGGTGGTGGACACGGAGGAGGCGTGGGCGCAGACGCGGTTCGCGGTGCCGATGGTGCTCACCAACATGTCCTACTACGGCATCCCGCTGGTGTCCGTCATGTTCTCCGGCCACCTCGGCGACGTCCACCTCGCCGGCGCCACGCTCGGCAACTCCTGGGCCACCGTCACCGGCTACGCCTTCGTCGTACGTACCACACTCCCTCCCCTCCCTCTCTCTCTCTCTCTCTCAACCACACACTACGCAACAGCAGTATACCTCTGACTCTCCCAAGTCTCAACCACGCACGCATGTCGGTCGGCGTGTGTGTCGCGCTGCGCGCGCGTCCACCGGCGGATCCGCCGGCGATCCACACGCCGTGCCGGCCACATGCGCGCGACCATCATAGGTCGTCATCACCTCCACACGCGCATTAATTACTCCATTCCTACGCATAAATTATTAATGCTAGGTTGATATCGATAATACTACCATCACCATGCACAATTGATACTATACATAAAGAACGTCCTGATCATTTCGCCATCGCGCCGCCTACGTGTTTCTTTCCCTGCGAATGCCGTGCCGTTCCATTGCTGTTTTCGATCCGTGGCGATGACCACCATATGCAGTACTTCATTGACATGTGAACCATACCAAAATAAGATCACATATCAGTAACTCAAATGTAAACTACACAAAGTCAGATTTTCACTGTTGTAGTAGTAGTAGTTGCAACCACGTACCTAGCTAGTAATAGCTACTAGTAGTATTAGTACTAGTGGTAACAACCATAGGGGAATGGCAAGAGAGGGTGTCTTTGTTAGTTATATGGATGGATTCAAAGCTCGTGCGGGATACATCTTTTGACCTTTGCAAGGGGTTGAGTTGCACACTTGCATTACTATGTTATTGTTATATTGGTTGTCTGGATCTCGTAGGAGAAATAATAGGCCAATGACAATTAATCGGGACGACGACTAACTTCGCTTGCTATCATTGTATATATCTACATAACACGTGGTACATTCCACTATCCATGGATAGTAATATACTCTATAGTATGAGGCAACCTTATATAGCACACAAGCTTATCTTTTGTATAAAAAGTTCAGTCCTTTTTATTCCATTCTTTTGCTAATTCCAAAGTAAATTTTGGATCTTTATGACCCACCAATCAAACAGAACTATATATTATCTGATAGATCAAAATATAGTAGATCACTGAATGCCATGATTAACCAAGAGATGTATAGAAATAGTCAAGTAAGTGGGCTACACTAGTACTGTAAACCCACTCGATCGACCACTTCACTAGCTAGGACGCTAGGTATATACTCCTCCCTTTTCCTCCCTTCCAATTCCAAAATAAAAACGATATTTTTTTTCGAACAAAAAGCACGAAACTAGTACATAAGTACACAGTATTGAATTGGAGGAGAAGAAAAAGTATACGGCTACGCGAAACGGCGCTCTCTCCGCCTCACGTATCAGTCGATCGGTAGCCTGATGGTGCCAAAACCGTTGCTTTCTACGACTCCCAGCTTGTCCAAGCTCGCGATTAGATCAGATCAGCCATGCAAACGGTAGCTAGCACCCGGTCTTCTGGTGGATTAACTGATAATCACCCGGTAGCCGCCCGTGGATTGGAACCACCCGTTTCTCAGAAAAATGCACCGCACGTCGTTACCTGATCGCTGCGACTTGCACGACATAACGCTTGATTGGTTGTCTCGTTGTGCACAAGAAGTGCACAGGGAATGCGATCATTTCAACGTGCGTCATGGCGCGGGAAAAACACAGATGTTGGCGAACCGGTCGATCTCTACTATGCCAGCTAGCTACACGCAGAAATTCACAGAAAAACAGTTCTCCATAGTAGTACTGTTTTGTTTAAGAAACCAAAAATTTGGGTGGTTGAGATGGCCTTGAATTCTCGCTCCGGTTTAGTGGTGTCACGCGCCGGAACCGGTCGGGGCACTCCGTCTCACGTCATCGACCAGAAATCGATCGAATCGAGTCGCCTGTGGAACGGTCAAAGTTACTCCTACAAGTCAGGCGAATCACCGGTCTTCACAGATTTCCGGAATTTTTTGCTCGATTCCGTACAGTTTTTTCCCCCTGTTTGTTCTCTGAATTCTGCCGCTAGTCTTCTGCTATATTCACCGATGATTTCGTCAGCCACCGCCCGTACTGTTATTTAATTACTCCCTCACATGCCTACAGGCAACAAAAGCTGCATACGTGATGAATGGTGACACGATGCCATCAATGGCAGTAGGTAGGAATAGGATGCTCCGATGGACGATCGAGTGAAGAGACGATGAACAGTAGTGGCATATTGTCAGTTTGTCACACGTACTACTTCCATTTTACGTGTGCGTCCAGCGCGTGGGGGTATGGACGGGCACCTAATAGGGTCTTTTTGAATTGTAGAATTGTCAAAACACCTAAATAGAAAAAACGTAAAAATATAATATCATGTTTATTGGATTTCTATGAGATTTGAAAACACAAGAAAGTTTTAAAATTATCGTTTGATAGTTACACAGAAAAAACGTAGGAATTCAAAACATGAAAGAAAGAAAACACGAGGTAAGACCTTATACTAATTTTTCTTCAAAATTCCTCTACAATAATCCATTTCATAAAAATTTCAAAAAAATGATAGGAATTAATCTTTTGTTTCAAAGGTCTCATAAAATTATTTCTCATAGACTATAAATTTTTTGGAATTCTTATATTTTTTCTTGTTTCAAAAGGGGTTTAAGTGTAGAGGCACATTGGCATACAGGTGAATGGATGTAAAGAGACTGGCCAGGCCAATCCAGCGTGAAACATAAACCCGTGTTTCAACAACCTTTGCTGTCTCCTTGACGATCTTTATAGCGATTGCCTTTTTGAACGAATTGAAGAGCTTGCATGATTGCAGGTTTGCATGTGCGCGTACATTGCTATCGTATTTATTCAGCGAACGACTCACCACGTTTGCTGGACTAAGAGCAGCTTCTGTCTTGTATGAAGTAGCTTCTGGCAGTCATAGTTTTTTTTGTTCAGAATCTTCAGATGTTAAAAGTTGTTCTAAATAATACTTAGATTCTGAGAACTTTTAGTTAGCTGTTTTTTAAATCTTAACCTCTTCAAATAGATCTACATCACGTATCCGAGGGTACGTATGTATGTTTGATTTGTTTACTGCAAGCGATGGTGTTTATTGTTTCGTTGGTACCGAACAAATTGTGACTGCTACGACGAATTAAATAGTACTAGTGTCAGATATGCATGGAGTATTTCAATTTTCATCTTCTCCAGCTGCATTAATTGTGCTCCTCTATTTTGTGGGATAGTATCATCTGCCATTACAACTACAAATGTAGAGAACTACAGTGATCCAAGCCATTAGCTATTTATAGCCATTGGATCAAATTCGAATACATAATATCAATTGCTACAGTAAAACCAAAAAAAAAATTTGATGGTATTTTTTATTGTTTCTACAATAATTTTACTGTTTGTCTCTGTCATTTACTTCCTAATGACAGAGGATGCGAACCCGTTTTGTGGCGTCGATCGATCTCACGTATGAATCCAGCAGTTGGCCCAAGTTTGTTACTATGTTCTTATCTCCTGTAATCTCACCTTCATTGATCACATCATAATTTCATATATAAATCAAATTTACAGATCTTAGTACAAAGAAGTATGCATTACTAAGAATAGTTTATTATCTGTTTTTAGCAGGGTTTAAACTTTTAAATTTAACTTTAAGAGCTAAAAAAACATTTCAGCTCGTTTCGCTTTTTTTACCTAAAACAGTTTGACTAAATTTTAGCTTTAAGAGAGATAAAGCTAAAGCTAAAGCTCTGTCAAACAAACCCTTAATTTGCAAAATGTCGCATTGCATCTGAAAGAACATTTAAAATTTCATATAGAAATGCTCATAATTTAGAATTTGAAAATGTGGGTGTGTTTGATTCAGACGGGCATGAGCGGGGCCCTGGAGACGCTGTGCGGGCAGGCGTACGGCGCGCGGATGTACCGCATGCTGGGCCTCTACCTGCAGTCGTCGCTGGTCATGTCGGCGGCGGTGTCCGTCCTCATCTCCGTGCTCTGGTGCTTCACCGAGCCGCTCCTCCTCGTCCTCCGGCAGGACCCGGCGGTGTCCCTCGCAGCCGCGGCGTTCGTGCGCGCACAGGTGCCGGGGCTCTTCGCCTTCTCCTTCCTCCAGTGCCTCCTCCGGTACCTGCAGACGCAGTCCGTCGTCGTGCCGCTCGTCGTCTGCTCCCTGGCGCCGTTCCTGCTCCACGTCGCGCTGGCGCACCTCCTCGTCAACGTGCTCGGCCTCGGCCTCGCCGGCGCCGGCGCCGCCGTCTCCGTCACCTTCTGGGTCTCCTGCTTCATGCTGCTCGCCTACGTGCTCCGGTCGGAGAAGTTCGCCGAGACGTGGAATGGCTTCTCCGCCGAGGCGTTCAAGTTCGTCGTCCCCACCGTTAAGCTCGCCACGCCCTCCGCCGTCATGGTCTGGTAAGCAAGCACTCACTCACTCACACATGCGCAAATCGCTAAAAAGTTAGATGTAAAAATAAAAAGAAGTTGTATCATTTTTCTTCTCATTGCAGCTTGGAGTATTGGGCGTTCGAGCTGCTGGTTCTGATCGCCGGCTTGCTCCCGAATCCGACAGTGAGCACCTCGCTGATCGCCATGTGGTAAGTTCGTCGTTGCACTGTTCCTTCCATGAATCGATCGCAAGAAAGAAACTGATCTGATTCATGATTGTGTTCAGCTCGAGCACGGAGGCCATCGCCTACATGATCACGTACGGGTTCAGCGCCGCCGTGAGGTATGTACGCACGTGACCTGTTCGATCGCCGGCCGGCTCGCCGCCGGCCGCTGTTCATCGTTGTTTCTGACCGAACGTTGCACGCGCGACGCGCCACGCAGCACGCGGGTGTCGAACGAGATCGGGGCCGGGAACGTGGAGGGGGCGAAGAATGCGGTGGCGGTGACGCTGAAGCTGTCGGTGTTCCTGGCGGGGGCGTTCGTGCTGCTCCTCGGGTTCGGGCACGGCCTCTGGGCGGGGCTCTTCAGCGGGAGCGCCGTCATCGTGGCGGAGTTCGCCGCCGTGACGCCGCTGATGATGGCCTCCATCCTGCTCGACTCCGCGCAGGGGGTCCTCTCCGGCGTCGCCAGGGGCTGCGGCTGGCAGCACCTCGCCGCCATGACCAACCTCGTCGCCTTCTACTTCATCGGCATGCCGCTCGCCATCTTCTTCGCCTTCAAGCTCAAGTGGTACACCAAGGTAGTACATTACTTGTACTTACAATCTCACATGAATCTTTTCTTCATTTCTGCTTCGAAAAGGTTACATCTGACATTTGATTTGTCTTGCATTGCTTGCAGGGATTATGGATGGGTTTGATCTGCGGGCTGACATGCCAGACATGCACGCTGATGGTGATCACCGCCCGAACCAAATGGTCCAAGATCGTGGACGCGATGCAAGAGAAGAAGGCCAGCTATGTCGCTTAGTTAACTAGTTTTTGGCTAGACTGTAGATTATCGATCGGATTGGATATGTGTATGTATACACGATGAGCATTTGATGATCTGAAGCAACATCTGCTATCAGCATGTCTGCACTACGCACGACGCCGGTTGTTGCGTTCGTGCAGTGACGTGCGCCTGCGACGTTTCGCAGGATTTTGGACGCGACGACAATGCGCGCGAACTGATAGTTGAACTACAGTTTCTTCAGCCATCTGGAAGCTGGAAGCCTGGAATGGACGAACGCCTTACTGTATTATTTTCAGATGGTGAGCACCATTAATTGTGAAAACACAAACACCGATATACACGATGATAGAAATTTACTGATTGAATCTTGTCTGAAGGTTTAAATAAACCAAACCAACTTTAGATAAGAGCCCTCCTACTACCATAAAATCTATCAAATATACCATTTTATTAGTGCCGGTTAGAAAAAAAATAGCATTGATAGAGGTTTTTTTTCTTTAAAACCCACACGACACTCCGAGGATACAAAAAACCAGCACACATGAGACCATAGCAATACTAGTTCATTAAATAAACCGATAAAATGTGTGGGACGTCGATGCTGGATTTTTTTTTCAGAAAAAACACTATTGATGGGTGATTGAACCGAGCTAATCGAGCAAGCTCTAGATTGGTTTCGAAATCCTTTAAGACCAGACACTTTCTCTCTCATGCACGCTCAAAATCGATCACTTTGCCCGTGTTTAGTTTCAAAGTTTTTTTTTCAAAAAACATCACATCAAATCACATCAGATATACGGACACACATTTGAAGTATTAAACATAGTCTAATAACAAAACAAATTACAGATTCCGCCTGTAAACTGCGAGACGAATCTTTTGAGCCTAATTAATCCGTCATTAGCAAATGTTTACTGTAGCACCACATTGTCAAATCATGGCGCAATTAGGCTCAAAAGATTCGTCTCGCAATTTACACGCAAACTGTGTAATTGGTTTTTTTTTTCGTCCACATTTAATACTTCATGCATGTGTCCAAACATTCGATGTGATTGGTTTGAAGTTTGAAGTTTGAAGTTTGAAGGGAACTAAACAGGGCCTTTGTCTCCCTTTCGCTTTCTCTCATGGCCACCTCCCTTTTGCTCTCTCACTCCCTCTCCCTCTTTGTCCCACCACGGCGAGATCGATTAAAGCGGCTTGATTGGCAGGCAGCGGCAACCTCCGTCACCTTTCCCGATGCAGCGGTCGTCTAGAGCTCGGCAGCCACTGGATCTGCCTGCCATGAGCTCGGGCTCGGCTGGATCTGATCAATGCAGCCCAATGGAAGCTTCCCTCCCCCTCTCCTAGCCACCTTGAGCTGTCGGATGCGACGATAAATTGGAGCAACAACGATGGTCATGGCGATGACAGCTAAATTGATTATGTGGATGTGGGTTATGTGGTAGTAATCCCATGGTGGGAGTCATGTCTTTGTGGTTGTATTTTGGTTCAGCCCGGGAACTCGTTTTGGTCCTGTTGCAGACTTAGCTCAATCCTTTGCTACACAGTAGGATGGAACCGGTTGGTAGCAAAGAGGAAAAGAGATGTTTTAAAAAGTTACTCTCTTCTAGTCCTAGAGTGGTCTAGGACTTCTGTAATCTGTTGTATTTTTGTTAGGTGTCAGCTTCGTTTTCTTTTAACTCACCGGCCCCTATGTTATCAACCGAGCATCGATGGGAAAAAAAATCAATACATGTTCAATAATAGACATGGATGACCCTTACGAATCATCACTGATGAGGGTCGTTTTAGTGTTTGATCAATCTGTGCAGATGGCTAGGATTTACTGTATATT
This sequence comes from Oryza officinalis, assembly GCA_008326285.1. NCBI lineage: Eukaryota > Viridiplantae > Streptophyta > Magnoliopsida > Poales > Poaceae > Oryza > Oryza officinalis. Next base: position 37,558,011 of record BDMV01000007.1, on the reverse strand, counting down.
CGTTGCACGATTTTGAAACACATGCTTTTTTATTTTCGCATAGGTTGTGAAAAAAGCTGTTCTTTTTAGGATGAGAGATTTGTTCTTTTTAGCATTCCAACCTATAAGTTATTTTATTACAAACCCTACCCCTACTCATTTCTTTTTTAAAAAAACACCCCAGTACGCATGTACTAAACCGAATCAACTTGTTTTCATAAATTGTAAGTCGTCAATGTGGTCTTTACCAAGATTAAGTACTTACATGAGTATAGTCTTACACTTTTTTTTGAAATTCCATAAATAGAATGACTGATGAGAGCTTAAACATTGTAGCATCGAGTTTTGCTATATGAAAAAAATACAATAAAACATAAACAATAAACTATAGTACAAATATTTGGATAAGATTGACTTGGCTAGTTTAGCTTGTGCTGGCTCTACATCAACAATAATAGGTTGATTAGGTTAAACTCGTGCGCACTAAGATGAATATTGTAACAAAACTGAGTAAGGGTGGACATTTGCAACAAAATGACTTATGAAATGGAACATCAAACTTCAAGTAACTTGGTGTTTTTTACAATTTGCTCTTTTAGGATTGTGAAAAAAAAACTTATGATCAAACTTCAAGGTTAAAGAGCATATTTTCTTAGAGAATTGATAGATTTTTTTTAGGCGCCTAAAAATTTGTAAATTTCCGATCACCTAAAATTGCATATTATTGTGTCTGCAATGTTTAATTTTAGTTTATTTTAACTGTAATGTGTTGTTATATATGGTTTGCTTATTTTTTATATGTTTGACTTTTTTGCATTTAATTTGTATTTTTCATGAGTTATAAGTTTACTTCATGTAATTAATTTTTGTTTGTTACAATTGGGTAGTGGTAATTAGCAAGTGACATGAGAGCGATGAGAATCATTGGATTATTATTCGAGGAGTGAGAAAAGGTGACTGAAATTCTCAGGGCGTTGGAAATCTAGACACTCCCAGTTTCTTATATTTCTTAACAAATGGAGTATTCTTTTTTAGTGCTTAGACAATACTCTTTGAGGCAATTGCTCAAATGAACCTGTTTTGAAGGCTAACTATTAATCGGATCCTATATTTTTTCTAGTTTGCTTATTTGACCTCGCTTTTCAAAATCTAAGATGAAAGATGACCCTATTTTATTAAGACGAGTTAACAGTGTTAACTAAGGGACAATAGTCTTTTTGCCCTTGCTTATTTGACCCTGTTATATCAAAATATGCATATATTCGAACCTTTTGACATATTTGTAACGAATTTGACTTATCTTTCACATTTGACACAAATTTGACAGATTTGGCTTCAATTTGACAAATTTGAATCAATTTGACTTTAATTTGACAAAATAAAGTAAACAAAATTTGACACAAATTTGGTACTCTGAATTTTGTTCTTGTGGTGGTGAGAAAGCATAACCAACAAATCAGAATAGGAAGCCGAGAACAACACCACCATCGTCTCCTCCCCACGCTCATCCGCACAGCAGCCGCCGCTGTTGATGCCGCGCGCCGCCGTCATCCCCTCCTCCCTCCGCACGCTGGTACTGCCACCGTCGTCCCCTCCCTTCCTTCGCGCGTCGGCGCCGCTGCCGCTGTCCCCTCCCTCTATGCGTCGGCGTCGCCGCCACCGCCGCCACCGCTCCCTCCTTCCACGCGCCTACGCTGCCACCGCCATCCCCTCCCTACGCGCGCTTGCACCACCGTCGCCTCCCTCCTCCACACGTTGGCACCGCCGCTACCGCTCGCGTTGAGAGAGACGCAAGAGAGAGAAAGAGAGATAAGGGTTGAATAGGAAGGTAGGGAGATGGATAAGATTGAATGGAGGGTATTTTGGTCAGTTTAAATAATAAATAGATTTTTTTTAAATGAAACCCTAACGGTATAGTGTAAATAGGGTCAAACGGTACGTTCGATTTCGAAAAACAAGGTCAAATAAGCAAAATAAAAAAAGTAAGATCAGATTGGTAGTTAGTCTTCGAAACAGGGTCAAATAAACAATTGTTCCATACTCTTTCTAATGCTTAGTCAAATATAAAATGAAATACTCTCTATTCTCAAATATAATCATTTATATGATTCAAATTTTTTTCCAGGATATAAGTATTTCTGGTCACTAATTCTAATATGTAGGAATTCAGGCATTTTCAGCCAATTAGATACTTAGAAAATGAATCTAACTATCTAAGCAACTCAAGATTTTTGAATCTGACCATTGAGGTTATCGAAAAGGAATTTTTACCTTAACCTAATCTTTACTAAATAACCTAACAATGCTTATATTTAAAAATAGATAAGAGTGGTACATTTTGCGGTTATAGCTTTTCTTTTTATTTTGAAAAGGTAAGAGTAACTTCAATGTGCTCACTATTTACCTCTCTACATTTAGCAAAAGTGGGCCTAAAGCAGCTCCTTATTCGATTCCCCACCTGGTCCAGCAGGAATTATCTGTAGTTATTGCAGCTGACTGGGGGCCTCACACCCTATGAGTCCACATGTCAGCTAGTGTTACTGTTGTGTAGTGACTGTAGAGGATATGTGTCCTACCGGTCACACTCCCCAATCCCATTTCTTCCTAAGGTAATAAATACTAGCGTATAGCAAATCAATAGTGAATTGGTGTTTATTCAGTGGATCCCGGATAACAGATGCTAAATTCTAATAGCAACATTTAATAATCACCAATAAACTCGAGGAATAGTGACTTTATAAATCAATAATAAAGCAACTGAGAAACAAACCAGTGATAGATTGATATAAATATAACCTATGAGTATAAATAGAGATTTAGGCTGTGTATGGCAACTCAGTTTTTCAACTTCTATTTTCTCGTTTTTCGTGCGTATGCTTCCTAACCTGCTAAATTATTTTTTACAAAAATATTTTATAGAAAAATTGCTTAAAAATTTATATTAATCTATTTTTAAATTTATTTTAGCTAATACTTAATTAATCATGCGCTAATAGATCGGTCTATTTTGCGTACAGGGAGAGAGGTGAAGTTTTCAACCTTCATCTCTGAACACAACCTTAGTATCACTTGAAGAGGTGATGCCTCATTATAACTTAAATTAAATTAAAAAGCAAATATGATGTTTCACTTATTAGATGTTATGACTCACAAGAAGACAAGGTTTTGGAAAACAAAACAACTAATGAACTCGTCATTTATTGAGGGTTAGTGGTTATATAACTGGGCTCACACTATAGTGGCTCGCTAAGTTGAATTGTAATTGTTGTAGTGGCTTTCTAAGTAAAAATAACGGTCGCTAAGTTCCAACCTGATATGTCCAGTTAACTATATCATAGCGGCAAGGGCGGAGCTACGTGCCCCTGTGGGGCAGCTTGGGCTTGAGCCCCACTCGTAGCAAGAAAATTACAAGAGGAAATTAAAAATTTTCAGTTAAAATTTGTTGACGAATTTTGTAGTACATGGTTGAGCCCTATATGTGACAAAATTCTGCCTCTGCCCCTGCATAGCGGTAGTGGTAGGAGAAAGTGTCAGGATTACGGATAAGAGATACCTCCTACCCTAGGGGTTATAAAGTATACGAATATGGTATACCTTTAAGTATACGGGAAGGTTACCTTAATATTATGAAATTTGGCTAACACAGAGAGAAATCAACTCCCGAATAGAAGGTATTAGAGTCATATTCGAAGGAGATACAAACTCTGTGATCTCGTATGCTGGAAATTCTCTTCGAGTTCTATTTGGAAACCAAGGCAGTCTGCGGTATAAATACAAGGCCTCCCAGGGGGTATGGGATCATCGAATCATAGCGCAAGCCATCGGCATAGTAGAAGCAATCTGGAGGACTTTGAAGACAACTCGCAGGTTGGACCTTGTCGAGTCGTTCTCGACGGGGGTCTCATCGGTATTTGATACTTTCTCTTGTTCTCTATTGTAATATCTGTGGTTCTCGTCATAATCCCATATAAACTGAAGTATGGCTATTACCTTACGAGGGGCCTGAACCAGTATAATCTTTGTCTTTTGTGTGTTTGATGTCATTTTTTGTAGATCCTTGTTCCAACGTACCCCAATACTCTCAGAATACGGTCTACGGATATAACCCGTTGAAGTGACACGCCAGGTAAGGGGCTTGGTGCTCAAGGTTTCGCCGAGATGGCTTCAAGCTCAAGGCCATCCGATAACAATGACCACATTCGTCCTGGCCTAGGAGATCACACCTAGCCGGCGTTCATTTGGACTCAAGTCGGGTCCATCTTTTTCCTGTCTTCACTGCAACTCCAATCTCACTTTTCCCATTACCAGCTGGGATCAAGGACGGGGCCGTGAGGACGACGGAAAACAATCCTTCGTCAGTTGTTCCTCTGGTCCGATCAGAAAAGAGGACGCCGACGACTTCAGCTCCCCGAAGGACTCCTAAAGCGGCAAAGCCCTAGACATCTGTTAAGGGTCAGTGCTGACAAGGAAGTCTCCACTGAACCACCACACCTGGTGTTTGATCCACAAGACGTCCCAACACTCTTTGGTCGAATACTGGGTAATACTTCAAGTGAAGGCTGAACTCGATGCTTGCAAAGATTGAGATATCCAGCGCACATCTCCGTACAAGGAGTGGTGCCCAATCCACAAATCAAAAAGTCACCCCCTTACCGACTACAAGATCTTCTTGAAGGTCTGTTAACACCAGAATTTGGTAAGCCCCGAAATCCCCATCGACCCAAGGTTCATATTGGCTTGAAACTAGTATCGGCCTAAAATTCTACATCGGCCGATGGGGGTTTCCTTAAACCAATCACTAACAGCAGTCGGATTATTGTTAGATTCGGAAAGATCTTATCCAGAGAAGACCGAGTTTGAGGAGGATGCGGCTTGTATCTATTAATTAGGAAGAATTTGTTAGTTTCCTTTTTATCTTTAGGAAAGTGTGTTTAGTGTCCAATAAGGACTTTATCTGTTTCCTTTTATCTTTAGGAAAGTTTGAGTCGTATTCTGTTAAGATCTTTGTAGCCTATGGGTATAAATATGTAAGCCCAAGGTTCATGTAATTTTCATCTCACGATCAATACAACTTCGGCGCATCGCCAACCTTTACTTTTCGTCTTCTTCGACGAGTTTGTGCCCTTCCTACGAGGGGTAAGTCTCGTTATGGCTGCCTGCGCTGTCGGGGCTAGGGCTTCTGCGTTCTGATCTCGTCAACGTAAGCACCTACTATCATATATCTTAGTTAATCTGGTTTGGCGTCTCGATTTAGTCATATCGGCCGAGATTCGTTTTAGGGTTTACACTGGTATCGATTAAATCCCCTCGCTAGATTAGATTGGCTAAGGTATCCACCACCCCGAAAATCAGTCGAGGGCTTGATTGTCTAGATCTTGCGTTTCTTTTCATACTTAGTGCCGCTAAGTCGTGATTAGAACCGTAATCTCTAGCCTGCCTGTCGATTGCCAATAAGGGTTTCACCGGGGTTTGAGCCGGAGAATTATCTGAACGTTGCATCGGCCCAAGAGTTCTACATATAGATTGGATCTGGCCGATGACAACAGAGTATTTATTGTTTATATGTTTATTGAGAGTTTATGCCATCGGACCTCTGGCCGATGTATGCTTTAATCCTCAGATCAAAGTTTATTTTATATTTGGATTATGCTATATCACATTGCTATGTTATCATCGGCCGACCGGTTGTTTTGGCTATCGGCCTACTGGCCGATACGTTTTTGCCCTATCGGCCTATCGGCCGATAGACCTTCCGTTCTGCTATTTTGCATATCTTGTCAGTGGCAGGATCAAACTGACTGGCACGCCCGCGCTTCATCAATTTTAGGACCTGCACTGGAGCTAAGCAGATCTTCCAGGCCTTCGTGTGTCCGCGTGCTGGGTCCACATCGGCGGTACGGATTTGGCGTCAACAAGGTCACCTGATCCATGGTTCGCATCCCCTGCTGTTCGATCTACCAACATCGAGATCAACCTCAAGATGCATTGATGTACGATAGCGAGAAGAGAACTCTAGATCGTCTGGTTGGATTCATTGACATCGATCCTTATGAACCCTCCGTCCTTCATAGCTTGGAATCTTCGGGATCAAACTCCCCACGTGAAGTTTACGTGATCGAAGGGGTCGTCGAGGATGTACGTGAAGAGGATGAGGTTCATTCAGTAGAAGAACCACCTGCTCCTGTTGCATCACGTCAACCCGTCGAGCCGATTCAAACTTCTGTCAAACACTTCACCGTGGTCATTACTGAAGCAAACTCCGTTCGACCTAGTGACCTTCCCAGAAGCAAATGATTGGGTTAGACGGATACAGTCAATGGTAGCCAACCTCAACTCTGCCTTCTTAGCCGCAGTCAGATCAAACCCCCAAGGTCTTTCTTGAGATCCCCATCAATACGTTGGAGACCGTCCACCGGAGAACGATGCTGCCGAGGACGCCCTCAGTCCGCACCCCAGTCAAGACCCGGGCCGCAATCTTTGGAACGCATCACCAAGAATGCAGATACATCAGCCCCCTCCTCATCAAGATGACCACGACCTTTGAAATCACTTGAATGGGCGTAGGCGGGAGCAACGAGATCGGGACAATGTTGACCACCGTAACCTCGCGCGCCCCACAGAGGAAACAGAGGACGGGACGACAACGACAACCAAGAAGATCGCAACAATGATCGAGGTCGTCGAGATCACCAAAGTCAACAGGGCCACAACGACCAAGATCGACAACATCGTGATGACAATCGACGACGACGAAACTCACAATCCCCGAACTCCAGGAGGGACCGAGGACAGGGCCGTAGGACAAGGGGCCGCGCCCCCAACTACGACGATCCTTCGTCATCATCGTCGTCATTTGGAGACAGTTCTCACAGGCCACGAGGACATCGTCCACCCTTTATACCGAGAGGCAGATGTTGAGTTTTCACACCTGCTCTATAAGAGGTACGATGGCCAAACAAGTTCCGTCCTGCTGCGGTAGAGAAGTATGATGGCAATATTGATCCAGAAGAGTTCCTGCACGTCTACTCTACAGTTCTCTATGCAGCCGGCGTAGACGACAAGGCATTAGCAAACTACTTGCCTACAACGTTGAAAGGATCTGCTCGGTTATGGTTGGTACACCTTTCACCTTGCTCGATTTCTTCTGAGGATGATCTGTGGCAGCATTTCATCGCCAACTTTCAAGGAACATACAAGCGACATGCGGTCGAGGATGATCTACATGCCCTTAGGCAGAACCTGGGTGAATCCTTAAGGGACTATATACAACGTTTTAACGAATGCTGAAATACGATCCCCGAAATCACCGATGCTTCTGTCATACATGTGTTCAAGTCAGGCGACCGAACTCACTACACCATCCAAGAGCTGGCAACAAGGCGAATCGCTTCTGCCATGAAGTTGTTCGAGATCATCGATAGATGTGCTCACGCAGATGAAACCCTTAGGAGGAAACATGGAAAAGGCAAGGTGGTTGAGGAGAAGCAATCGGCCAGGAAAGATGCACCAGAGTCGATCAAAAAGAAGAAACAAAATCACAAAAAGGAAGGAAAGCATAAGGCGGAGACAGAGGTCCTTGTTGTAGAACAATCAAACCCACCTCCAAGGCATCCAACCCTTCAAGGCGATGAATCAGTATGACAATGGTGCTCAATACACAAGACCAGCACACATACCTTGGAGGAGTGCCAGGTTTTCCAAAAAGTGTTGGCGAAATGGCTGGCCCTCAAAAAAGAAAAGCGAGTTCGCGTGGTCGAGAGAAGCACTGATGATCTCTCGTCTGACGACAAACTCGTGTTCCAAAACTTCGACCAGCATGTAACCCATATCTTCGGTGGTTCTACGATGTACACCTCTAAAAGGGAATACAAGAAGATAGAATGCGAAGTCTGTTCTACTTCACGAGAAGTTGCTGTCAAGATGAAGTGGTTCAACCAGAAGATCGAGTTCTCTAAGACCGACCACCCAACAATGACAATCGTACCAGGCCGGTATCCGATAGTTGTCGAACCCACTATTCGCAATATCAAGGTTGCACGGGTCCTCACCGACGACGGCAACTCCATCAATCTCTTTTTTGCCGGCACCCTCGACGCAATGGGTATCCCTAGAAGCGAGTTTGTCTCTTTCGACGAGCCCTTACATGGGATCAGTTCGGAATCCTTGTCAAAACCGCTGGGGAAGATTACGCTAGCCATGACGTTCGGCCAGGCCAACAACTTCTGTACAGAGTATATCACTTTCAACGTAGTAGAGTTTGACACTGCCTACAATGTTATCCTTGGAAGGACTGCTCTTGCGAAGTTCATGGCGGCATCCCACTACGCATACCAAATTCTCATGATGCTAGGCCAAAAAGGGACAATTACGATCCTCGGGAACACGAAGGTAGCGGTACAGTGCGACAAGAGGAGCCTCGACATGGTCGAGCATACTCCCGCACCACCCGCCACTATAGAGCCTCCCTGAAAAGTGAGCAAGCCCAACATGGTACCCAAGCCCGATGGCGCAATCAAGATCATCCCGCTGGCTAGTAGCAACCCCGACAAGACAGTTAAGATCGGGGCAACGCTCGACAGCAAATAGGAACTTAAGCTCATCACCTTCCTCCGTGAGAATGTAGACGTGTTCGTTTGGCAACCGTCCGACATGCCTGGAGTCCCCAGGGAGGTGCTCGAGCATAAATTGATGGTGCATCTTGATGCCAAGCCAGTCAAGCAGAAGCTATGGTTGTCCGCCCAAAACAGAAAAAAAGTCATTCGAGAAGAGCTGGACAAACTTCTCAAGGCTGGCTTCATCAGAGAATTCCTCCATCCAGAGTGGCTTGCTAATCCAGTGATGGTGCGCAAGGCCAATGGCAAGTGGAGGATGTGCGTAGACTTTACCAACCTTAACAAGGCGTTCCCAAGGATCACTTCCCTCTTCCTCGTATTGACCAACTAATGGATTCAACTGCTTGTTGTGAGTTGCTGAGTTTCCTCGACGCTTACTTTGGCTACCACCAGATCAGCATGGCCAAACAAGACGAAGACAAGACAGCATTCATCACACTCTTTGGTGTTTTTTGCTATACCAAGATGCCCTTTGGATTAATCAATGCAGGAAACACATACCAGCGAGAGATTCAGGGGGTTTTGGATGACCAGATCAAAAAGAACGTGGAGGCGTCCGTCGATGATGTTGTGGTCAAGACAAAGATAAAGGAAAAATTGATCGATGACTTGAGGGAAACATTGAACAATCTCCGACAACATCGGCTCAAACTAAACCCGGAGAAGTGTACATTTGGATTACCGTCGGGGAAGTTGCTCAGATTTCTTGTCTCTGGACGAGGCATTGAAGCAAACAGCGAGAAGATCAAGGTCATCGAGAACATGAAGTCACCGACAAGGCTAAAGGAAGTACAGAAGCTCACGGGATGCATGACAGCTTTAAGCCGGTTCATGGCCAGGAGGGAAGAATGAGGACAACCTTTCTTTGCCTTACTCAAAATGCAAGATAGATTTGAGTGGACACAGGATGCTGAAAACGCGTTTATCGCACTTAAGCGGTACTTGTCCAACCCTCCTGCACTTGTTGCCCCACAGCCAATGGAAGAACTATTTCTATATATTGTTGCCACACCTTATTCCATTAGCACTGTGATTGTCGTAAAGAGGAACAAAGTACAACGTCCCATGTACTACATCAGCGAGGCCCTCCACGACGTCAAAACTCGATATCCCCAATTCTAGAAACTACTCTATGCTGTGGTCATGACATTTCGAAAGCTGCGCCACTATTTCCAGGCACTTAAAGTCACGGTCGTCTCTTCTTTTCCCCTAGACGAGGTGGTCAGAAACAAATATGTCATAGGACACATTGCCAAGTGGGTCATCAAGCTCAGCCAATTTGATGTCAACTTCGTCCCACATACAACCATCAAGTCTCAGGTTCTCGCTGACTTCGTTGTCGACTGGACCATTCTCGAGAACGCCTCAATCGGTCAGACAGATAATGAGACATGGACAATGGCTTTCTATGGGGCATTCAACAACCAAGGAGCAGGGGCAAGTTTCATTTTGACATTTCCTACTGGAGATCAGTTCAAACACGCAATACACCTCAATTTTCGAGCAACAAACAACACCGCAGAGTACGAGGGATTACTCGCCGGGTTACAAGCAGCCGCGACACTTGGAGTGAAGCGATTGATCACGAAAGGGGACTTAAAGTTGGTTGCCAACTAAGTGCACAAGGACTACAAATGTTCAAACCCCGAGTTGACCAAGTACCTTTCCGAAGTCAGGAAGCTAGAGCGAAGGTTTGACGGTTTAGAGATATGCCATGTCTTCCGCAAAGACAACACCGATGCCAACAACCTAGCATGGCGCGCGTCCAGAGGAGAACCTATTGAACCAGGAACCTTTCTGGGTATCCAGACAAAACCTTCAGGTAAAATCATCAACGACGAAGGCACCTTAGTCAGCACCGAGAACAGCTTGGGGGCTACTGCAGAGGTCAACAACGTCGTGGTAGCCATTGAGATCACGAAAGACTGGTATACTTCGTTCATCAACTTCTTGGATGCCGACAAACTACCGGACGATGACACCACAACAGAAAAATATTCCCGTCAGGAAAAAGTTTACTGTACGATCAGCAACGATCTATACAAAAAAGCCCCGAACGGAGTTCTACTTAAGTGTCTCTCCCGAGGACGGCAAGGATTTGCTTCTCAACATCCACGAAGGAATTTGCGGGTCCCACGCCGGCAGGCGAACTCTGGTCGAAAAAGCCTTTCAACAAGAATTTTTCTGGCCAACAGCCCTTCAAGACACTTGTGACTTGGTAAAACGGGGTGAAGCTTGCTAATTTCACAGTACACACACCAAGATGTCGGCCCAAGCGCTCCAGACCATCCCTCTCACCTGGCCGTTCTTGTGCTGGGGGCTTGACATCCTCGAACCGTTTCCCCAAGGACAAGGCGGCTACAAGTTCTTGTTCATGGCTATTGACAAATTCACCAAGTGGATTGAGGCAGAGCTAACAAGAGAAATGAAAGCCGAACACACCATCAAGTTCATGAAAGGGATATTCTACCGATGCAGACTTTCACACCGGATCTTGACAGACAATGGCTCCTAGTTCACCAGCGGTGCCTTTCAGGACTACTGCATCAAATTCAGAGTAAAAACCTGCTTTGCCTCAGTCTCCCATCCTCAGAGTAATGGGCAGGTCGAGCGGGCAAATGACATCGTGCTCCAGGGGATCAAAACACGTGTGTATGATAGGCTCATGGCCTATTACACACGCTGGGTTGATGAACTCCCTTCTGTCTTGTGGGCCGTCCGTACTACCTGACAACCTCCACCAGAGAAACTCCATTCTTTCTCGTGTATGGTTCCGAGGCCATGCTCCCTTCAGAGCTGCGACATTGGTCTACACAAGTCGAGAAGTATTCAGATAAGGAACAGGAGGAGCGACAAGCAGACGATGTAAACCCCTTAGAGGAGCATCGAGAATGTGTTGTCATTCGAGCAGCCACGTACCAATAGGCCCTACGTCGCTATCACGAAAAGCGTGTTAGTGCCCATACACTCACCATCGGTGATTACGTCCTTCGATAGTTTAGAATCAAGCAGGGCGAAACAAGCTCTCACCAAAGTGGGAGGGACCGTACACGATGGTCGAAGTCTTAAGGCCAGGCGCGTTTAAGATAGTAGACGACGAAGGCCACGAGTTGGCAAATTCTTGGAACATCGATCAACTACATAAATTTTATGTATAGGACCGGTGTATCAAAGTTTGTAAGTTCAGTTTAATACTATACAGTATTCAGATTTCATCTCTTTCAAAGTATCTGAAATATGGCATATTTCAATGTATCTGAAATATGTACTGATATATGCCATAAGTTTTCAGGGATTGCACTGTGAATCATTATGCAGATTTTCATACTCTGAAGAACAACCAATTGGAAGTTCAGTTCAGGGAAAAATAGAGGTAGAAAAAAGAAGCCAGAAGATAGAGGATAATATATATGGCATCTCATATTAAATATTAAATGTTTCCATGATTTCCACAAGTAACAGCAGAATTTGCACCTAAATAATCCAACCAAACCACTCAAACTCATTCTCAAACAATGCAACTAAATGGAAATTTTGAGACAGCACATTATTCTACCATGGTATATTAAATGTAAATTAGAAAATTCTAAATCGTTATAAGTCATTCATGTTAAAATGTGTTTTCAATCACATGATATAAATTAAACAACATGATAATTTAATATGGTTAGAGGTAATGGCAAGCACATCATGTGTATAGATCAGAAGCCCATGTATCAGATGCTAACATGCCATGACAACATTTAACAATGCCATCGATAAGCAAAATAGGACCTATAGAGATCGTCATAATTTTGGCTTAAATTGAAGATTAAAAAAAACTGCACTGGAAGAAAATGCTGCCATTATAAGCACCTGATAAAGTTAGGACTAACAGAATCAACCCACCATTTAGGAATCTTGTTTTACTAATTATATAAAGAGGCTACTACTAATTGCAAACAGATTCTCATTTTGACCCTCTATATCTTATCGAAATTCAAATACTGAAGGCATTCCTCACTGCTGGGGATAGTCTCTTTACTCTCGGTTGGCAACCCTTTGTAGTCCCGGTTGTGCAATCGGGACGCACAATCCAGGACTGAAGATGGGTGTTATTAGTCTTGGTTATTATAACCGGAACAAAAAATAATCTTTAGTACTGGTTGGTAACACCAAACGGTACTAAAAGATGGTAGCGTCACATGACTGGTGCTACCATCCTTAGTACGAACCGGTACTAAAGATATTTTTTGCTTTTTTTTCAATGATTTTTATTGCTTGCTGTTTTTTATATATATGCATATATATGTATAAATACATATATATATATATATATATATAAAATATACATGTATATATAAATTCAAACACATACATATACATATATATATATAAGTACATATATATATACATGTATATATATATATATGTCTTTATATATATATAAATATAAGTAAATACATACACATATGAGCATCACGTATATATAATTGCTGGTATATATTACTTATGTACAATGAAAATTAAGTAAATTTTTGATATATGTACAATCGTTGTTAATTTCTAAAGTTCTATCATATATTACAAAAGCTAAGAGGTGAACTGCTCGTGACGAGGAATAGGTTGTCTGTAGTCGTGGAATTTTCCTGACGGATTAACAATCTCGTCCATAATAAATCTCATCAGTTGTTCTTGAACAGCCTTTATATAATCCATCAGGGGGAGTTGGTCCTTCATCCAAATAACCTATCGTTTTCAAAAAAAAATGATATATGAATATATTAAATCAATGAGAAGAGTGTAAATAATTCTAGAATGGTGTTTACATACTTCGATATTGTTATCAGTGTTAATGTCTTGTGCTACGCAGTGAATAAAATCATAAACATAGTAGCCGCACAAGTTGGTCCCCTGTTCCTGTCGTAAACACTAAAGGAGAAACGAACTTATGAAATGTTTCTATTATAGAATAAATGAGATATATAATTTTGGACCATGTTAGTAAACTATAATTGATGATGCTTTCATCCACATAATAGCGATAGCAGCAATCATAATGACAGTACTAGTGACATTACCTGTTAAGCATGTCAACGATTTTTTTGAAAGTATCCCTTGGTTTCCGCATAGAGTCCATGACATGAATCTTGCTGCTAGATATGTCTATGACAAAAAAGACCTAGTGAAATCTACAAATTGCGTGAAATATGATGTACATATCATTTTATGAATACGAGAAAGAAATTGGTACAAGTGGCGGTAAAAACTCACTTTGTGTTGTAAGGCAAGAGTATGAACTGCTTAAAATGTTGTTACACCAGGAATTTGTAAATGTTTTCCTCGGTTTCGTTTGGCCAATCATCTACAGTCTTCTCATTGATTATGTAGGGGTCCATGAAATCACACTTGAAGTATCCATTCCTACGGCAATTTTGAATCTCCATTCTACGGTGAAAAAAGACGTTAAATCTTCGATGTTACATGTGATGGGCTAATGAACGAAATAAAATTAAACGACACTTACAGATCCAACAAGCGAGAAGAGAGACGTCAAGGGCATCTTGTTCGTACTCGTCGTACACATCCTTGAAGTTAATCCACATATCGTACATTCCACGGAAGAAATCTTCATCTTTAATCCTTGCCGTGAACGTAATCCTACCATGAGCTGATTGTCCATGTACCATTGATGAAATTGGTACATCTGTGTAGGTAGGTTCTTGACCAGCTCTGGCTTGACAAGTGGCGCGTTGATGGCGTATGGGTGTTTTAGATCTTCTTCTGTGGCGTTCTTGATAGGGGGCTATCCCCAGTAGTTGCTCCTTGCTAAGATTTGTATCTGTCATAAATTCTTGTAAAGTAATGTCAAGGTTCGATGTCATCGGGAAAACCGCTTCTTTTCCTTGCATTTCAAGCTGGGGGATAGCCTTTATCTTTCTTGTGCTCTTCCCATAAGACTTTCGAATTGAATGGTCGTAGTCTGATACTAAGGACTTTCTCATGGGTTCGCTCATCTTCTAAAAAAAGGCCTTAGTTGCTGGGTCTATTAGTCTTCTTCTGTGGACTCCACGGCTTGAAGTGCTCCTTCACTTGCCTTTTCACTTTCTCGTCAGTCTCCTCGTCAGTCCTATCATACGGTCTTTTCTTGAGAGCGGTTTTCTTTGGCTCGTCAAGTCTTGGCTTCTTCGTTTGTCTGGACTTTGACAGCGCGAAACGGGATGGGCAAGACCGTTGTTGCCTGCTACTTGCAGCTGGTTGTGGCGGTGAAGACGGAGGAGATGGTGCAGACCGAGGTTGCGGTGGAGACGATGCTACACTGGAGACCGAGGTTGCGGAGGAGACGGTGGAGACAGTGAAAATCGAGGATTGTCAGACTGCGGCGGTGGAGATGTAGGAATGAATGCCACTGCTCGACCGGGAAGCACGATGTAGCGCTTGCATCATAGTATGATGGTGTGGATTGTCTCTCCTAATTTCGTCTCCCTATCTCCTCCCGGGATGTCCAGCTCATGATCATCAAATCCTGGGCAGATCCGCTCCACCTCGACCTTTGAGTATCGAGATGGAATCGGCCTACAGTGGTATATCGTGTTTCGCTGGACTTGTATGGCCATGCCCTCCACCACCTTCACGAGAAACGAGGTTAGTTAGTAACATATGGACCAATTTTCAAAGTCTTTAAATTTGGATGTGCAAACTACGAGCATACCTTGATTGATAGGTTCTTGAAGGGAATATGCAGCTCACATGGCGTTCGCTGCATGATTTCATCCACGGGGTATGGTGGTTCGTCGACAACTGGACCTCTGCAGCTTCATTGGTCTGATCTCCTACTTGCCCTGTAAAAGCGCAGCTGCTTCGATTGCCTGAGGGGCTAACCATGACAAGAGGAACAGACAGCTAGGTCTGCTAGCTCCTCTCTCTTAATCGTATATTCACTTGCCTTACCACCTCCTCTTGCAATCTTTGGTCGTAGTTCGTGACCTTCAATTCCAGATTAGTTAACTTCGCATCCTAATCTCTCTTGCTCCTCATGCAACTCCGGTACGTGTGGATATCATCTTGAAACCCATACAGCCATGCAACCACGCCTTCTTCACACGTTCGTCCTGGGTGCTCGGGATTCTGCAGTGCCAGTGTAAGCTCGTCTTTCTCTCTATCGGGCTGGAATCTTCCTTGAATAGAGGCCTCTAGGCATCCACAAGACGGTGAGCTGCTAGGCGTATGTCATCGCTAAAGATCAGGGAGCCATCAGCAGCATTGAGTGTTTCCCCATGAGCATAGTACCAATGTTTTGATCGTTCATGCCAATCAACTGTGGCCGAAGTGATACCTCTTGCAGCTAAAGCATCCTGCATTTTCTGCCACTTGGGCACAACCTTCTTATAGCCGTCCAACCCTAGCCAATGAAAATACTTTTTCTTAGAGGCATTGGCTTTGTTCTTCGCTATCTTGGCTTGTCCTTCCTCTCCTGTCTTATAGGCCAGAAATGAATCCCAATGATCCCTCAGTTTGGGGAATTTGTTAAAATCCGGTGTCAGATTCTTCAGGATATATTTGTTGTACAAATCTTTCTTGAAGCACTAAAATTATTGGGTCATCTTTTTAAGAGTCCAATCCTTCACTTTGGTCTGTTCTGCCCGAGGGATCGTGAAAGTCTCGAGTATGGTGGTCCACAACATATCCTTCTCTGTATTTGGAAGATACATTTCTTCCACATCACCGCATGACCTTGTTTTGCCTCAATTCTATATGCTAATGGGCACGTGATCCCTCACGACCCAACTGTTGTGTGACACAAACTTTCTTGCTATATCTTCGGGGGCAACTAGTTCGCCGTCTGCTTTCACTGCAATGATAATATGTCTCCCCTTTACCTTCTTTGCGAGACCTCGTTGTCTGCGTGCCCTCCTCGAACCAACGTCCGATTGAGTGTCCTGTTGTGCATCTTCTTCTTCATTCCCCTCCTCGTTCCCCGCCTCTTGATCCTCATTCAGGTATTGGCTTGGGTCCTCGTTTCCTTCATCGTCTACCAGTATTGGCTATTGCCCTCATTGATCGCGTCCAAGAGGAACTATTCGCCATCGTGATCTGCCATCTATTCCTAACATTAAATAATACAAAAAATATAAATTACTATGAAAGTTGCATGGTGTATTGTTATATGTACATTATATATAGTAATCATAGTTAATACATGAACAATAATTAATATATTGTATGTACATTGTCCACAAATATGCAACCACCCCGGGTTTATATTACTTGTCGCTTTCGACCAAACCTAAGTCAAATTAATGTCTCCTTGACTATGAAGAAATTCTAAATTTATACTAACTTAATTAATCTCCTTGACTATGAAGAAATTATAACGTAATCTCCTTGACAATGAAGAAATTCTAACATCAATAATAATTACAATGAAGAAATTCTAAATTAATCTCCTTGACAATGAAGAAATTCTAACATCAACAATAATTACTATGAAAAAATTCTAAATTAATCTCCTTGACTATTAAGAAATTATAATATAAACAATAATTAATTTTCTAATAGTATAGTTCGTATAACTTGTGTTGTTAGTGTTACTTGACGAGTCTAATTGCATGGCATGTCAGCTTGAGAGTCGGCCGCATCTAGTCCTGAGAAGAAAACAATTGTTACTAAATTAAAACATGTACATTGAATTAAACAACTAAAATATAGTACAAATTATACATATATTTTTCATGTATTATATATATATCAATTATTTTTAGAAGTTTTTTTAAAATTCTAAACATATTTTCAATGTGTTCTTCTTATTTTCGAACTATTGTAATGATTTTTAACTAGACTTAATCGGAGGCATGGTTAATTATATATAAATTATGTAAGATTTAAAAATTGTAAATATATTTTTCACCTATTATATGTATTTTAATTATTTTTAGAAGTTTTTTTTCAAATTCTAAACATACCTTTTATGTTTTAGTCTTATTTTCAATGTATTCTTTTAATTTTTAGATTTTTAATGTACTATTCTTATTTTGTATTTTATAGTTTATTACTTTTAATTTATAATATTTTATAAGTCTGTAATTTTTTAATCTATATTTTTCTGTGGAGAGGCTGACAAGCGGGCCCCACCTGTCAGCCTCTCCATGATGTTCGGGCAACGGTCGGCGCGGCGGCGACGGTCGGCGCGGCGGCAACATAGGCGGCGACGACGCGAGGGCGCGTGGCCTGGGAGAAGGGAAGGAAGCAGCACAGGCTGGGCCGAACCTAGGCGTAGGCGGTGACGACAACGGCGGACGCGGCTTCCAGCGATAGGAGATTTCCGGCAGCGGCGACGACAACAACGACGTGGTGTATGGTCGACGGAGACAACAGCAGAGACGATGATGACGACGGGGTGTAAAGATCGTTAGTCCCGGTTGTGGTTTGGAACCAGGACTAAAGATATCTTTAGTCTCAGTTCTTGACACCAACCGTGACTAAAAATGATTTCTCGTTATTTCCAAAAAAAATTTCCTGGTTGTGGATAAGAACGAAGACTAAAAATAATTGAAATACATTTAAAAAATACATTTATTAAAAATAAAGTCCCAAATAAGTGTATTAAAAATAAAAGAAAACCTTAAAAGTAATGAGAATACATTTAAAATAGTTTAAAATTATAATAAAATTTTAGAAATCATATATAATTAACACATGCCCGATTGAGTGCATTAAAAATATAAAAAAGTATAAAAATAATGAGAATACATTTAAAATAGTTTAAAATTGTCATAAAATTTTAACAATCATATATAAGTAACACATGCCTGATTAAGTGCATTAAATTAAATATATAAAAAGGTGTAAAAATAATAAGAATACATTTAAAATAGTTTAAAATTGTAATAAAAATTTAAAAATCATATATAATTAGCCCATGCCCGAGTAAGTGCATTAAAAATAATAAAAAATTATAAAAATAATGACAATATATTTATAATTAACTTCTATGCACTTGGGTTTTTTCAAACTTTCTACTAAAATACTTCTTTCATTGTCAGAAATAGCAAATCAAATTAATTTACATCGTGCATACACCAAGGTAATATAAATAATTACATCGGACAAACACTAAGGTAGTATAAATAATTTACATCGTCCGTACAATCAATCTCACATCGTGATGGTTGGCCTTACGCACTTTCTCCTTACGATTGTTCCTTTCCTATGATCGTTGCGTAAGTAAGGGGTGTCCTCATTTGATAGGAGGATGCTCAGGTCAACCGTCACCGCGAACGAAAGTTGTCCGTCAAACTAATTGTAATCTTCGTCAGTCTTATTCTCAACTCCGACGATTTTTCTTTTTCCTGGGAGAATCACGTGGCGCTTTGGCTCATCGGGCCCTTTCCCCTTCTTTGGTTTGTTAGACATGTCTTTCACATAGAAAACTTATGTTACATCATTGGTTAGGATGAATGATTCGTCTGAGTATCCAACCTTGTTAAGGTCAATTGTTGTCATCCCACAGTCATCAATCCTTACGCCTCCACTAGTCAGCCTTAACCCATTGGCACCGAAACATAGGGACCATCAAAAGTCCATAGTTCTCATATCTAGTTGATGGCACCGTAATATGTGCTAATTGTCCCATTGTATCTCATGGCATTGATACGAACAACATTGTTATGGTTCGTGCTCTTTTTGTCTTGGACTCTTGTGTAAAATGTATACCCATTGATCTCATATAGTTGGAATGTCAAAGATTGAGCAAGATGGTCCCATAAGATGTTGTTGGTCAATTGTCTCGTTACCCATAAGATGTTGTCTCAACCAAGCGAGGAATGTATCAATATGATGACGTGTAATCCAGGCATCGGACTTATCGATGTTTTTGGAGCAAACAATCGCCATGTGCTCCTCGATATAAGGAGCCACCAACGAAGATTGTTGCAAAACCGTGAAATGTGTTTTACGGAATAAATCGTTGTTTATAGTCATTACTGTTTTCCTTCCAAGAGTCCCCTTTCCAGTAGTCCACGGTGTACATCCATTGTCGATTCATCTACATCAAATAAACAAATATAAAGAAAGTCCACGAAAGTAAAAATAATTAAATAATCACATAATAATTTAAAACATCATAATTAAACTCAAAACTGACAGTACACTGAGAAAGCTCATACGCGCTGATACACATAGAAATCATATATGATGAGATTGTTGTTGAGCTCAAAAATCTCTATGACCATTTCTTTAAAAAATTCGAACTATAGTTTTTCATGTATTATCTTTATTTTAAATATGTTTATAAGTTTTTTAAAAATTTTAAACATTAATTCTTCTTATTTCTAACGATTTTAAAGAGTTTTAAATGAACTTAATCGGACCCATGGTTAATTATATATAAATTTTAGAAGTTTTTAAAAATTGTAAATATATTTTTCATTTATTATCTTTATTTTAATTATTTTTAAAGTTTTTAAAAAGTTTTAAACATATTTTTAATGCATTCTTCTTATTTCTAACTATTTTAATGATTTTTAAATGGACTTAGTTTTCTATTCTTTTGTCTTCTTTTCCTCTAAAATTTTTTTCTCTCTCATCATTTTTCATATAGCTTTTTGAGAGAAAATGACATATAGCATATGTTAACCAAACATCAATAGAGAATGAAGTTGCTAACCTTTTGGATCGAGGATGAAGTTGCTAACCTTTTGGATCCCTTTGATTTGTGTAATATCACCATAATATTTTCACAAAAAATTTTGACAGCACATCTCTTCCTCCTCTTCTTAGCAGGAATGGCTCGGACTGGAGAAGAAAGAAGCATATAAAAGGTATACTATTTTTAGTACCAAACGATACTAAAGAGCCTGGGAGAGCCTGACATGGTCTGACAAATATGAACGGGACTAAAAACAATCTTTATATTTAGGAATATTTAGAACCGGTATTACCAACCGGTACGAAAGATTGTACAGTACTGGGAGGTTTTTGAACCGGTACTAAAAAAACATCTTTAGTACCGATTGATAATAGATCCAAGAGATTTGTGTTTTTGGGTACTACGACGAAAGATCAGTTCTCTAATAGTGCCTAGGTACCTGGCAAGCCTTGTGAAATTCAATATAATGTGTGAAAATGCAGTTCAGATAGACCGACACCAACATATCCCATGGAGATGTTACCTTCATGAACAGAAGCAATATGAAGAGTGCAACAAAACTCAGTTCCTGACTGTTAGCTTGGTAAAGCACCATTCAGGAATCTCATCAGACATCTGCGACATTTTTAGGGTGTATGTGAGCTTTCAACATGAATAAAAATTGAAAAAAAAAGACTAAAATGTTATCTGAAACATGGTCGTACATTTAGCAATCAAGGATAACATCAAAATCAAATGACAATCTGAATTCATGACAATGTAACCATTCAACATGACAGGAATCTAGCCATGGAACAAAAGAAATAGTCACCAACATGTCTTAGGCTGAGGATACTCTCACATAAGCAGTCATGCTGTGCACACAGGCTGGTATGTCAATGCTTTTAGCTGCATACTATGTGCACAAATAAATTCCAGCATCAACAATGGCCATGGGAAATAGATAGAGAGATAGAGAGAGAGAATGCACCTCGCATACTGGATGCTCCAAATCGATGAAAGGCTGCACAATGCTTGTACTGCCCAAATTAGAGCGAGCAGAGGCAACAAAAATCTATAAATCCCCAAGAGGAAAAAGGAAAAGGAAAAGGAAAAGGAAATCCCCCAAATCAGCAACAGCAAGGAGAAGCTCTGCAGCTCCTGGTTGAATTTGAAAGAGCAATTGATGAGCACACGACCGATGGATACCATGCAACCCCATTGTCCTCTTCATCTCCACACTACCCCTCGAGTAGTCTATCTGCACATGGAAGGCGCTGCCGAGGTGTTCACCGCCTTGGAGCAATGCCGGGCCACCTGAAGCTCCACAAACCGCTCGGTGATCTCAACTGCACCAAGATCGACGACCTCACCATGCTGCACGGAGTCGAAGATCGTAGTTAAACCTGAAGTAGAGAACATAGGCAATCTTATCATAAATATTTTAATTTAGCATCAGAATAGAGGCATGAATTTTGAACACGATGAGCAAGGCATACTATTTGGATCAGTTTGCAGGCATATTTTGTTGCTCTTGCATGTTCTGATATGTGCATCCCAGAATGTCGCAGCATCACCGTAGATCTATAAGTATGTAAGATATATTTACATACATATGTAATTTGAAACACACATATAGTTGATTTATATTTGCCACGGGCAGTAAAAGAAACTTTGAAACAACACACTATAAAGTCACATTGTCACTGCAATAAACAATAGTAACTCAACATCAGATTGAACATATCATATTCTTGGTTTTGAGTGATAAATTATGAACAGAAGATTATAGGCAGTTATAGGTGAATATGTAGCAACATATTTATAGCTGAAAAATTTTCCATGCCATCTTGCGTGAAAAATTAACATAAGCAAATATCCTATTATAAAGACAATGCTCCTAGCTTCATTTGTCCAAATTGATAAATCTTTGAGCTAAACCATGGTATCTGTACGAAGACAATAGGAGCCTAATGATATCTCTGGACTGGCACTATATTGATAGGCTTTAAAACTGAAAAAATCCCATCATTGCAAGGACAATTTAATTAATATGGTATAGGCACTCACTAATACTTAATTACATGATCAACCAATTCACCTAATTCCATATGAACATGTGTCGGAAACTTTGAAAAATCACAATGTTCAAAATATGTGAAGAGGCAACATCATCTATTAGCGATGCAGAAATGTCTAATTTTGAGCTTAGAACACAAATTCCTGGTGTGAAATCAGAAAAAAAGGGGGGCTGTTCGGCAGCCGGTTCTGCGGTTGCGGCTGCAGCAGCCAGCAGCTTTACTTGTGCACTGTCCCTGGTGACTGCAGCTGCGCCGTTGCCAGGCAGCCGAACAGGGCAAAAATTTGACGGCAAAAAGGAACACGACATGTTGCATCTGCCATGAAAGAGCAGCAAGAAAATAGGAAAAATTACGGAATTAACTGGTATATATCCTCTGATGTGCCTGCTTTTATAACATGCTCTGTAGTATTTTCATGATGTCACATTTAGGCTGTGTTTTTTCGGTGAGTTTTCAACTTATCTTACCTTTCTCGTTTTTCATGCGCATACTTTTCAAACAGCTAAACGATGTGTTTTTTTTTAAAAAAAATTTATACAAAAGTTGCTTTAAAAAATCGTATTAATCCATTTTTTTAAAAAATTAATAAATACTTAATTAATCATAAGAAAATGTGTCGTTTCGTTTTGCGTACGCGCCAACCTCACCTCCAAACACAGGTACTACTTTTGCTCACGTATGGAAAAGAGACAGTTATTGTGGCTGAGAGGTCGCATAAATAAATGCCGCAGATATGAATCCATTCAAGAAGAAAACACGAACGAATAGGGCAGAAGGAGGATGATTTACCAAGATGAGTCGAAGAGGGTGGCTAGTCGACCTTGACAAAGTCAGCGTACCAATTTTTGAGGTCCTCGTCCTGGAGGCGGCATGGTAGCAGAGACCCGGTGGCTGTCTTGGAGGCCACGGCGGCGACGATGCACGGAGTTGGAGGACAGAGGCAACGCTTAGGGGGAGCGGAAGATGGCGACGGCCTGGAGGCGGAGGATGTTGGCGCCGTGGAGGTGGGGGTGGACGATGGGGACGGCGTGGAGGCAGCCATGGCAGCGGCAATTTCTGCAAGGGAAGGAGGGGATCGCCCGTGCCGATGCCGCCTCGGCCATGGACACTGCTCTGACGGAGAAGATGAATAGGAGCCACCGAGGGTGACGCTGGCAAAGAGTGGCGGCGGCGGAGGTGGCCGTAGCAGTGGCAATTTCTGCGAGGGGAAGAGACCAACACCTCGGCAGCGTCGTGTTGGTCCTTTCCAGCTCCTCCTCGCCACACTGGCCTGCGTCAGTGCGTCCTCTGCCGCCCTAGAGTGAGGGCTGAGGTCGTCGCCAGCGGCCACCGTCTTCTTCACCAATACCGTCGCCTTCTCGAATGGATCTGCTCCTCCTTCCCTGTGATCGAGGGAGACAGGGCAGTGATGCAGATAGAATGGAGGAGGCAGCGACGACGTGATGGATCGCACTGTGGATGGCGCGACGGAGGGAGACCTCGGCGACGACGGAGCAACTCGTCAGGAAGTGGACGAAGCAGAGGAGGTGACAACGGCGCGATGGACGGTCGGACGGAGATGTGGGCGGTCAGCCCGTCAAGCCGAAGTGGCGGAGGCGACGTCTAGCCGTCGACCGAGGGAGTGGCGTCCGGAGTGGAGACCGAATCCGACTGTCGGCGATCGGGGACGGAAGCTGCGGTGACGCTCGGCGCACGGGGGTAGTCAAATCCGCGTCCCCCGACCACATGGAGGTTGGATCCGAACGCCAACGGTCGGCAGCGACAACGGCAGCGGCGGTGCAAGGCGGAGGTGGCGCACTTGGCGATGGCGGCGGCGCGAGGCGGAGGCAAGGACGGGGACGGTGGTGGCAGTCGGCAACGGAGGCGACAGAAGAGGATGGTTAACCGACGGCGGCGGGGAGTCGAGGGAGAGGGTGAGACGAGAGGGAGGAGGGGACGCGGGAGACGGTGGCGGCTAGGGTTTGATTGGGCGAGTGGGTTAGTGTGTGTCCTTTTGCGAAAAAGCTACTCGGCTTTTATTTTTTACAGCGCGACTCTAATTCGTGATTTTTCTTTTCTTCTCATGTAATATCCGGTTTTTTCAAGGGACTCTATGTAAAATATTAGCTCAGAGAAGAGGAACCTAGATCGAATTATATAAAAATTAGAGGAATTTTTTGCAAAATTTCGAGACGCGCGTAATGTTTTTATCCTACGTGGTATCGCGAAGCGGCCGAACCATACGCGCCACATTATGTTTTAAATTTATTATATTGCTCTACACAGATTTAGATAGAGTACCTCTGTATCTCATTTCTCTCTAACATGATGTGACATTATTGATCCAAGGTATATTATGTATGTAAGATATTAATAAAATATAGATGGGTGAGACATAGGAAATCAAATTTAGATAATTTACTGGAGCGTGCAACAAAATAACTTAGATATGGAGGCTCTCTATTACCCTCGATAGAAAGGCGAAGTTATAAAACTCATTGGAGATGCTCGCTTGGCTGAATTATTTTTCTTAGAAAGACAGGTTTCTAAAAATTTTTCAGTCTGACAAATGTCACAACGTCAACTAAGGCTGTATTCAAAGGAAGGGTTAGAAACCCCTTCTTTTCGGCACATAAAACGATGTATGAATTAACGCATGATTAATTAAGTTTTAATTAATTTTTTTAAAAAATGAATTAATATGAATTTTTTAAAGCAACTTTCATATAAATTTTTTAAAAAAAATATACCGTTTAATAGTTTAAAAAACATGTGCGTAACAAACAAAAGAAATAAGTTTAAAAAGTGAACAAAGAACCCAGCCTAAACAGCTTAAACTTCCAGAGAATTGAGTGTCACGGGCTGTCATATCTCTCTTGTCACTGTAACCGGAGTACCAGTGCTATGTGTCTATGCGTCGTTCCCAAACAAAGAGCCCCATCGGTGGACTAATAAATCAAAACTCAAAATTTAAATTTTTAAATTTAATTTTAAAGTTAATTTTAGAATATTTTTAACCTAATTTCTTTTTAAAATTAGCTTTTAATTGCTAAGAACATATATATATATATAATTTTATCTATAAATTAATTTTTATTTTTAAATAAACAGTTTTGATTTATTAGAGAATATGGACGCTGAGTACCTAAACAGCTGATCTCGATCTCAAAATTTTAGCGGAATGATCAGCAAGCAGAAATAATCAGATAGATAGCGACGTGCAAAGATGCACCAACCTCAAGAAAAATCTCTGTTGCGTTGCGTTCTCCTCGGCGTAAGTTAGGGAGCAGAATGGGCTGTCAAGCTGGTGCCTTATCGTTGATTGGAAAAGATATGGAAGTTGGAACAAGCCAACAAACTATGTCATCATTTTGGGGCAAGCCCAAAAATATTCTAGCCGCACCATCGAGAAAGCATTCTAGCCGCTCGATTTCGAGCTGGCATTCTCTCTTCTGGTCGTCCAAATTTTCTTCCCTAAATTTTACTACTTGTTTTCAGTTTTTTTAACAAAAAGAAAAATATTTTAAGCCTACTGTTTTAGAGCGTATGCAGCAACTGATATTGGAAAAAAAATGCTGGAGATAGTATTCCATCATGTAATTTTCAGAAATTCACACCGACGTTCAAGCAAGTTCAACAAAACATACTTGAAATTGAAATATATGTTGCTCCATGATTTGGATTCCCGTGGACTACGGGAGAGAACCAAGGAATTGGAATCTAATTCCACAAACAGAGTTGTTTGGGCGCCATTGGAGTTAGAATCACCAAAACAATATCGGCTTCCAAGACAAAAATTATACATATCCACAATTTATTTTTTTTAAAAAAAGATGTCGTGATTCCATCCACAGCTTTAACAATTTTGCTCGTATTCTCTTATGACTTTACTCCACTCATCACTTTGCACTATTTTGCCAACTTACTATTCTCCGTATTGGAGCTCCATGGTTTTGCCCTGGGCTTCTGACCGGTCGAGCCTTCAGCTATGATGACACTAAATAGCTTCATCGTCCTCAACAACTATTTCTTTCATTTCAAAATATAAAAATTTAATCCTAAATGTAACATATCTTATAGCATTATTTATAATTTCAGATAGAAGGCTTATTTAGATTTATAATATTAAGATATGTCCAATTTAATATTATGTTTTTATATTTTAGGACAAATGCAGGAGAAGAAATGAACCTAGGACAACACACCATGTTTCAACCTTAATTTCCAAATCTGGTTGCATGAAAATATATGCGTAAAGATAACGTCAATGAACATGACATTAACGGAGACAGCGAGACAATGAGAAGCCTAGTATTTTGCTAGTTGCTTACTATACCTTACTCTCTGAACTTTTACGTACACATTTATCATATTAATTTATTTTTAAAGTTTTTAAGTTAATATTTAATTAATCATGTGTTAATTTGTTATTACGTTTTGTGTGATGAAGAGAAGAATTTTCAACCCCTCAAAAAACACGAACTAATTCTCTTCGTGCTTTTTTGTGCTCTTTCTGTTATTGATATTTTCACAATCCTATATGTTTTTTTTAAAAAAGAACCCGGACATTTAAAACTATCCGCTAAGGATTTAACTCTAATACTAAAATGGAAATATAATCCATTTTAAACATAGAATTCAAACAGGCCTTTCAATAATCTTGAGCATAGCCTAGCTAGCGAGTCCATGAACAGTCACTGACAAGTGGGCCCCAACAGAAGCGTGCCCACGACCAAGGCTGCTCCCCCACCTCCAGGCTCCAGCCCGTCTCCAACCAGCCGCCTCCCCCCTACCCCCAGCGCCAACCACCCGCACACGCAAAATCCCCCAACTCCAGCAACGACCAAAAAAGTCGCCGTCGCCGTCGCCGTCGCCTCCCCTCCCCCTCCTCGCCGTCGCCTCCCCTCCCCTCGACCGACCAGCCGCCATCCCGACCTGCTCCCTGCGCTGCGGTCTCTCGACGACCGCTCCGTCCCACTTGCTCATGGTGGTGGCCGAGGCCGTGGCCGCGCCGTGCTCGTCGTGAGGGGATATGCGCCGCGCGACGATCGGGGGCATGGGGCCCTCCGCCGCCGCCGCTGCCGCCGCGCTGAGGGCCGCCGCCGTGGTGGGGCNCGGGCTCGCGCTCCCGCCGCTGGCCGCGGCGCTGCGGCCGCTCAGGGAGCGCGTCGCGTCCGCCGGGGCCGCCTCCTCCTCCGGATCGTGGGGCGATGAGGTGAGGCACCGAGACACGCCCTTGGGATTGTTGCGCTTGGGAGGTTTCCCCCATTTGTGTGGCGGGGATTTAGGCGAATTCGGTCCGACGGGTAGTGCAATTGGGGAGAAGGGAAAATATGATTGCTCTGCGCTAAATTTGGTACTCCGTGGGTTTAATTTCATAGGGGCTTATTTTGGTGCTTGTTTCCTTACAGTACAATTCGATGGAAACAGATAGCTATTGAATTTGGTAGGTACTGCAAAACCAAAATCGGCGTCTAGGTTTAAAAGTCAAATTAGGCTATTCTGCTCTTCGTAGGCATCTTGAACTGGATATGCTGGCATGTCCAACTGACTGTACGTTTGTACCTACATAGACACCAGGTATAGTTGGAATAAGAGTCTACTAGGTGTCTAGGCCCTAGGGAATATGAAGAAGGAGCACTCGAACAGCTCGCATTTTGAGTGGTTTCTTTCATTTCTGACTTGGTTGTTAGTTGATCATGCCCTTGAGCTTGTCTGTTTATCACTTTTATCTACAACTACGAATTCTACTTCTATGTCCGCAGTTGAGCTTATTACTCATTATCTCTATCTTTTTGCGCTTCTGCAGCATGCATTCTTCAAGAGGGATGAGAATGAGATAAGTCCGTACTCATGGAATATCACAGGGACATATAAAGGTAACTTCTGGGTCATAGTTACACTTACACACTCGATGTTCTACCTGCTTCTTTAGCTGAAAATTTGTATCCCAACAGCATGTGCTATAGTGATGTGTTGTCTTTCCCTTGCCATGCATTTTATTGCCGTTGCACGTGCTTGGATGATCTACTGTTGTAGGCTTTCCAGGAATTAAGTATGTGCTATTTGCTGTGGGAATATTATTTGAAACATGCGAATTGCCCTCTATTCCCTGGAGTTCAGTACTGTACCTGCATTTTAGGTGCTGGAATGATTTAATTTTAGTGCTACCAATTTTTCTTTAGAAGATTAGAAGTTAATGATATGCCTATTCAAGCCATATGATATACTTGGTCATGCCTTATCTTCTTTGCACTTACTTCTCTTGGTAAAAATTCTAAATCATTAGTTTCATCATAATTTGCTGTTACTGAGTTTCTCTGATTGTGGTTTCATGATATTCCTTGTGCCTAATATTAATTCACTGCTGTTGTTTGCTTGTAATAATGCTTAGAGCTGTCTTGGTTCTTAGGTTCGGACGTTCAACCCCAAATTCAAATGTTTGATGTTTCCTGCTGTGTATCTAGTTAGTTACAGGAGTCTTTTAACAATTTGTGGTAGATTTTTCTGTTATGGATCCATAGCTATGCTTTAACATAGTTACTGTGACCAAAAAGTGGAAAACATATGTGCTTTTGAAAAGCCACCTCATCACTGCTTGCCAATCCTTGCAACTGTGGTCTTTCCTTCCTGTCCAAACAGTTGTATCATACACCATGTCTATACTTGTGTGCGTTTGAGTGTTACACACATTGTTCTCTTAAATATAATTGTAAATCTAAATAAAGTGCACATATGACACCTTCTTTTTAAAAATAGTTTCCCTGTGTTGTGCTATGCATAGGATATTGTTGCTTCATTACAGTGTTAATATGCTTCATGAAATAACATCACCAATTTGTGGTTCAGGAAGTTGGAACTTTGCTGGTTCCACAAATGGTTCTTCTAGGTTTCTTGAGTTTACAAAACTGAAGGGTGATTCGGTTTTGGAACTATTAAGTACACCGACAAAGATAAGCGGGGTGCACTATGTTCAGGTAATGTAGTTCCCCACCCCCACAGGCACATGAGGCCATTCTAGTTTACTTTCATTTATAAGTCCAGTTGAGCTGATGTCACATCCTGAGCCTCCCACACCCTTCAAATAGTCCCTGTTGAGCCATCCCTACATTGGTGTAACTCCTTTATCCCTGTAGCCTAAACTGTTTAATTCCTTCCCCTGCCCCCTTCATCTCAATCAACTTGAAGGTTGTAATCCCACCTTTTTGGGCTTTTTTAAGAGATTTAATTTCAGTTGGGCCTATCATAGCTTTTCATGGAGTCCTAAAATAATAACAAAAAAGAAGTTACACAGTCCTTTGCATGTCCAATACAATTTTTGTGGTCATCATGATCATTTTATTCTTCATTCTTGGCTCTTCTGTTCACTCTTTTTACCATGGGATGGCAGGGATCAGTTACATTCCATGATGTTATAGACAATGCTCATGATCGTGGAGTTGCTCAGATAAGGTTAGAAGGCGTCTATATATGGCCTTTTAGGCAACTTCGGATGGTTGCAAACAGGTGCATATTTAATTTTCTTTTCTTTGTACTAAGGAGCTTTGTTATACAGTTTTATGTTTGGGTTAATTGGATCAATACCATTATAAATTTGCTAGTTTTGAAAATTTCTATCACTATCCATCTATTTATAAGCATGCCACTCCAACTTTCTCAAAATTGGATACATGCCATCATGTACACTTAAATACATGTTTTGAATCAATTTTTATATTGTATTTCTGTATGGACCAAAATACCCTTGCCTCCTACAACTCAAGCATTCTGGTTCCCATCATGGATCAGCTCGTGCTAGACCCCTCTGATGGCACAACTCCGGTGATGGTCTGGCGTAACTCCGGCCACACAAGCACAGGCCCTTGTTGTCAAAAGCGAGCTGGGACGGGGTCTTCCTATCAAGCCCGTGGCAAAAGAGGTCAAGCGACTTGAGGCGGCCTAGCCGACTGAGGGACTCCAAGTTCTGGCTGAAGGAGTTGCCAGAGATCTTGAGTGAGTTAAGGAACTGGCAGTTGGCAAGCTCGCTCGGGAGCGGGCTTGATACTTGGTTCCCGGAGAGGTCAAGCTAGACGACGAATGGAATCTAGTGGCAGAGCGTGGGCAGGATTAGGTCCCTGAGCGTGTCGCTGTCGCCTTGCAAGCCGCCACCGATGCTCGTTTGTGTCTGTGTTGCCATTACTGTCTGCTCACCGCCGAGCTTGTCGCCGTTGCCGGGGCTGCGTGTGGATCCTCCGTCCTCGCATCGTGCTCACCGTAGACTATCACGACACGGCCTGCCGCCACCATCGCCGATGCCCGCATATGCCGCCGTCGCTCGCCGTTACGTTTGCTCACCGTTGAGCTTGTCACCACCGCCGGGGCCTTGCGTGGACCCACCATCCTCGAATTGCGCCCGCCGCAGACTACCACGGCACGGCCCTGCCGCCACCACCGCTTGCTCCACCGCCGAGCCACGCGTCACTGTCGAACCCGCCGTCCCCGACGTCGCGCCGTATTGTCGGCATTGCTGCTCGACGCTCCACCGTACTCATCGTGGAGTTGATGTGTTTGGGGGGATTTATGGAGATTTTGAGCTAGGCTGGGATTTGAGGCTATGGTTGAAAGAGGATTGGCATGGGTATTTTGGTCCATATGGAAATACTGTACACAAAATATGATTCAAAACATGTGTCAAGTGTACAGTATGGCATGTATCCAATTTTGAGAGAGTTGTAGTGGCATGCTTAGAAATAGATGAATAGTAATGGTATTTTTTAAAACTAGCTAATTTATAATGGCATGGATCTAATTAACCCTTTATGTTTATGCCTTCCTGCTTCTGGATTATATTATGTTCTGTTAATTTTGTACTCCCTCCATCCAAAAGT
This sequence comes from Oryza officinalis, assembly GCA_008326285.1. Taxonomy (NCBI): domain Eukaryota; kingdom Viridiplantae; phylum Streptophyta; class Magnoliopsida; order Poales; family Poaceae; genus Oryza; species Oryza officinalis. The sequence continues at coordinate 37,526,888 of BDMV01000007.1, read as the reverse complement.
CTAAGACCTATTTCAGTTTTTGGTTTTTCCAAAAGTCTGAAAGTCCTATTTGTAATCACTATATGCTAAATTAAATTATTGATCAGAACCCAAGAAGCTATCTTAGTACTTATTGGTTGCATGTTCATTGGTTTTGTCACATGGTGGATGAGTTAATTATTTCTTGATCTTGGTGACAAAAGAAATAGGTGTTAGACTTTTGGATGGAAGTACAAGAGAACTGTATTATTAATATGTTCTATTGCCAAGCACTCCAATAATAGAAGTACAACTTTGTTTGCGGGGAATAATAGAAATACAGCTGAAAAATAATTTATGCTACTATGTCCAGCTAAAGACAGACCGTAGTCTTGAGCCTAAACCTAGAAATGCTTTTTCACTTTCCAGTTTTCAAAGGTCTGCATTTGAGAGCCACTCTTTGTGCAGCAAGCATGGTCCTCACATATCTTGTCCTGCAAGCCCGAATCCTCCTACTCCTAAATTCTAAACCTTCAACCCTTACTTCTGTTTTCTAAATTTGGTGACTGATCATTTCTATTTTCCCAAATGTTTTATATAATGCAAGTGAACCTGCATTATGTTACTTAATGCAAGCTTAGCTACTATTACAAATTCATTCAAATTCCTTGGTTATCCTGACAGGTACTTGTTTTTTTTTTCTGTTAGCTAGTGCTAATGTTTAATTGTGGTGTCACTTTGATTTATATTAGTTACAATGAAGGTAACATTACATCACCTTTTTGTAGGGTGGCATATTTATTTGTTTTTGGTGGCAGTTCTGTTTTGGAGTATTCTGTAGTGGCACACGTAAATCTTGTCCATCTACCATATGATCTAATGCAAATGTATTATACTGTTCAGTGGTGCAGATGGCGAGCCACTTCAAGAAGAGGATTACTTCTTATCAAATCCGTATCATTTGGTAAGAAGCATAGTTCTTTTTTCTTTATTGACTTTTCACAGACATTCCGCCATCCAGTTTTCCTTGTGTACTTTGTCTTTAGATGTGCATGTAGTCCCATGACATTTACATTCATTATGATAGTAAAAGAGCCCCTCTCTTAAAACAAATGTACATGCCTATGACAATGCACTTGCTAAATTTGTATCAGCTGCGGATTTTCTCCTCTCAAGTGTTCCAAGAAACCTCTGAAGAGAAGAACCGAAGGAAGAATTGTAAGTTTTGACTTGTACATTGAATACTACCTACAACCTCATGCGGTTTTGATATGGGTGACCTCTTCCTTATCAGCTCTTACTTATGACATGGAGAAGCACTGTAGCGTAGAAATAGCTGCTAAGGTGGTCCGTGTGTCCTCTAACCTAAATGGTACTGAATTTCTTTGTGACATTCTTAAACTCATTTCTCATTGGTTAGTTTGTTGTGCATCACCAAAAGCTGCATGCTCATATTTCAAGTTTTCAGTTTGTGATTGCCTTTTCCTTTCATTCTTCAATGACATCTAAACAGCGTCTGTAAATGCTTCTTTTCAACTAGAAGGAGAGCATGAGAAATACCGTTTGGAGGGATTGATGGAGAGTCCAGCAGTGGATGATGATGGAGAGTGCTTCTCACCAATCTTATTAAATGCAACATCATTGAATGTTGAAGTTTATTACAACAAAGCAGTCAATTATACACTGATGGTCACTTTTGTATCCTTTGTGACTCTTCAACTTTCTTTGTTCTGTTTTTTTTCTTGGTATGTTCTGTACTCTATGTGAATTCCTTAATTGAGTATACCAGATCTCCTTCCTCCAAGTTTTGTTACTGATTAGACAAATGGAACATAGCAACACCCAATCTGTATGTATTCATTTTCCCTTTTCAGAATATATCAGTACAACTTGGGCCTCTTGTTTTTCATAACCTCAAAGATCCCAGTTTTGAGGTAGTCTGTATCGTTTTACAGGGAGCTGCCAAGGTTTCAATTCTAATGATTGGGCAACAGGCTATCATGGATGCATATCTTTGTCTACTGCATCTGACTGCTGGGATATTGGTTGGTGAGTCTTTTGATTCCTAAAATATCAAATGTTTTTTTTGTCTATTATTTTCTGATAAGTGTCAACTGCTAGTACCACCCACTCTTTCTTTGCTGGTAAAAGTTGGTTCCATGCGCCACTTGTTCTGACACGCTGTTGCTATGTTCCAACTTGCATGAAATTCAAGTGTTTCTGAGCAATTAGCTGTAAAAGAAAATGTCTTCCAGTAGTTATGCGAAAATAATTATGTTCATTGATTTTTTTCTCTATTAAATTCAAATTCCAGTTTGGTTAATGGTTATTCCATTTAAAGTGGTATTTTCTGTTGAAGTCTTGAAGGGTTGAATAGCAATGCAATATAATGACAATCTGAGCCAAACACAAAATGTACATGTTATGGTTATATATGTTACTTATCGCATAGAGAGATCGTGGATAAATATGATCCACCGTTGAACCTGCTACTGATCACCAGTTAAATACCATCAACATACCCCAAGATTGGGCCCAGCATGCATGCATGGTGTGAATTTGCCAACCCAATCAAACAAGTCCTGTAATTTGTAAACCCCTTTGCCATTAATCTGAAATGCTGTTAGTCATAATATTAACTAAGTGGAAATTTTTAAGCTGTTCGTGTGGCCTGATGCTTATAATGTTTTAAGTTCTGCATATCTTCAAAATTTATTGGTGGCATTAACATTTTAATTGCTTGTTTGAATTATCTACAGAATCTCTCTTTAATGCATTCGCAACAGCTGCTTTCTTCAAGTTTGTTGTATTTTCTATATTTGAGATGCGATATCTCCTTGCCATATGGAAAGCCAGTAGACCATTGAACAGTGGAGAAGGTTGGGAAGTAATGAGGAGAGAATTGTCTGTTCTTTACAGCCGCTTTTGTAAGTTCTCCATTGTCATCTGGTTTCTCCATTGTCTTCAAAACCAGTCAGTAGGTCATCTCTTTCAGCCAACATTTATTATGCACAAGAGCATGAATCTGCGTAAACTTTAGAACTTTACATGCGCATGTAATCTGGATCACAAGAATATTAACATTGAGTTCCTAGCAGTCTAGCACCCATGCTGATCATTGTTCAATTAGTAAGATGTGACTTTGTAAGATAGCTCCTGTGCTGATCCCATTGCTCAGTCATTCTTATTTATGGTTCTACACATTTACCTTTTACTGAATTTATTTATGATAAGTGATACCTTATGTGTAAGTCAGTGGGCAAAGCACCTGATGTGTGCTATTTGCCTATTTGTTGAAGCCTTTGGGTATGCTGTTCTGTTGGAACTATTAGGATGAATATTTTTGTTGCTTAGAAACAGCCTATTTTTCCATTGTAGTATCAGTATGTTGGTAAGATGTCAAATTAGTTGACACTTTCCACCTTTACATCAGTGTTTAGCAATTTTAGCTTTCATTTTACAAAATATAATGTTCAATTTTGCTTTGTGTTATTCAGATGGCATTCTTTTGGGAGGGATCCTTCTCATGTATGAGTTGCACAATTTTTTGCGCCCACTTCTTTTCCTGATGTACTCCTTTTGGGTTCCTCAAATTGTCACAAATGTCATCCGGGATACAAGAAAACCCCTGCACCCTCAGTATATTTTAGGCATGACGATTACTCGCCTTGCTATTCCGCTGTATATATTTGGTTGCCCTAGCAATTTCATGCGCATTGAGCCTGACAAGACATGGTGCATAGCTGTGACAATATTCATGGGTATCCAATCAGCAGTGCTCCTGCTCCAGCACTATTTTGGTTCACGCTGCTTTATTCCTCACCAGGTAATTACTACATGGTTTTTTCCTAAATCCTAATTCACAGTTGATCTGTTGATCTTTCCTACATGCACTCTAGTTGCCATTCATGGCATTAAATTCCATGCCTCCCAAGTTTTTTTTTCTTTTATGCTTGCTGTATTATGCACTGTAGTACTTCCATTCCTCAGATTGGGACAATTTGTTCTACCTGTATCACACTATCATTAATAAATTGTCATGGGTACAATTTTCAGATTCTCCCTGAGAAATACTGCTACCACAGGAAGGTAGAGGATAACACAAATCAGCCCATTGATTGTGTTATTTGCATGACTACAATCGACCTTACCCAAAGAACAAGTGAATACATGGTAATTGTGAAATCTTGTTGCCTATGACTTTGAATGTGATGTCATAGATAACTTTGGCTGAACGTGTGCTGCATCCTCCTTCAGGTGGCACCTTGTGAGCATATATTCCACTCAGGCTGTTTGCAACGTTGGATGGATATCAAGATGGAGTGCCCAACCTGCAGGCGCTCCTTACCGCCAGCTTAGATGAGCACTGCTTTGTACCATATAGTTAACAAGAAGTAGGTAGCTCAGCATATACAAGGTATTACAAACTTGCAACTCCTTTTCCCTTTATCCATAAAAGTAGCTTTATACATCTGCAACTTCACGGTTTGGCTGTTCGGTACAATTTTAGGTGGGAATTGAGGTGCAATAAGACAAGAGTTGCAACCATGGGTGGTTTCTCGAAGATAACTGTAGAAAATCTGTTACGCTTTTAATCTCAAGGGATCTTTGTGTTGTACACAAATCATTGTACCAATTCTCCCACGGAGAAAAAAAAATCTTCCTTATGCAGTGTTCTCGCTCGGCATGCTGCGTTTGTTGTTATGCCTTTTTCTTCAGCGACAATATTTGCAGGTATGTCCTTGTTTTGTCTTGTACAAACGGTGTTCACACGGCAAAACGCGCTCAACTACGGAGTTCCATATTGTGCAGTCGCGGTATGAGCCGGCACTCGTGCCCGTGAGCATTTGTCATGACGTGTGCTGTAATGCCTTTGTTATGGGCGTGCATTGTAGTCGTGGATGGCAATGCTCGTTGGAAATTCGGAATCATGCACTGTATTTTCTTGGGATGATTATTTGTAGGCGCATTTGAATAGCCTGGAGGGGGCTCGTCGTGCGGCTTCCCCTGTTCTCCAGACCAGATCCCTCAAGTATTATGTATGTGCAAGCGCTGATGTGATAAGTGATAACCACCGGTAAAAACTCAATGAGAGAAACCGCTGTGCTGTGGATCCGGTATGCGATCTCCCTGTGTGTGTGCCATGTTTGAAGGCAGGCAGTAAGACCAATACGGGACAGAAAACAAATCCTGCAATTGGAGAAAGAAGACAGAAATCCTGCAGTTGGACAAATAACATGGGGAAAAGGAGAGCAAAATAGTAGTACAGGATAGTAGTAGAGCGGAAGGGAGATCGAATCGCAGTGCATCGAAATTTCACTCAAGCTTTATATATATCGGACTGGAGTGGAGATTCTCTGCTACACTGTACATACAATGTCATTGACACGTGGGTCTCACTTGTTTTGGGCCCACGTGTCAGTAACACTTAGTGCCATATAGTAGAGGATACAAACTGCATATATGTAGTAGATGTCACTAATATGTGAGTCTCATCTGTTTTGGATCTACGTGTCAGCAACACCTAATGCAATACAGCAGAGGATTGGCATTTAGGATGAACCCTGATCATCCGCAAGTGCCTCCTCTGCAGTGTAAGGCAAGCTCAATGTGTTTGCAACAATTAATCACAAGGGTGGGACCTAGTACAAGTGATATTAATTAATGCTAACTCTATAATGGCTATTTTTGTGGAATGGAATTAAGGTGGACCCCACTAGATCCCACTAAACCTAAAAATATTGCTTCTCATTCATCTAGTGAACTACCCCTCTGTCCTAAAATATATTAGATTTTGGATGGATAGGTTTCTATCCAGATTCGTAGTATTAGAATATATCATATCCATAAAAAATCTTTTATATTTTACGACGAAAAAAATGATATGAACAATGAATCAATAAAAATATATTTTTTATTCTCTCGTGGCACGGCTAAGGTCAGCTCGAAACGCTTTCCCAATGTTTAAAGTGTTGTATTTATTGTTTAAGGTTGCCATTTTTTTATTCATTATGGATGCCCTTGCGTTGGCGTGGAGCAGCAGTCCTACCAACTGGAGCATCCAGTGCACTGTAGGGCACTAGTGCTACTGTACACTAGAGTGGTAGGCCCGGCGGCCAGATCCCGTAGCTCTCGCGCTGTCGGCAACAACCAGACGATCGTAGTACTAGGGCTTGGCCATCAGGGACGCGGCCCCGTTGCACAGCACGCTCTACCACATGCACTCACTCGAGGCGATTCCAGCACGGCCACGGAGTTTCCAGTCCAACCAGTGTGTGTCCCTGTCATGTCACGGCGACACCGCGGACCTGTCTACTTGTGCGCACGCATGGGCATTATTCGCACTTTTGTACGAGTAATTTATTTTGTTGGAACACGCAAACATTTCATATTTCTTTTCTTTTGTTTCGTGGAAACCACCCTCAATTTCAAATAGGATATCATCTGCATTTGCAGCTATTTCTTTCGGTGCATCCAGTACCCTCCTAGGATTTATAAAACCACGCAGTTATCGTATGGTTATTGTGGTTATCACGTACGATAATTTTTTAGTTTTTAAAATCATGATATATCTTGTGATAAATGTATGATTACCATGATAATCATTAAACCATGCGATCACCGTAACCTCATCCAAATTAATTTAGGAAACCCTGCCTTGCAACTAAACACCCCCAACCCAACCCAACTCGGGCCAGCTCGCGCAAGTGGCCCAACTCACCGCCGCGACAACCGGACGCACTTCCCGTCTGGTCTCGTCTCGGCGCCTCGCTCGCAGCAGTGCAGCACACGTCGTGCTCGCCCCACTCTTTCCGGAGCCGGTTAGCTCATTCGACGCCAGCAGAGCCGCGCTTCTGAGTTGAGCGAGCCGAGACGATTCAAGTCCAATAAACCAGTGTCATGTCGCACCCGCCCGCAACGGCGCATTAACGTGACCAGTGAGCTGGAAGGAGATACTACGCTGCATTGCTGGTGCCCGTGCCCGTGCCTAGCAATGTCGTTGCAGTGGACCTGTCCAATGTTCGCCCGTGACCCGCGCCGCGCCGGGTTCCTGATTGGCATTATCCGGTGGCAGTTTATAATTTGCACCCGATGATTACACAAAGCCCCGTAATACCAGTAGCTATGCACCTGATGAAAGCGAAGTATTTTTTTTATGTGTGTGTATAACTGTATATGCTTTGAAAAAAAACCCGGCTGCGCCTCCATTTTTTTTAAAAAAAAGACAAAAGTTTTGTCTCATATATATTTATTCATCTGAAAAACGAGACAATTCGCCCCAAAATAGAAAAAAAAGAGAACTCTTTCATATTGTTATATATTGTTATAGCACCATCGTCAAGAAATCAACTCAAGTAAAAATCGAGCTAAAATATAAAACTAAATAAAACAAGAACAATATAAAAGAGAGCAATATTACTGTCTTTTTTCGTTAGGATAATCTTTGTGGCATCAAGGGGTGCTTACAAATTATGTCTTAACCCACGAACAAAAGTCTAAAACCCTAACTAGGACTCCAATTTTTCTAAGTATCTCTTCAAATTCAGAGTAGGGGTCTTAATCCTGTTAGGACTAGGACTCCCTCACATTACAATTTCTTCTCCAAACTTTTCAAATTCTACCTATTTTTCTATATATGCACAACTTCTATGTAAGCTAAATGGAGACTGAAAGGACCTTGATGTCGTCTAGAGAAGAGATGAATAGACGGTTTTAAAAATTATCATAACTTCATAGCATATTAGAATGATGAGAACTTTTGGTTTAAATCGAAACTTTCGGTATGAGATTGAAAGCTCCGGTCTCAACCGAAAAGTTCGGCGGATAACGAAATAAAACACTAGCTATGAACTTGTAGCTCGAACAAACAAAATATATATGAATCAAAAGATGACAAACAAGATATCTAAGCAAGATATAAGGTCACCAACTATATCAATTAAGCATACAAGTAGATCGGTGTCGGTGACATGGGACCGGGGGTATCGAGACCAAAGGGAAGGGCGGCCACAGGGATCCACGTGGCCCGTTCCCCCGGAGCGGTCGGGCTCGAGGGTGACGTGGCGGCTGCCCTCCCGGTATCCCCCGGGGTCGGGCCGCTCCCATTTCTGCCCTGAGGCTTGGGACACCCCGACCCCCTGTGGCGTTGGTGCCACGAGCGCAGGTTAGGTGAGCTCGACGGAGCCCACCTAACCACATTTATGGCGGTTCAGACGGGCGCACTGCGCCGCATTTAATGCGGCGTGGCGCGTGCATATCCGGTCTGTGACCGGTCACGGTGAGTGACCGGTCACAGACCGGTCAGATCGCGGGTTAGGTGGTGCCAGGATGCCTGTGCGCCGCGTGCGCGCCAGGCGGCCTGCTGCACGCCACGCCCCGTCCCATCAGGATGATGAGAGTCCTCTGTCTCTCGTCTCTCAGCCGGAGTTGGTATGTCAGCTCCCGGAGTTGGTATGTCAGCTCCGGTCAGATGCTTTCCCGATTCCGGCACAGGCGAGACGCAGAAGTCGCCTGCCATTTAATGAAGGTTGAAACGGGCGTCCCCCGGAAGGGTCGACTGACCGAGCGAGGGCGTGCTGTGACGTCTGTCAGATGCTGCTTCCGACGATAGGATAGCCCTAAGTGTAAACGAATGTTTTCTTTTCTTAGGCAGCTCGTGGCCCAAGTGGTAGCCCCTTGCCATATAAAAGGAGGCCCAGGCCTAAGAAAAAAGGGGGGACTCTGGCTGGACTCTCTCTGGATTTCATCAGACTCTCAGATCTACCAGAACACAGGAGTAGGGTATTACGCTTCTTAGCGGCCCGAACCTGTCTAAATCGCCTGCGTCCACGCGTTTTTCTCGCTGAGATCCCACAGATCAGGGGCTAAGAATTTCACCTTGTGCCCCCGGCCGAACCGGCAAAGGGGGACCTGCGTGGTCTCCCGGTGAGGAGTTTCATGCTCCGTCATCTGGCGCGCCAGGTAGGGGACGCGCGCGTGTTTTTCTGAGCCCCCATTTCCTTTCGTGTGCGCCAAGCTTCGCCAGGTCAGCCCTATGGCCGAAGAGGCGGTGGCGTATGATCCTTCCTTGAGCGCCAGCGGTGATGGCGGGGAGCAGAACCCGCGCCATCGGGTTCGCACCCCGTCGTCCCCCTCCCACCGGAACCTTGGGCGGGGGAAGACGCCTGAGGAAGTCGAGGGATCCGCGACCTCGCCGCCCGCAGGCGATGGAGGAGGACGGCGAGACGGAGTGCATCGTCGCCTCACCTATGGTGATGGCGGCACGCCCCAGGGCGCGCTCCAGACAGCGGGCGCACTCTTGCGTCACCCGCCCGTCGTCCCCGATCCAAAGACCTCGGCCCAGCGTTGGCTAGATGATGTGGCCAACCTGGTCATGACGGCACAGCAGCGCCTAGGTACCGGCCGGCGGTCTTCCGCCGCCGGGACCTCTGGCGCTGCCATCCCCGGCTCTACATCGTCGAGGTGGAGGGCGCGACGGGCGACGGCCGACACCCGCCGGTCGTCCGCGCTTCCCCTGTCAACGCCTCCGACTCATGGGAATATGCATGGGGGCCAGACGCCCGGCTCGATATCGAGCGCCGGCGCGACGCTCGTCGCGCCGCCCATGCAACGGAAGGCGCCTCCTCCTCTGGGGCGCCGCTCCGTTCCGGTCACGGGGGCCGGCCTCCCGTGTCCCCGGTTGGTGGTGCCGGCTGTCGAGCCTTCGTGGCGAGCCTCCAGAATGTCCGTTGGCCCCCGAGGTTCCGGCCTACCATCATCGAAAAATATGATGGGAGCGTCAACCCCGCTGAGTTTCTCCAGATCTACACGACTGGAATAGAAGCCGCGGGGGGTGACGACAGGGTCATGGCAAACTTCTTCCCCATGGCCCTGAAGGGCCAGGCGCGGGGTTGGCTGATTAACTTGCCACCCGCGTCGGTCCACTCCTGGGAGGACTTGTGCCAGCAGTTCACTATGAACTTCCAAGGCACATATCCACGCCCAGGCGAAGAGGCGGACTTGCACGCGGTACAACGGAGGGACGATGAGTCTCTCCGCTCATACATCCAGTGGTTCTGTCAAGTCCGCAACACCATACCTTGCATCCTTACACATGCGGTTATCTACGCATTCAGGAGGGGCATGCGACACAACCGCATGCTTGAAAAGATCGCCTCCAAGGAGCCCCAGACCACCGCGCAGCTTTTTGAGCTCGCGGACCGTGTGGCTCGCAAGGAGGAGGCCTGGACCTAGAACTCTTCCGGCTCTGGAGCGGTGGCTCCGGCTGCCACTGAGTCCGCCGCTCGTTCAGGGCGGCGGGACAGAAGAAGGAAGAAAAGGTCGGCCCGTTCCGACGACGAGGGTCATATCCTCGCCACCGAGGGCGCTTCGCGAGCCTCCCGAAAGGGGAGGCCCGTGGGCGACAAAAAGAAGGAGGCCGGCGCTCCCGGTAGAGAGCGGCCGGCCGGCAGGTGGTGCACTGTGCACAACACCTCCCTCCACGACCTCGCCGACTGCCGCGCGGTCAAAAGCTTGGCCGAGCGAACGAGGAAGTGGGAGGAGGAGAGGAGGCAGGAACGCCGTGAGGGCAAGGCCCCGGCGGCTTCCACCGGCAACCGGCGAAGTGGGGCCAAGCAGAAGGCCCCCGCTGAGGATGTCGACGATGGCGATGATGACCTGGGCTTTCAGGAGCCCGAGGCCACCGTCGTCACCGTCGATGGGGGAGCGTGCGCTCACGCTTCTCGCCGAAGCGTCAAGGCCATGAAGCGAGAGCTTTTGGCCGCAGTCCCCACCTATGAGGCGACGTGGCGGGCGCGTTGGTCGGAGGGAGCCCTTACCTTTGACCGGACCGACCACCCGCCATGCGTTGCCCGGGGAGGACAGATCACGATGGTGGTCTCCCCCACCGTCTGCAACGTGAAGTTGGGGCGCGTCCTGATAGACGGTGGCGCAGCTCTCAACATCCTCTCCCCCGCGGCCTTTGATGCCATCAAGGCCTCAGGGATGGAGCTCCGGCCGTCCCAGCCAATCATCGGCGTGACGCCGGGGCACACCTGGCCGCTAGGTCACATCGACCTCCCGGTCACCTTCGGTGGCCCTGCTAACTTCCGCACCGAGCGGGTGGACTTCGATGTGGCGGACCTCAATCTGCCCTATAACGCGGTCCTGGGAAGGCCCGCGTTGGTGAAGTTCATGGCGGCCACCCACTATGCCTACCTCCAGATGAAGATGCCGGGCCCAAGTGGCCCCATCACCGTCCACGGCGACCTCAAAGTCGCGCTTGCTTGTATGGAGCAGCGCGCGGACCGCCTCGCCGCGGTGTCCAAGCCCGCGGGCGGCGACGAGAGGCCCGGCACCTCCACCTCGCCCGTCCCGAGGCAGTGGATGGCCTCAGGCGACGAGGTCCCGGTGAAGGAGGTCGCCCTGGGCGACGACCCGTGTAAGATCACCCAGATTGGTGGTCTCTTGGACGACAAATAGGAAGACGCGCTCGTCTCCTTCCTGCGGGCGAACGCCGACGTCTTCGCGTGGAGACCGGCGGACATGCTCGGGGTCCCCAGGGAGGTGAACGAGCATCGTCTCGCTGTGCGGCCGGACGCAAGGCCCGTCCGGCAGAAGGTACGGCGGCAGGCCCCGGAACGCCAAGCCTTCATCCACGAGATGGTGGCGCGGCTTTTGGAGGCCAGATTTATCCGTGAGGTCATCCATCCGGAGTAGCTCGCGAACCCGGTCATCGTCCCCAAGGCGAACGACAAGCTCCGGATGTGCATCGACTACACCGACCTCAACAAGGCATGTCCTAAGGACCCTTATCCCCTGCCACGCATAGATCAAATTGTCGACTCCACCGCGGGGTGCGACCTTTTGCGTTTTCTAAATGTATACTGAGGATAACATCAGATTCGCATGGCTAGGGAGGATGAGAAAAAAACTGCATTCATTACCCCTGTAGGAACTTATTGTTATACAACCATGCCCTTCGGGTTAAAGAATGCAGGTCCTACTTTTCAGCGTACTACTCGTATTTCTTTGGGTAGTCAGATAGGACGCAATGTTGAGGCCTACGTCGATGACTTGGTTGTAAAAACGTGCAACCAAGAGACCTTGCTCTCAGATTTAGCGGAGACTTTCGAAAGTCTCCGCTCCGCCCGCATAAAACTGAACCCTGAAAAGTGTGTGTTCGGTGTGCCTGCGGGCAAGCTTCTCGGGTTCTTGATCTCTGCCCGAGGCATTGAGGCCAACCCCGAGAAGATACGAGCTATAGAGCGGATGCGCCCCCCAGCAAGCTTAAGGATGTGCAATGCGTCGTCGAATGCATGGCTGCCTTAAGTCGATTCATATCGAGGCTAGGAGAGAAGGCGCTGCCCCAATTTAAGCTCCTTAAGCGCTCCGAGCCGTTTACCTGGACGGAGGAGGCTGAGCGGGTTCTCACCTAGTTGAAGGTGTACCTCAGTTCCCCCCCGATCCTGGTCGCCCCGGAGCCCGATGAACCGCTGCTACTCTACTTGGCGGAAACCCCGCAAGTAGTCAGCGCGGCATTGGTTGTGGAGCGCGACGAGGACAATCCTCGGCCCGCGCGCTCCCACCCTGTGTCGACCCGACCCGGGACAGAGAAGGGAGGAGAGGCCCCCGAGCCGGACGGCGGCCTAAGGCCCCTGACGACCGGATGTGGCCCTCTGCCCGCTCATCCGACGGCGCCGGACACCCCCGACCCCCAGGAAGGCCCCGGGGCCACTGCGGGAAGGCCGCGCCCGACGCCCTCCGACCCCGAGGTCGTCAGCACAGAAGCCGAGTGGGCCTAGCAAGGCCCCTCGGATGACGAGCGCCCTGGGAACAGTGCCCTCAACGGAGAGGACAGGCCCCGCCGGAAGGTGCAGCGGCCCGTCTACTTCGTTAGTGAGGCGCTGCGGGATGCCAAGACCCGATACCCTCAGGCTCAGAAGATGCTCTACGCGATTTTGATGGCCTCGAGGAAGCTGCGCCATTATTTCCAGGCGCATCGGATCACGGTGGTCACGTCCTACCCCCTCGGCCAAATCCTACGCAACCGAGAGGGTACTGGACGAGTGGTAAAATGGGCAATCGAACTCTCCGAATTCGACTTGTGCTTTGAGCCACGCCACGCGATTAAGAGCCAGGCCCTCACCGACTTTTTGGCGGTATGGACCCCGGCTCCCGAGCCAGATCTCGGACTCTCCGCCCTCGAGGCCAACATGAGCCCCTCGCAGCTGCCTCACGCCACCTACTGAGTGATGCAGTTCGATGGCTCCCTGGCCCTTCAGGGCGCCGGCGCGGTGGTCACCTTGACCTCGCCGAGCGGAGACGCCCTTAGATATTTGGTTCGCCTAGATTTTCAGGCAACCAACAACATGGCGGAGTACGAGGGACTCCTTGCGGGACTCAGAGTGGCGGCCGGAATGGGGATCCGTCGCCTCCTGGTTCTAGGTGACTCTCAGTTGGTCATTAACCAGGTTTCCAAGGAGTACCGGTGCTCCGACCCACAGATGGACGCCTACGTCCGCAAGGTGCGGCATATGGAGCGCCATTTCGACGGGTTAGAACTTCGGCACGTGCCCAGACGGGATAACGCGGTCGCCGACGAACTCTCGAGGCTCGCTTCGTCGCGAGCCCCAACCCCACCAGGCGCCTTTGAAGAAAGGCTGGCCCAGCCGTCGGCGCGACCCGACCCCCTAGGGGAGACGGACGCGCCTGCCTGGCCCCCGAGGCCCGTCGGAGTCCAGGCCTCGGGACCGGGGGGGCCGAGCCCGATCCCCCAAGATTGATCGCCTGGATGGCTGAGATCCAGGCGTTCCTCAAAGATCAGACTCTACCTGTGGACCGCGAAGGGAGTGAACGCGTCAATCGCATCTCCAAGCGCTACGTACTGGTGGAAGGGCCCTCTACTGGCGCGGGGCCAACGGAGTCCTCCTGAAGTGCATTCCTCGGGAACAGAGCGTCGAACTTCTTGTCGATGTCCATGAAGGCGAGTGCGGAGCCCACTCCGCCTTGTGCACCTTGGTCGGCAAGACCTTTCGCCAGGGTTTCTATTGGCCGACGGCGCTCCACGACGCAGCGGACCTGGTCTGACGATGCAGGGCATGCCAGTTTCACGCCAAGCAAATGCATCAGCTGGCTCAGGCCCTGCAGACCATACCTCTTTCATGGCCGTGTGCCGTCTGGGGGCTGGATATCCTGGGTCCTTTCAGGAAAGCCCTGGGCGGGTTCGAGTATCTGTATGTCGCAATCGACAAGTTCACTAAGTGGCCCGAGGCTTATCCGGTCATCAAGATCGACAAGCACACGACGCGAAAATTCATAAAGGGCATCACTGCTCAGTTCGGGGTGCCTAACCATATCATTACAGACAACGGCACCCAGTTCACCAGTGAGCTTTTCGGCGACTACTACGAAGACATGGGCATCAAGCTTTGTTTCGCCTTACCCGCCCACCCCAGAAGCAACGGCCAGGTGGAGCGCGCCAACGCGGAAATCCTCAAGGGCCTCAAAACCAAGACCTTCAACATCCTCAAGAAGCATGGCGATTCGTGGATCGAGGAGCTACCAGCGGTGCTCTGGGCGAACCGAACCACCCCAAGCCGAGCGACAGGGGAAACGCCTTTCTTCCTCATCTACGGCGCGGAGGTGGTCCTCCCATCCAAGCTCACCCTGAGGTCCCCTCGGGCCACCATGTATTGCGAGGCTGGTCAAGATCAGCTTCGCCGAGACGACCTCGACTACTTGGAAGAGCGAAGGCGACGCGCGGCCCTCCGAGCCGCGCGCTACCAGCAAAGCCTGCGGCGCTACCATCAGCGCCATGTCCGAGCCCGATCACTCTGCGTCGACGATCTCGTCCTACGCCGCGTCCAAACGCGTGCTGGACTGAGCAAACTCTCACCAATGTGGGAGGGTCCGTATCGAGTGGTCGGCGTCCCCCGGCCGGGCTCGGTTTGATTGGCCATCGGCGGCGGCACAAAACTGCCTAACCCGTGGAACATCGAGCATCTTCGCCGCTTCTACCCATAAGGCGATCGGGTGTCGTACCTCGGGCTCAGGCCAACCCCGCGTCCCCCTCGGGCACGCAGGGTTGGCCGGGGGCTCCCACTTGCACATACTTGTTTGATTTTTTTCCTACCATTTCAATAACAAGCATTTTCAATTTCCTAAGGACTGCGCCTGTGTTATCGTTTCCTTTTGAAAAATCTTGACTTGAGTCAGTCTGCTCGTGCTCGTCCTTGCCCTCGGCAGCCCGGGTCGTCTAAACCGCCAAACGGGGCCCAAAACCGAGCCATGTCCCGGGGCGCGGTGAACTCTGGGGGGAAACGGCAATGGCCCACAATCGGGTCCCCATAACCCTGGGCAGTCTCGACATGCGGATCTCCCCAGACACTAGCTCCGACCCGCGTCGCTTGAGGCTGGGGCCCGAGCACGAGCCCTCGCTCAAGCCAAAGATGCAAAGGGATCGCGACACAGACCATCCTTATCACGAGCATATAGCAAATATAACTAACATAGAAGTTAAAATCTTGTTTGATTGCAGATAAGATGAAGTCAGATATACAAGCATTGGCCCAAAGGCCTCAGAAGATGAAGTAAAAAGTTAAGATATGAGGGGGCCCGGGGGCTCACTCCGACACACCCGGGTCGCCGGCCTCGCCGTCGCTGTCGTCGTTGGCACCATCGTCGTCGTCCTCCTCCTCGTCGGAGTCGACGGCGAAGACGAGCCGAGGGTCCGTCCCCTCGAAGCCGTGGATGATTTGACCGGCGGCATCCCGGACTTGGGCGCGCGCGTTGGCCTCGGTTCTTGGGGGGAATTCTTCCAGCGCCGTCCACGGGGAGAAGTCGGGGTCCCGGCTTGGTAGCTCGCCAGCACGAGCTCCACCGCCCCCCGGGCGAGGTCCCTTGAGGAAGACTTAACCGTCTCCTCGATCTCCTCGGGGAGCCTTTCGAGGTCCCCGGCCATCTCCGAGAGGCGCTGGGCGAGTCCTCCCTGGTTGGCGGCGTACTTTGCGTACCGCCCGCTCCAGATGCCTGCCTGACGCCCGGCGCGATCGAGGCGGGAGACGGCGTCCCGAAGCATGCTGGGCCCCATCTCGTTTGACAGCCGGAGGGCCTCAGCCTCCCCAGCGGACGAGTCCAGGGCACCCTGCAACTTAGCGATGGTGTCCTCGGCGGCTGTGAGACGGGCGGCCAGATCGCCGTGGCCTGCGGCCGCCCCGTCGCTGCGCGCCCGCGCGTCCAGCTCCCTTGCCCGTTCCTCGAGTTCGGAGGCCCGCTGGTTCAGCGCGTCCCTCTCGGCGCGGGCGCTTTCCAGATTACGGCGCGCCTGCTCCTCCCGTGCCGCCTCGCGGAGAAACAGGCTGTCCGCCAGCCGCTGCGCCACGGCCTCAGCCTCCTCGAGGGATCGCCCCCGCTCGGCGAGCATGTCTTCGCGGAGGCGAAGTGCGGACTCCTGCTCGGCGGAGGCAGCCTCGTGTGCCGCCAGCGCCGCCTCCTTCGCGTCCAGGGTGCGGGCGCGCTCCTCCAACGCCTCCAGCTCCTGGGCGCGGAGGTCAAGGGCCTTGGCCCGCCGACGCACGGCGACCTCTTGCACGAGCAACCGCGAGGCCCGTCGCTCGAGCGTGGCGGTGTGCTCCTCCAGCGCCATGGTTCGGGCCTCTAGCGCCTCCTCACGTTGGTGGGTCGCCGCCTCGATCTCCACCGCCCGCCGCTCCCGGGCAGCGGCGGCGTCGAGCTTCTCCTCCAGCTCCGCCATCCGGCTCCCGTGTTGGAGACGGAGGTCGTCCCGCGCCCCGTCGAGCGCGGCGGTGGCGATGAGGGCTGTCTCCCGTTCCTCCTCCACTTCCCGGGCGATTTCCACCAGGGTCCTGCGACGAGCCTCGAGCTGCGAGGTGTGCAGGCTGTGCGCCTTACGGCCGGCCTCCACCATGGCCGCCACGGAGCGCCGCCCCTCCTCGACGCGCGCCCACGCCGCGTCAATTTCTGCCCGCTCCGCCTGCAGGGCCTGTATTTGGGCGCTTAGCCCGTCCAGCACCGTGCTGTTGGCCGTAGCCAAGGCCTGTAGGAGGGGCTCCGCGATTAGCGGGGTGGCGGGGGAAAAGGGGGAAGGCCGCCCCTGTGGTGGTGAAGCCCGGCTCGGCTCGCCGGTCAGTGTGTTGGCCTCGGGGGGCCTTTCCCGAGGCCGGCTCGCCCGCAGCGCCGCCTGAGGCGTCGGGCCCCGGGTGCGCCCTCTCGGCGTCATCACGGGCCGCCTCGGTGGCGGCCTCCGCCTCCGGCGCGATCGGGTCGGGGACTTGGGTGGCAGGCTCAGCCGCCGGTGCCTCGTGCGCGCGCACCACCTCTACCTCCCGGGCAGCCTCCTCGACCCGGCGGATTCTAGCCGCCTCTCGAGCAGCCTCCTCGGCCTGGCGGACTCGGGCCGCCTCCCGAGCAGCCTCTTGAGCTACCCGTAGGCGGCCTGCGGCCTCCTGCAGGTCGGCCTCCCGCCTCTGAGCCTCTGCGGTCGCCGCCTCCCCGGCCTCGTTGCCCGCAAACCGGCAGGCCTTGGAGTGACGCGTGGGGCGGGACGGGATCTCGCTGAGGCAGAAGAAAAATGTGAAACAGAAAGAGGTAAGTAAAAATAAGCCCGGGGGTTAGGGAATGAGAGTGTGGCCGCTATGGGTAAGAGGTCGAACCTGCGGGGTGGCCGGCTGAACGACCACTTTGGGGCGTGATGAGGCTCCCCCATCTTGCGGAGCCGCTTCTTCTTCCACTCCCCCTCGGGCTGGGGCATCGGTGCGGCGCCCTCCGGGCGCCTGCCGCTGACGTGCTCCGCCCCGCCCCCTCGGGGAGGAGATGGAGGAGGGGTCGCCTCTAGCTTCCTCTTCCCCTTGGCGTCGGCAGGGCGGCTACCCCTCGAAGCCCCGCCGTGGGGCCCGGGAGCATGGCCCCCTCCGAGGGTAGATTGGTCCCCTCTGCGGCTGCCGCCCGCGCCATCATGGCCTCGGGGGGCCCGGCCCCCCGACGCCCCGACCACCTGCATGATGGCCAAGATGTTGGCGCGCTCTAGGTCGCTGCAGAGGAGGAGGATTCCCCGAGGGATGACGGATGACTCCACGGAGCTAAGGTTTAGCACCCGTTGGACCACCATCCTGAAGTCCTCGGGGTCCCAATCCCACTTACGCCCCTGGTGGGTCCTCAGGAGGTCCTCGGTCCCGGCGTACTCGCAGGCGCCCCGGGCGCGTCGCCGGAGCGGCGCGATCCAGCGGCGGAGGTAATCACCGAACACCATGGCCCCCCAGAGCCCCTGGGCTCGCAGGCCCGCCAGGCGGTCCAAGACAGCGTCGTAGCCGTCCCCCAGATCCACCGTCGCTCGCCAGCTTGGCGCCTACGCTGGGGGCTGGCTCGGGAGTCGGAGGCATGCTTCGTCGGGGAGGGGGGTGTAGAACCAGTTGCTCTTCCAGTCGTCCCACTTCTTGCGAAGGACGCACGGGATATAGCGGTTCAATACCTGCCCCCGCGGCTGGAAGTAGCAGCCACCGACCACCGTCGGCGGCGATACCGGCTGCACGGTGAAGAACCACTGAAACAGCCGAAGGGATGGGCGCACCCCAATGAACATCTCGCACAGGTGTGCGAAGATGGCCAGCGTCATCACCGCGTTGGGGGTGAGGTGCGCCATCTGGAGGTCGTAGAACTCCAGAACGTCCATGAAGAATGTGGAGAACGGCGGGATCAAGCCCGCCATGGCGAAGGAGAGGAAGAAGACGGACCGCTCTGGGTAGTGCGGCGCCGGGCGTCCCTCGCCCAGCGCGACCACCTCCCGGGTGGCAGATTCCGGCATGAACCGGCGCGGTAGCCCGGCCTGCCTCTCGCTGGTGAAGCGGGAAGGCGGCAGCACGCTGCCATCAAGCGGCGCGGAGCTCCACGTCATGGCCCCGGCGGAGGGGAAGCTTGAGGACGAGAGTGCGTGGCGAGAGGAAGGCGAGAGAAACGAGAGAGCTAGACAACGGATGGCAAAGGCAAGGAAAAACTGGAGAGAGGAAGGAAACGAATCCCTTCCTCGGCGCCCTTTATGCCCTTGCCTCCGCCGCGCTCGGCTCCTCGTTTCCCGCGCCCATCTCCTTGCCCCCTCGTTTCTCGCGCCCACGCCTCCACTAACCCTACTCGCCCGCTTACGGCGCACGCGTCAGTCGTGCGACCGTGGCGGTCGAGAAGGGGCAGATTGTGCGCGCATTAATCGCGCTCCGTTACCGCGAAAAGCGCCAATCATTACGTCCCCAGGCGAAGTGGACCGACGTGTCCCGATCCGCGCGCTGCCTTGAGTAATGTTGCGGATACAAAGAGACCGCTCATTAATGTCCACTGGCATTCTTCACCGTGATGCGCGGCTCACGACCGTAGGAGTCCTGCTCTCCCTTGGGGGCCGGTCCCACCTGTCACCAGGACCGAGGGGTGGCGTCAAGCCTGGGTGCCCCACCCCCGGGTGTGGCCACCCGGGCGTGACGCCGGGGGCTACTGTCGGTGACATGGGACCGAGGGTATCGAGACCAAAGGGAAGGGCGGCCACAGGGATCCACGTGGCCCGTTCCCCCGGAGGGGTCGGGCTCGAGGGTGACGTGGCGGCTGCCCTCCCGATATCCCCCCGGGGTCGGGCCGCTCCCATTTCTGCCCCGAGGCCTGGGGCGTCCCGACCCCCTGTGGCGTTGGTGCCACGAGCGCAGGTTAGGAGAGCTCGACGGAGCCCACCTAACCACATTTATGGCGGTTCAGATGGGCGCACTGCGCCGCATTTAATGCGACGTGGCGCGTGCATATCCGGTCCGTGACCGGTCATGGTGAGTGACCGGTCGCAGACCGGTCAGATCGCGGGTTAGGTGGTGCCAGGATGCCTGTGCGCCGCGTGTGCGCCAGGCGGCCTGCTGCACGCCACGCCCCGTCCCATCAGGATGATGAGAGCCCTCTGTCTCTCGTCTCTCAGCCGGAGTTGGTATGCCAACTCCCGGAGTTGGTATGTCAGCTCCGGTCAGATGCTTTCCCGATTCCGGCGCAGGCGAGACGCAGAAGTCGCCTGCCATTTAATGAAGGTTGAAACGGGCGTCCCCCGGAAGGGTCGACTGACCGAGCGAGGGCGTGCTGTGACGTCTGTCAGATGCTGCTTCCGACGATAGGATAGCCCTAAGTGTAAACGAATGTTTTCTTTTCTTAGGCAGCTCGTGGCCCATGTGGTAGTCCCTTGCCATATAAAAGGAGGCCCAGGCCTAAGAAAAAAGGGGGGACTCTGGCTGGACTCTCTCTGGATTCCATCAGACTCTCAGATCTACCAGAACACAGGAGTAGGGTATTACGCTTCTTAGCGGCCCGAACCTATCTAAATCGCCTGCGTCCACGCGTTTTTATCGCTGAGATCCCACAGATCAGGGGCTAAGAATTTCACCTTGCGCCCCCGGCCGAACCGGCAAAGGGGGACCTGCGTGGTCTCCCGGTGAGGAGTTTCACGCTCCATCAATCGGGTTAAAACAAACTCAAGCACAATAGGAAAGAAGGCAAGAACGAGTAAACCAAGAGAGGAGATGCGTGATTTGTTTTCCGAAATTCGGATTCACGGATCTTACGTCTCCGTTGAGGGGCCATAAAGGCCGGGTCTATTTCAACCCTTTCCTCACGAGATTGTACAAATACATTCCTCGATTTCACTCTTGATTTCTTTTCTTGTGGAGGCGAAATCGAAGCCTTCACAAACTTTTCGAGGCACACCACAACTTTGTGTGCTCACCGGCGACGTCTAGCTGTCTAGGAGACTTTAGTCCCCAAGAGTAACAAACACAATCGAAGATTTGCTTGTTATGAATTCTAGTGCTCAAAGTATGGAGTGAAACTCATTAGCTCTCAACTTCTCAATCTCTCAATCCAACTCTCTTCCTTTCTCAAATCCCTCTCACAAAGAGGCACCACGAAGGTAGAGGAATGGAGAAGGCTATTTGGCTTTGGAATGTGTCTAATAACGCCCAAGAACAGTACCACTCAAAAGAGAGGTGGAAGAGTTTATATACCCGAGCCTCTCAAAACTAGCCGTTGGAGGCCAAGATTTTATTTTTCGGAATTTTTGAAATGCATTTTCGGACAAGTCCAAAAATCAACAGAAGGCAATCTCAGTTTCGCAACCATTTTTGGAATATTCGAAAATTTTCGGACTTTCCGAGATTTTTTCGGAATTTCTGAGATTTTTTCGGAATTTCCGAAAAACACCAGGCAAAATGGCCATAACTTTTTGCTCGGAAGTCCATTTTTGATGATCTTTGACTTTATGAAAAGCTTACTCAAAGAACTACCCAACTCAACCAAAAGAAAAGGTTTAAAACAAATCAAAGGATAGGTTAAAACTTGAGTTTCTCTCAAGATAGCACTAGGATAGGTCACTTTGAGCACTGAGACATACTCAAACATATCGACGTTGCATCCCTCTTGATAGTACGTCATTCCTATACTCAAAAGTAAATAGGAAAAAATTATACTAATAGGAATGCCTTCTTTTCATCTTCATTTCTTTGTCTTAAGGGACGCCAATGCCAAAACCGTTTCACCATATATTCTTCAAATGATTGATGCGGTTACTTATAGCTTCAAATGACCTCGCATGATCCATCATGACAAAGCCGTTACTCGTCTTTCACCATCGGATTTGGTTCTTCGGCGCCAAGCCCCTTGCTTGCCCTTCACCACTGCATGGTCCATCGCGACTGAGCATCGTTTGCTTTTCACCGTCTTGCCATAGTAATCATTTTGTATCTCATATCTTCAATATCTTTACTTTGTCATCCTTGGCATCTTTAGGTGTAATCATATCATTTGAGCATCAACACCTTTTCAATACTTGAGACCTATTTTTTCTCATTCAACTCAATGAAATTATTTGTCCCAATGATCTGGTTGTCAACCTTTACTTATTGACCAACTGATTGCATGTATAAAAGGATATGAATAAATGGCTCCCCAGTACTAATCAACACCACAAGTGTCATATACTCAAATATATGCTCAAATGTAAAGATTCCAATTAAATGAAAGTGAATAACTTGGATCAAGTATATGCATAACTAAGCT
This sequence comes from Oryza officinalis, assembly GCA_008326285.1. NCBI lineage: Eukaryota > Viridiplantae > Streptophyta > Magnoliopsida > Poales > Poaceae > Oryza > Oryza officinalis. The sequence goes on along the minus strand of BDMV01000007.1, from coordinate 37,504,871 downwards.
ATAGAATTTGCTCCCTCTAAATTTATGCATATAAAATGTTTGTGTGAAGCAAGAGTATGCATAAAAAGATATAAAACATTGGGAGCTTATCCTATATAAGAATAGAAGGTATTTATCAAACATAGACATTAAAATAAAAACGTACCTTCATAATCTCCATGTTCTCAATGTAAAGAGACTAAATAAGAGAAAATGCTTAAACAAAATATTAGTCTCACATGTATATTGTTATTCACATGAAAATATTATATATGAACATATCAATAGATGCATCGAGAGGAGGAATGATACATATAACTTGATCTCCGTGCACTTCATCCTTGTTGTGATTTAGATCCACCATCAATGAATATTTCTATCTCAACTCATATGAAGTCTGTGAACCATTTCTCACAATTTTCACTTTCGTATCCACATGAGACTAGGACAAAGAAAATGCTTATAAAAATATTAGTCTCGTATAATTAGATTTATCATTAATCACCAAAACCAAATTAGTGACACTTAAACTTTCAGAGACCTTGACTTCATTGCATCGTTCTTTAGCCCAAGCATCTCATATGATATTCTCGACCGTTTGAACCTCAGCTCGTTCTGAGTTTAGTCCCGATTCTTTTAATAGCTACATGTTCTTTCATAATCTTCATTTATCCAAAATAGTTTAGATTCTCAACTTCGAGAATATGTACTTATAAAATTTAGAAAATAAACTAAAAATCATATTTTCTAGCATTTTCAGATTCTCATAGCTTATCAAAATCTTAAGCTTGGTTCCTAGATGAGTCTGGAGAAAACATACTAGATCCAAGTAGTCAAGCGCCCAAACCCCTACTTCTCAGCCGTCGCATCTCATGAGAGAAGAGACCTTGCCTCCCCATCCCAGACAGCCGTGTCGTCCCATCGTGCTAGCCTGTACCCCCATGACGAGTCACCGTCCTCTTGTCCCTTATCCCCTTCCTTCAGGCTCCTAGCTAACCTCCCCCTGATCTTCACTCCTACGGTCACTGGGTAGCCGTTGCTATAGCACTGTGCAATTCTAACGTGAAATAGAAATGGGTTGCAATGTTTATTTAATTACGTGCCAGTCATGATTCGAACTCAAAACCTCCTTTTGGCTTTGATATCATATTACGTTGTATGCACCATCCAATTCAATTCAGACTAAGCTAAGGAGGAAATATAGTGAATTAATTTTATATTCCAACCCTCATCATTTTGTCCAGATCTGTGTGCTTTTTGTGATTTGTTTGATTTTTTGGATGAAATTTATTGGTGTTTTGCTTGATTATTTTTTATCTCCTGAAATTTACTTATGACCGATACTGAAACCGAAATGCTTGGTTCTGTTTTTTTCCAACGTAATTCGGTCTTGAGATGACCGAATTTCCTCATAAACCGAAAGACGGAACCGAAATTTTCGAATGCTCACCGGGTGGCTCGTGGGTGTGGGAGCAAGAACGTGCACGGTGCACTCCTCTCACTATCACCCCCGTACAAAAAAAAGAAGATAAAGGCTACCAGTGACCACATCTACAGCTCAAGTCTCCATTACTAATCATAAAAGCACCCGTATTTGTCTGTCTCTAATCACGAATATTCTTAATACTAACTCGTTTTTAGCTCTCGAAATCAGATTTTTCAGGCAGCTTGTTTCTTTGCCTCGAGAAAAGGAAAGCAAAAGAGAAATCTTGGAGTGCCAAAGCGGAGGAGAAAGGCTCGTACTTTGAAGGGGAGGGAGGAGCACAATGCAGCGCGGATCTCTTGGCGTGCTGCGTCTGTGGCTGCTCGCGGTCTCTGCATCAACCGCTGTTCTTGCGGCGGATCCTAGCAAAGGTGAGCTTTCTTGCTTGATTCTTGTTTGCTTTTTTAGCTTAAAAAGCTCGATTTTTTTTTTGGCGGTCTTCCTGCTGAAATGTTGCTAAATGCAGCGCGGCGGTTTGCTCACCTGGGCTCTAGCCCAAATCAGCGACCGTGTTTAGTCTGCGGAACGACCAATTTCGTCTGCAGAATGAGAAATTTCTGGTTATTTCCTTCCCTTTTTGGATCTTGAAAGGCGAATCGTGTCTTGGGGCGCTGTAAGAGGCGAGGTGGTTTCCCCCAGTTTGAGTTTTTGGGTCCAATGTTGCATTTCTTGAGTCTAGGCCAAAATCAGGCGCTGTTATTTGGTTTCAACTTTCAATGAAGCAAATTTGTGGGAATATCCTTCTATCTTAAGCATTTCTTGTATTTTGGGGGCACTGCGTTGTTCACGAAATAAAGATAGATTTTGACCCCTTGTGAGATACTTATGATATTTATCTTCCCTTATCGAGTTCATCCGTTCTTCGAGTACTACTCCCAAGCAGTCCAGTTATAGCCCTTTCTTTGCGAGCTTGTATGTGCTATCTGTTAGTAGTTTCCATTTTGCTACATGCCCCATTTAGGACATATCTTGCTCAAGCTATGACCGAATAGGAACTACTACCATTTCTGTATGTTTGTACTTTCACGGTTTAATGAACTCAGATAATATTTGCTGTAGTTGCTTGGTTGATTGTTCTTGTCTAGCATGACATAGCTGCGTGCCGTAATTCAAGTATCTTGTTTTCAGAGCCATTTACCATCCGAATAAGCTGCGGGAGTTTTGATGATGTCCGGACGGCGCCTACCAACACATTGTGGTACAGAGACTTTGGTTATACTGGCGGCAGATTTGCAAATGCTACACGGCCGAGCTTCATAATTCCTCCGCTGAAAACGCTCCGGCATTTCCCCCTGTCTGATGGTCCTGAAAATTGCTACTACATCAACAATGTTCCCAATGGGCACTATCAAGTTAGGCTTTTCTTTGCCCTTGTGGCTGATCCTAATCTTGACAGTGAGCCGATTTTCGATGTTTCCGTCGAGGGTACTCTATTTAATTCCTTGCTGTTGGGTTGGAGCAGTGAAGATGAGAAGACATTTGCAGAAGCTTTGGTTTTTGTCCAGGACTCAAGCCTGTCAATTTGCTTCCACAGCACGGGTCATGGTGATCCATCGATACTTTCTATCGAAGTTCTCCAAATAGATGACAATGCCTATAAGTTTGGTCCTTCATGGGGGAAAGGCACAGTACTTAGAACTGCCAAAAGGTTGACATGTGGTTCTGGAAAACCAGCATTCGACGAAGATCTAAATGGTATTCACTGGGGTGGGGATAGATTCTGGTTAGGAGTGAAAACTTTGTCTTCCAGTTCTGACGACCAGCCTATATCAACTGAGAACGTTATAGCAGAAACATTGCTTGCACCAAATTTTTATCCTCAAAGCATCTACCAGTCAGCTATTGTGGGTACTGATAGGCAACCAAGCTTATCCTTTGAAATGGATGTTACTCCAAACAGGAATTATTCTGTGTGGCTTCACTTTGCAGAGATTGAGAATGGAATAACTGCAGAAGAGGAAAGGGTGTTTGATGTACTTATCAATGGGGATACTGCATTCAAGGATATTGATATAATTCGCATGGCAGGAGAACGTTTTACTGCCCTTGTCCTGAATAAAACTATTGTTGTCACTGGGACAACACTAACAATTGTCTTGCAACCTCTTAAAGGAACACGTGCCACTATTAGTGCTATTGAGGTCTTTGAGATCATTCTGGCCGAAAAGAAAACTTTAACTCAAGAAGGTTGGTGCTTGATACCCTACAAATTCACTTTCCTTTTGTTTCAGCAAATACTAGCAAACTAAGGTAGTAACATTATACCGACTTTGTTTTGACTACTGAGCCTTTTTGTGTCAAATTGCGTATGAAACTTTTAGTCCCATTTGCATCTTGTAGATGATTGAGGCCATCTTTTCTTTTCATGATGTATAATGATGGTTGAAAATGTACTGCCAAATAAAGTAGTTTTTACTGAATGCAAAAATAAATAATCTTGATGTCCTTTTTCAAAGAACAGAAATGACATGCGAATTACCAGAGTTTGCTGCTTATGTAATGATTTTCCTGTTTTAATGCTTTATAGTGAGTGCACTGCGAACTTTGAAGGGTTCGCTTGGTCTTCCTCTTCGATTGGGCTGGAACGGTGACCCCTGCGTTCCTCAACAACATCCATGGAGTGGGGTTGAATGCCAGTTTGATGATACCAAAGGCCATTGGGTCATTGATGGGCTGTATGTTTTCTGTCACAAAAATCAACATTTATCTCTATTATTAGCTTGCTAGAAATACTACACTGATTTTTTATTTGTGCAAATAACACAAATGGAAGGATTCTGCATGGTCTATCTTTTTATTTATGTATTAAATTTCAGTAACTTGAAACTAATACATAATAATAAGGTATGTTCTAGTGAACAGTATTATGTACAATTGCCCAGCCAAATACGATGGAAGGTCTGAAGGACCAGTAACAGAAGACAAAATATGAGACCATGAACATATAGTTAACTAAAGGATAACTCCAACGACATCACTTTTGAAATTCCACATGTATTCGGTTATCAGGTGAAGATTGTTGCAAGCAGTAATACAACAGTTATCACCTAATCTGATTGTAATACATTTAAAATGCTCTAGAATTTGGTTTACAATGTCATGCTGCCTTGTATTCTTTTCAGACAATTATGGATTGTCATGTGATTTTCCCATGGATTTCCTATTGAACTGCTGGTGAAACCATTGGTTTGAACATCAATCTTTTCATAGTTTGGTTTTTGTATTGTACAAGTTGTATTTTGATGATCTAGGGGCTTATCCACAAATTTTGGTTGCTGACATGCATTTCAATTTCAATAGTTATCTGTCAACAAGAAATCGTTTTCTATTGCGAGCATTTAAACTTAATTCCTGAACATGCAGAGGTCTTGACAACCAAGGTTTGAGAGGAGTTATACCTGCCGACATATCTAAGCTACAACATCTAGAAAGCATGTAAGTTGGTATCTAACAGAGACGTTCTGATTACATTTTTTTGAGGAGCGGTAGTATGCTTTGCTAGATCTTAAGATAAGTGCAGTATCTGAAACCTGCACATTATAACAGCATTATGGACTGCTGGCAAATATTGAGAACCTGTAAGCTGTAACATTGCAATGGATGTATTGACCTACACCTGTGCAACATAGGTGACTGCTGGAAAGTGGTTTAAGTCCAGTATCATCTGAAAATCTAATATGAATATGGCATTTGGATGAAATCTAAATGATATGTTCTTATCGTCATTGCCATAAGAATGTTTTGGCACCTCTATTTTAGTCTGACACAAGTATAATCCCATTTTTTCAAACAGAAACTTGAGTGGTAATAGCATAAAGGGCAACATTCCTCTCACTTTGGGTACCATATCAGGGCTGCAAGTTCTGTAAGTGCACCTGAACTGTATTTTGCGTATACCGTGTGATGTTTCCCTTCATTATTTCAAGAACATTCATAATATGTTCTCTTGATTAAAGTAAGAGTATGAAAAATGGTATTCTGTATTCATTGTGTTTGAGCTTCTTAAGGATTGATGCCAAATGTTCTTGGAGGTAATAATAAGGGAAATTTATTTGTTTGGTTAAAGCGTTTACCTTTTTGAATTTTGATGATAGTAGGACACATGACAACAGAATGGGATATTGGAATGGTTTGATCTTGACATCTTGCATCATGTGCCTAAAATTGCCGATATCCCTGGTCCTTTATTTTTATTGTGAATATTTATCCTGCTTATTGCCTTTTCTCTGCTGACATGGAACTCAAAACTGAATTGTATTTCATATCCTTTTACTCCTGAGAAAAGAAAACTGCAGTTGCATGATTCAGTTCAATACTATTGCTTGATTAATCCTATCTCTGTCAGATCTGCACCACTCAAGACCAAATTTAAGTGTATATTGGGGAAAAGGTCGCAGTTTTTTGTATAATGCTAACTCGATAACTATGTTTGCAGAGATCTGTCGTACAATGAACTTAATGGTTCTATTCCAGATAGCCTTGGTCAGCTGGCATCGTTACAGATACTGTGAGGACATTAGTTATGCATTTTGTTTTGTTTGGAACTTACTTTATGCTTCTCCCTGTTATCTTCAAAGAATTGCTCTCACGCAGGAATCTAAATGGCAATTATCTTTCTGGAAGGGTACCGGCCAGCCTTGGAGGAAGACCTCTACACAGAGCTAGATTTAAGTGAGCACCCTCTCTGCTTGTTTTATTTCGAAAATATTTATTTTCATTTTCTCACTATATATAACCTGGTTTCGAGTTGCCACATCGTCCACACATGTAATCACACATACTCCCTCCATCCCAAAAAAAGTTAACCTAGGAGATGTGACATAATCTATAACGAATCTAGAGAAAAGATTGTCCAGATTCATTGTATTAGATTGTGTCACAGCCCCTCCTAGGTTGTCTTTATTTGGGATGGAGGGAGTACCAGTCTAGATACATTTGACTGGTCTTTCTGTTAATAGAAGGTTGAATGATAACAAGCTAAGTAGCTTACATTTGCTGATATGGTAGCTTCACGGACAATGCTGGACTGTGCGGAATTCCTGGTTTACATGAATGTGGCCCGCATTTATCGGTGGCTGCAAAGATTGGTATGGCTTTTGGGGTACTGGTAGCTATCCTATTTCTAGTTGTATTTGCGGCTTGCTGGTGGAAGAGAAGACAGAACATTCGCCGTGCGCAGAAATTAGCTGCAGGTAAGATGCAGTCCTAAGTTGTTAAAATCTGAATGCAGGGTGTACGCCTTCTCTGAATATAGAGGGCTCATTGTCCATTTCCCCTTATATATTGCAGCAAGGGAAGCTCCTTATGCAAAATCTCGGACACAATTTACACGGGACATGCAAATGGCGAAGCATCACCGCCCACATGAAAGCTCTCGGAGCGGTAACGATGAAAGCACTCCACATTTGCTTCCTTCCTAGTTAACTGCTAAGCAATGAGGATTTTGTTGTTTGCTCAGTTGATTCTGCTATCAGATTGAGTTGCAAAACAAATTGTACATACTAGGTCATGTATGGTGTAGACACCCGTTTTTGGCTCCAATGTTTATGGTACAGGAGTATTATCAGTTGAGAGAAAGGAATGATCCAGATCAGATTGTCTTGTTGCTTCTGAATTCTGATTGACCAGGTGTACTGACTGAATTGCAACATCTTATGCTAGCTTGTGCAAATTAGCAGCCAGATTAACCCCTGTACTGGTTTTAAGTTTGCCAAATGTAAATTTAGGGGAGCTCCTATTTACTGTTATATAAACCTGAAATCTCACCTGGTCTGTCAATCTGCAATGTTAATTTTTTTCTTTTTTAGTTTCAATTGTCAAACTAATCAATATGTCAAGTGCCATACTGATATTGCAAAGCTATAAAATGTGTTCCAGAACATAGACATCCCTACGGAACAGGAAAGCAACAGAAGGTATGCAGAACCAAATACTGAATAACAAGCATAGTACTCCCAGTAGCACAGGCCTGCTGCATATCAGCATCACATATTTTACCCATCCTACTGATCTCATGATCTCGTCAGGATGTTTTTACTTATCTTCATACCTCATAGACCGTGTCCACCAGCCATGTATGTATGTATATATATGTATATGAAAAAAAGCTCGCCGCCGCGAATCACCGGGCGACACCTGGGATGTTAACCCACTGGAGGTGCAGGATGATCTCGCCGGTCTCGGTGTTCCTCAGCTTGAGGACGATGTCCTGGGACACCTTCCCGTCCTTCCACGTGATCTGGCTCTCCGTCGCGAAGCAGTTCTCCTTCTCCGGGTGGATCGTCTTCATCACCGCGCCGTCGCCGACATGGCTGAGGTCCTGCTTGGCGATCTCGATGAAGTCGAGGATGCCGAACTCGGCGTCGCCCATGCTGTCGTCCTTGGTGAAGGTGTCCTTGTCAAACACTTCCTGCATTTCATGCAGTTCATTTTTTTAGATAATGGATTTTCATTAATCCGGTCTCTATATCCACGAGGGATATACACAGCCAGAAGGATATAAAAGCACTTAGACTCACACCTCAACAAAGAGGAGAACACACAACCAAAAAAAAGAAAAACCTATGACCTCGGCACATCCCTGCTTTATGACATCCTCTCCTGAAATGGCCAAAATCGACGAGTGAAAGTCGTCTAGTCGCCATCACCCCTAGTGTGTTGTCGCTATGAAACTCCACTAGCACCATCTTCATCCGCTTCAAGTGAACTTGACGCCACGTGCCGCCGGTTAGCCTACCTTCATTCGTCGTCGTCTAGTTAGAACTAGCCAACTAGACGCGAGCTGAAAGGATCTACTTCCGTTTCACCGGATTCCTAGGCCTCTGCCGCCCATAGGGCCGCCGCCGATGTTGGAATCCTCCTCCGCCTCTTGGACTCCTAGCCCACCGCCAACCCTAGGGTCGCTGCCTTTGTCGGAGTCCTTTGCTGTCGTCGCTAAGGATATCCTCTTCCGCTCGGACTCCTAGGCCTCCGCCGCCCCTAGAGCAGCCGTCGTCGACGGGATCCGCCTCTGCCTGATCCACCTTGCATCGGCGCTTATACCGCCACAGCCCCTAGGGCCATGGCCTCCACCGCCCCTAGGGCCGTAGCTGCCGTAGCCGAGGAGGTCTCTGCCTAGACTCGCAGGCCGCCGCCGTCCCTAGGGTCACTGCTGCCTACGGAACCACTTTCGCCGCATCCGCCTTCTCCCTGCCGAGGACTGGCCGTCGATGCTTAAGCCGTTGCCGTCCTCCGCTGCACCTGCCACCGCCGTCCTCCGCAACACCCGCCGTCGCCCGAAGAGACGCCACTGCTGACGTCTCGCCGACCCGCCACGGCGCCGTCTCCCGACCACCTCCATTGCCGCGTGCTTCCAGGCACGGGCCCAGCCACCGCCGCCCACGGCCCCGCCGTCTCCCGTGTCGCCATCCCTCCTTACCACCTCTGCTGCCGCGCGTGGCCAGGCGTGAGCTCGGCCACCGTCGCCCATGCAATTCATGTTTCAGAAGACACAATACGTCGCAAGCAAAAAGTTTAGAACTAGACTTGGACGGGTAAATATAAAGTGCAAACCTAAAAACTATCGTTAGATCTAAAAATAGACATTTAATATTTATTTACGTCACCTAGTTTTATTTAGGATAACGTGAACAAATCTCAGACGTCTATTTTTTTTATCCAACGGTAGTTTTTAAGTTTACGCTACATATAAGGTTTGCTCTACATATTTTTCCGACTTGTACTGAAACAATTGAGATCCCGAAGGAAGAAGCAGTGAACGGTGGCAAACCCGGAACAATAATTACAAGGGACGAATACATACTAAGTATTTAATTATTAATTGATATACTTAATTAATATGATATAAATTAGTTAGAATTGGATAATTTATCTGGGTCCTGTGATCCTGAGAAGGATAAGGTAGGAACGCCACTGGCTGAAGGAACCAATGTGAGTGGAAATGCTGATGAACTTACGATTTTGACAGGCAGCATCATGTTTGTGATTGATAACGTGAGTTCCTCGTTCCATTCGGGGTTGATGGAATGGTATCTTATACTTGACTTGACTTTCTGCACATCGCATGAATAAATTAGCAGAAAAGACAATTAGAAGACTTAGATGTTATAAGTCAGCAAAGAAGCATATCATTGAGGATAAGGAAGACAAGAATAAGTAGCCGTGAATTTACACCATTTCATCACTATCTAAAACTAATTGTCATAACCAGTAACATCACACAAAATAAATTACTCCCTTCGTCCCAAAATGTTATAACTTAAAATAAAGATTAGACCTATCCTAACACAACAAATCTGATCAAATTTGTCCTAGATAATAATGTTTTGAGACAGATAGAGTATTTGAAAAAAAGGATTCTACTTGGTTTTTCTATCAATTATAAGCTACTCCGTCTGTTTTCAAAATATAAGGATTTTGACCCTCTCTGTCTCTTCACTAATATATAAGATTTTAGAGTTTTGCCAGTCCCATCAATCACCTTCTATTCAAATTTCTTTATATCTTACTCCCGACCAGTCTCCCACATCCAACCATCCAAACTCCTTTTCTTCTCAATCTTGCTTAGTTCTTTTCAACAATTCCAAACGACAACTTTTTCTTTTTTCGTTAACACGTTTCCTGAATAGCTAAACGATATGTTTTTGTAAAAAAAAATTCTATATAAAATTTTCTTTAATAAATAAATAAATATATTTTTCAAATTTATAATAGTTGTTAATCATACGTTTAAAAAATCATACGTTAAAAAAGCTTTCTTATTTCACATGCAGCTGAATATCCCATCCTAAACTAACAAACAAACGGGCCCTTAATCTCTACTAAACAACTTATAATAAAACTTACATGTACCCTAGAAAAAAAAAGGAACATATGAATGATGCTCTGCTATATTCGAGGGCCCCTGATTTCTTCATCTATCTAAAAGTCTCAGATTATTAGCTTCGCCATTACTCCGAATTAACTGCTTCAATTCAGCGTTGGCCGGAAATGGTGTGGCTGGGTACAACAATCAGTAGTAGTACTACACGTACATACAAGTCGATTGATTACCGGCCTTAATGGAGAGCTTGTGAATTAATCCCATCAGGCTACGGACAGCTCGCTCGATGCAAATTAATCGAAACAAAAGCAAGTACGATCAATCAAGATCGAATAAAAACTGAGACGACATTACAACAATCAATCAAAGCTGGCAGTAGCCTAGAAGAGCATGCATATGCATGATCAAGGATTCAAGGAAGGAGAAGATCGATCGATCGGCATCTCATCTAGGAAGAAATTAACCTGGGAGCCGTGGCGGAGGACGACGTAGGGGTCGCTGCTGTGGGTGAGCGGGTCGCAGATTGCCAGGTTGAGGCCGCGCACGATGCGCACCTTGAGCAGCCCAAGCAGGCACTCCATCGATCGTGTCTCTCCGGGTGAGAGCCTCCTCGCGCGTGGACCTTATTAGCGGAGTTAAGCTAGAGGAGGAGGACGAGACGACAGGCGACAAGATCAAAGAGACGGCAGGCATAGGGAGAAATTAAGATGGAGAGGCTGGACGCCAACGCCGGGCAGCCAGCCAAAGGCTTTAATTAATTAACTACACGGATGCATGTGCTATTTCTGAAACCGCTCCACTCCACGCCTAGCTTAATTAGCAACGATAAGGGCCCGCGCGGTTACGCTACCAAATTTATAATAGACATACATTTAAATAAACAAAAGAAAAAAGAATAAATTTTTGATGGATTTAGTTCGGCCTTTTATGATTTACCATGGTAAGGGAAACCTAATTCCCGAGATCTCGATCCGTCCGCGCGTTAATTTGCTTCTGCCACGCTGAGGAGGACACTGACGAAGCGTTCATTTGTCCTCGTCCTCCTCCCTGCGATGACGGCCGGCCGTGCAGTGCAAGGCAGGGCAGGGCGTCGGGCGTCGCGGCAGCTGAGCTGACCGGCCGGTCTCCTTTCCTCCTCGTGCGGGCGTGCGGTGCAGCGACTCGCCAGAAGAATTACTATATATCCGGTCTCAATATATATATATATATATATAAATAAGATTTTAAGTTTAAACATGAGTATTAAAAAAGTTAAAAAAATTGAAAAGAGAAATATTATAATTAATTGAAAAAAGATAGATAAAAAAAAATTGAATGGTGTTGATTCTGAATGTAGAAGAAAAAATTATTATATTTTAAGATAAATTTTAAAGGCTTAAAGTTATTATATTTAAAGTTTTTTTATCGAAGTCTATTTTTTACATTGGCATTTAACTCGCTAAGAATATATAAAAATTTTATGCATAAATTATTATTTTTTCACCAATACAGTTTTATGTATAAATTATTTTTTTACTAATACGATGTATAATGTGTTATCAGTATTCGGTCAAACGATGAGGCCTGTTATATGTTAAGACGGAAGGAGTAAACAACTGTATATGTTATGTTTCCATCGGATCGATGAAATGAAAGAATGCGTCAAAAACAGTGCAGCGAAAACGGATAGTGGGCCTCGCTGGACCAAAAGCTCAGCCCGAGCGGAGGCCCGGAATGTTGGGCCGACACGCACAACAGAATATAAAGGATCGTCACGTCACGCACCCCTTCGGTACTGCTGTGATCGGTCTGTCCCTGGTCTTTTCAGCATGCTTGTCATGAACTTTTCCTACTTTCCAGCAGAACTTACTACCTTCGGTCGTTTAAAGTTTTTTTTAAATTTTTTAAAAGTTTAATCAAATCTATAGAAAAATATAGAAATATTTCTAATACAAAACAAACATATTATCAAACTATAATGTTAGTTTTCATAAAACTAATTCGATGTTATAGTTTTAATCAAACATATTATCCGCTTCTGTGTTTGGCATGTCTTTCTTTCTTTTCTTTTTTTTAAGTAGCTTGTGTATGCACGGTTGACGCGTGATTTTAGGACATGCGTTTTGGTATATTTCTTTTTTCGACAGCCAACTGTCGATGTAAAGCTTACCTGTAACCTTTGTTTTTTTTTCATTTTATCTTAATAATATTCGATGACCTCTATCTGTCATCTTGGCTAAATAATCAGAGCTATGTCATCTTCTCCTTTTTTATACTCATTTTCCCCTTAATCATGTAACAATGTAACTTATCATTTTCATAAATGAAATGACTATAAGGTAGAGCTGGCTTTACCTTGTTAAGTAAAAAAAGAAATATTTTAGGCCTTTTCTCATTGCTTGCTTTTTTAGTTTATCAACTACAGTAAAAACTTAAATTTTGACGCTTAATTTTGGAGTTTTTTTTATCTTAGATCTGTTTTACAACATTGACTAAGCCACAAACAACAACAACAAAAAAAAGTTTTACGCATATTTTTTTCTTCAATAATTTTCTACAGCTTATCAACCATAAATCAAACCGTCAGAGTCGGCCATTCTCACTATTATAAAATTTTGGTACCAGAGTTGTGATGAATTCAATTTAGCTGATCGACCGCCTCCATATTCTCAAACACGGCTCTGCTTTGAGAACACTTACTTTCACATGGCTTATAGTACACCATGCAGCCTGGAGAATATTAGCACATCAAGTAATCCCATCTTGGACGATATGCATGTGTTAGACGGAAAACACCATCACGCAAACAAGCTGGAGTAAGAAACAAACCGGCACTATATATTCCCGTTCAGTCTTGACGTTCAATTAGCAGACAAGACAAGCATCAATCCTTGCCTAAACTAGGACTCAAAGCAAACATGTAGCTAGCTAGCTAGCTTTTATGGATCAACATTAACGTGTGTCGTCTCTAACTCTCTATATATACACATATGTATGCATGCATGTGATATCCGGCCATTGCTGCAAGAAGACTACGAGCAAGTCGAGCAAGCAGTATACACATATAGCCAGGTAGCGTTGTTGCACGGCCGGCGCCAGAGAAGAAGGGGAAGGCGGAGGTAGGTCGAGACGATGGCGGAGGCGATCGTGGGGCCGCTGGTGGGGAGGCTGCAGGAGCTGGCGCTGGGGCAGGCGAGGGCGCTGGTGGGGGTGAACGCCGACATCCAGAAGCTCAAGGACAAGCTCATGTGGCTGCAGGCCTTCCTCCGGGAGGCCGACGCCAAGCGCCGCGCCGTCTCCGACGAGGTCACCAAGGTGTGGGTGCTGCAGACGCGGGACGCGGTCTTCGACGCCGAGGACGCACTCGATCATTACTATCTCCAGTTGGACAAGTCCAGGTATATCACATTATTATTAGTGATATATTTACTATTCTATCCGTTTTAAATTATTGATCAAGTTACTTGTCGTTTTAGTTCTGTCGTAAGTTAAACATGTTTATCTTTAGAGAACTTTTACAGTATATATACTAGCAGTATATAGATGGGCAAATTAAGAATTATGTAGAAAATTGAAAAGGACTTTAATTTCGTGATTGAGAGTTAATCCGATCCAATCAGGACTAGTTCATGCACGTCGGTGTCGTTACTGAATCTCATCTATGCAACTGTGAGAGACGATGACATGTGTCGTGGCGGTACAATTCCTAATCAATTCCGAGCATCATTAAAAATTTGCATACTTTGGTTACAACTGATCAATTACCGGTTAAATAATATAAGTTGTACCATAGCAGATGTGTGTGAAAGACCTTACACATTTTAAATTTTACTAGCTAGGTTAACACATTTATACTACCCTAACGATGGTACCAAAATTTTTTTATGTAAATTAACTACTTTGTTTTATTAGCAAAAATGGCCCTACAGAATAACAAAGAAAGATAAATTTACTCTGGTAAATTTTATATTATGATCTATTTAAGTGAAAGATCAAATCAACCTATACCGTTAGATCATTTATACTAGCATTATATACTACCAGTATATTGTATTGTAAAAGTTCTCTATCTTTAATAGTTAATTTCTAAAAATTTTATAGTTTAACAATACGTGAATTGTATATTATAAAAGTATTTCTCATGATGAATTAAAAAATATAAATCTTATGATGTCAAACTATATGAATTTGTTAAAATTGATGGACTTAGAACTGCAAATAATTTAACACAAAGGAAGTATATAGCATATAAAGCGAGCATACACGTAGACCGGATCACATGGACAACTGTTGTTCTAACTCGATCTCTTGACTAAAATTGCTCACTACTCCTCACAAAGAAAAGGCGTACTTAACACGAGGCACATTGCTAGTGGTTTCTGCAGTTTTACATCCGGTTTAAGGGGTAACTAGAAGGTAACCCGTTCATTTGCACAACTAGTTCATCTATCGATACCAATCAATAAGATCTTTATCTATATTGACACCACCATCGCTTTTTTTTCATCTTTTAATTGAATCATTTTGTCCTTTTAATGTAACTTCACTGAATAGTATTTATCTTTTATTACTTTAAAATTGTAATTTGATAGTATTTTAAAATTAATCACACAAACACATCTTATCATTGTTGAGATCTACTAACTATGTCATCTCAGTCTATTACGTGAAACTCCTTTTCTTAATTTTGTTATATTTTGTTAATCTTCCATATTTATTAGACCACTTTGTTTATATTTATCGCTCTATCCATATAGATATCATATTGTTATACATATTGATGGTATATTCTCTGTTGTTGATTGAACTTTTTTTTTCCATTCGTGCTGCTCTATTTTTAGAATTTTATGTCAAATTATGGTGCTTCATGGTCCAACTTATTATGCTGTCCTCTCATCAGTGTAGTAAAAAAAAATTATCGATGGGTAGTCCTAGTTCCAGTGGCGGAGGACGAAAATATGCAAAGAAAAAACATAAAAGTTGAAACATATACGATGAGATAACATCAAATATAATAATGCAATTCATTTCACGTTCCAAGTTCCAAGTCCCGTTAGTAAAAATGAAATCTATTTCACTATAGATAACTTTCTTAAGAAGTCTACATCAGGACATGCATTTGCTTCTAAAATCGACTTAGGAATATCATCTACGAAATACATAGTGAAATCATTACTAAAAGACTTATGTGTCCTTTGTCTCTTGCTTCTTGTAACGCCCGTTTTGTCGCGGCGTTAGCGGGAAAACTAATCTGCTAAAAACCCTAATTGCGAAAATTTTGCTCTTCGGTTGAGTCTTGTCGTGTGCCAAGGTCTCGTGTCTCCCCTCCCACTTCCATCCCGGAGAAAACCGCGAAATCGGATTTCGAATCCGAGCCCTAAACCTCCCAGAACCAAACCCTAAGAAAAAGTCTGGTTTACCTCCCTTGTCCCGGGCCGTTTCTCCCTTCTCGGCCTGGTTCCTTCTCCCTTTTCCCTCCTGGGCCGCTGCCGGCCCAGTCCTCTTCCCCCTCGGGCTGAGCCCCTCTCGGCCGCCCTCTCTCTCCTCTTCTTTTCCCTGGGCCGCCCCGGCCCAGCTCTTTCTCCTTCTTGGGCCGCCTCGGCCCAGCCGCCTGCCCGGCCGCCTCCCTCCCGCTGGGCCGCGCCAGGCCGCTCGGCCCGGTCCGCGCCCGAGCCGCGCCGTCCTCTCTCTTCTCTCTCTCCTTCCCGTTTCTTCCCTCCCGAATCCTTTCCACCGCCGGCGCCGTTCCGTCCCGCCGCTGGCCCCCGCCTCGGCCCCGCCGCCTGCGCGCGTGCCGACAAGGCGCCGAGCGCGCCCCCTCGCCCCCTTCTCTCCTCCCCCGCGCGCGCGCGCCCTTGCCCGAATCGGCAAGGGGGCAAGTCCCCTTTCCCCCTTCTCTTTTTCTTTTCTTTTCTCTTCTCTCTCGGCAGCCGACCGCCGCCGACGTCACCCGCGGCCGCGCTTGGCCGCTAGCGCGGGGAGCGCCCGCGCGGTCCCCTCGCCGCGCTCCACCGCCTTTCCCCTCCGCCCCAAACCGACCTAACTTCCCCCTCTACAAATCCCCCCCCTTTTTTTTTTCTCTTCAACCCGCGCCGGCAAGCCAACTCCGCCGCATCCCCTCACCCGCCGGTGCCCGCCGCCGCCCGCTCCGGCTCGCCGCCCCACCGAAGCCCGCGCCCGTCGCCGCCCGCCGCGAGCCGCCCTCTCCGGGGCGAGCTCCCCCTTCTCCCCCTCTCGGTCCGACGTGGAGTCCACGTGGACGCCACGTCCGCCCGTCCGGCCCCACGGGAGACCGGTCAAGGTCTCCCGGTCCACCGCGCCCCCTCGCCGCTTGGGCCGCGCCCCGCTGGCCAGCCCGTCCGGCCTTTTTCCCGCGCCACGTCGCCCGTGGGCTGTGCCCCGCTCGGCTCCAGGCCGCCTTCTCGCGCGCTCGGCCCGTTTCACTCGGGCCGCGCAGCCAGTCACCCCCTCGGCCACTCGGCCTGCTCGGCCCACTCGGCCTGCTCGGCCATCGGCCTTCCTTGCTCGGCCCAGGCCGATCCCTTCGGGCCGCCGGCCCGATTAATCGGCCGCGCCCGTTCTATTCTTTGGGCTGCTCTAGGCCGCCAATAAAAGTCTATTGGCATCCCTCCTTCTTTCTTTTTCCAGGGAATTATTAATTGATTATTAATTCCTTTTCTTTATTCCAGAAAATCCTTTAATCTTCGGAAATTCATATCTTTTCAACCGTTCGTCCGATTTAACTCCGTTCCACTTCCAAAATTCCTCAAAAATCGAGATCTACCAATGGCACGCTTAGTGGTCTTTAATAGGGCTTCTTTTATCGCTTTGTTGAGTCGTCTCGTTTCGCGTGTAGTCTCGGAGCCCGAAGACCCGCAGTGCGCGGATTTCGAGGAAGAAGCTCAAGATCTCGAGCAAGGCAAGTCACCTTTGATCAATTGAACCCCTAATTTAAATTAAGTATTTTGATTCCGCAAACTATGCATTAATTAGGTCACACACTTGACACTTGGCCTCGGTTTGCAAGATAACCGCCAGGCCCTACCCATTTGCTGCATTCACCTTCCTTGATTATTGAATACCCTAACACCCTTGTCACCCCTCAGGGATGCCTCGGTATCCGTACCTCGCGTACGAATATCGAGACTCCCCTCAAACTTTAAAATTGATCACCTGGGTAAAACTTGAGTTTACAAAATGCTTGGAAAACCCGACACTTGGGTCGGTGCTTGAAAACTAAAGTGAGTTTCTAAAACTCGCGGTTCGGGAGACGTACTGGAGGTACGGTCTGCCCGTTCTCGCTCTAAGGACCGTTCCTTGGGAATTACATCCAAGCATATGTCAAGTACGACCACATGGGTGATATGGGACGCCCCTGGCTGAGTAATTAGCTAGGCCAGGGAAATCTTGATGCCAAGGGACAAGTGGATTCGCCGGGGTGGTGTCGGGGAGGACCCCTGGGCTTCCTGGCACAGTATGGTCTGGGACCTAACCTGGTGTTGGTCCGTGGGACCCCTCCCGTTGGCATAAGGTGACCCTGAGTCGGCTTTCGAAATGCCTTGTCGTGAAAGCCTTAAGGTCGCCAGACGTGACCGAGGGTCGCGGGCTGGGTGATTCGGGGTTAGTAACGTCGTGTGGGTAAAGTGTACCCCCTCTGCAGAGGTTAAAACTGTTCGAACAGCCGTGCCCACGGTCATGGGCGGATGTGAGGTGATTCCTTAGCGTAGTTTTATTGAACACCTTGTGAACTGCTGCTGGTGTGAGGTTTTCCGTTCTGTGCTTGGTTTAAGGCTGTTGAAGCAGCCGGGTCGGTGACGATTGGCAGGGAGCCTCTCGTACCGGCGTGTGTGACTTGTGGCTGTTGAAGCAGCCGGAGTCGGTGACGATTGGCAGGGAGCCTCTCGTACCGAGGTGCGTGAGTTGTGGCTATTGGAGCAGCCGGGTCGGTGAACGATTGGCAGGGAGCCTCTCGTGCCGACAAGAATCAATCGATACATTTTTCACTGCTCCGGCCGGATGAGACGCACTTTCTCATCCGTGTCGTTGAGAAGCACTTACTAGGATGTTTCTAAAGTCTTAAACTAAAACCAATTGTGAAAAACAACTGGCTTTCCCTTGAAGCTTGCTTTAAACACTTAATTCCCCTGACTTGCTGAGTACTCCCGTACTCACCCTTGCTCTATATAATTAAACCCCCCCAGTTCCCGAAGATGAAGAGGTGGACCCTGCTGGCGAAGAGTTCTTCCAGGAGCAAGCAGACTTCGAGTAGTAGTAGGGTTTCGGCCTTCCCCAAGGCTTTGCTTGTGGCTTAGGGCCAGTCGCCGCTTTCCGCTTCCGCCTTTTGTATTGCTGTTGCGGACTCGGGTTCTGTCCGCAGTTCCAACCCTGGTTGTAATCCTACTCTTAAATAAAGAGACCGCTGTTGTTGTGATATTCAATCTTCCTGTTGTACCAGCGCTATTTTCCTGGGACTGGTACAGGCATACAGGTCAATCTGGACCGCTCTATCCTGGTCTCCGCCTGGGGCCAGTTTGGGGCGTGACACTTCTCCTAGGAGCTTCACCGTCATTCTCTTTACTGACAAGTTCATGTGTATGTTAAGTTAGTTTTGTGGTGTGATTAAGGTAGAAATTATTTCATAAGGTTGACTAGAAGTACTATGTGTATCGATATCCTTTGTTGGAAAAAAGAGATCAAGAAAGGTAGCATTATGAGACTCCATAATTGTACGAATATGCATGTCAGGTATCTCAGATTTAACTATTAAAAACCTATAGGCAATGCTATGGTAAACATATCCTAGAAAGATATAGTCCACAATCTTAGGTCCTTGCGTTTCTTCATTATTGGTACATGAACTTCCACCAAACACCCCCATGTGCACAAGTAAGAAAATGATGGTTTTCCCCCCATACCTCATATGGAGTTTTATCCTTGTTTCTATTAGGAACTCTATTTAACACATGATTTGAGAACAAGAAAGCCTCCCCCTACCATGCCTTAGGTAGTCTCACGGTATCTAACATTACATTCACCAAGTCTGTCAGCATGCGGTTCTTCCTTTCGTCAATTCCATTTGACTCGGGAGAATAAGGAGGGTCCTCTCATGTATGATACCATGTTCCTCATGAAATAAGTCAAATTCATTTGAGAAAAACTCTCCACCATGATCAGATCTAAGTTTTTTTTATTTTTATGTCAAGTTGGTTTTCAACATCTCTCTTATAAATTTTGAAATAGTTAGAGTCTCATCTTTCATTTTCAATAAATATGCATAGCAAAATCTAGTAGCATCATCAATCAATGTCATCAAATATCGTTTTCCACCTTTCGTCAACATCCCATTCATTTCACAAAGATTTGAATGTAGGAGTTCTAAAGGCTCCAAGTTTCTCTCCTCGGCAGAATTGTGAGGCTTGCGAGGTTATTTTGATTGCACACAACTATGGTACTTAGAACCTTTGACAATAAAAAATTTAGAAATTAAAATCAAACTGGAAAGCCGAAACATCAAGCCAAAATTAATATGACATAAGCATGAGTGCCAAACATTAGCCTCATCATTGACATTGCCACAAATATGATTCACAAACTTATTGCATAAATCAAAAAGAAAAAAGCGGAACAAGCCTCTACGCACACAACCTTTACCAATAAAATATCCATGTTTAGACATGACTACTTTATTAAACTCAAACACCAACCTAAATCTGTCTCTACATAGACGGGAGCCACTAACGAAATTCTTGTCGATA
Source organism: Oryza officinalis (assembly GCA_008326285.1). Classification (NCBI taxonomy): domain Eukaryota; kingdom Viridiplantae; phylum Streptophyta; class Magnoliopsida; order Poales; family Poaceae; genus Oryza; species Oryza officinalis. The sequence continues at coordinate 37,484,854 of BDMV01000007.1, read as the reverse complement.
GTAGGGACATGCTGCATGTTCTTTAGTTGCATGATGTTTCCTGAAGTAAATTTAGATTTACCATACCAGCACCATGAACAGAAGCATATGACCCCTCCCCATTAAGAAGGAGGAATCCCGTGTGACCTGATAAGAAGAAAACAATAAAATGTCAGTACAAACATGTACATTGTCCCCTGTATCAACCCACCAATCAGTAGACTAATTAACTAAAAATACAATAGGTAAATTAATGTACCTGCTTCCTTCTCCAATGTTGCCAATGGTCACGTGTGTAGAGTTAGAAGTTTGCCCTGTAGGTGCCTTGATCCTCTTGTGTTGTGGACACTTCTTGGCTAGATGATCAGGCAAGCCACACACATAGCAAGTTTTGTCGTCCTGGTTCGGATTGTTGCTGTTGTTCTTCTTCTTTTTAAAGTTGGTGGTTGTTAGGCTTTGACAAATTTTCCCTTGTTCTTGTATGGGGCCTTGTGCACCACATTGTCATTAGATTGCCCACCATTGCCATTTGCTTAGACACGACGTCTTTTCCCCGAGCTTTCTCCTCAACATCAAGAGACGCTATCAACCCCTCAAAATGTACTCCTGTCTCTTGTGTTTGAGTGCAGTACCAAAACTTCTCCATGAAGAAGGTAGTTTCGTAATAATGCACACAACCACAAATTTGTCGGGTAAGACACACTTAAGGAGTTCGAGTTCCTTAGTGATGGTCTGTATCTCATGAGTCTGCTCAACTACAGAACGGTTTTTAACTATCTTGAAGTCATAAAACTGCTCCATGACATACATATCATTGCTATCTTGAAATCATGAAACTGCTCCATGACGTACATATCATTGCTAGCATCAGTAGAACATAATTTCGCATTTAGTGCATCCCACAACTCCTTAGCATCAATCATGTACATATACAATTCGACCAGATGTTCACCAAGAATGCTAAGAATGCATCTCACAAAGAGAGCATTGGCTTCCTCAAATTCTTTTTGCTTTTCGGCAATAAGAACTCCTCCAGGTTTTCCATTACTAATCAAAAGCACTTCATAGCCGTCAGCCACAGAGTGACTATAATCTGCCATCATTTAAAGTGCACACTGGCGAACTTATCCGACCTCAGTGCACATCGGCAAAACCAGTCAGAGTAAAACCACGGTGCTTATAATAAAGTTTTTGGATTGATGGAAATATAAGTACATATAGATTTACTTTATTTCATAAATAAATCATGATATTAAACATGTAAACTACCAGAACCATATCATACAATCTAGATATGTAAACTAGACATGTAAACATAACCAAATTGAATATGTGAAACATCTTGGCTATGTGCCGTCAGTTCTGGTTTTGCTGCAGAAGAGGTTCGACTTGCCTGGGAGCAACATGTACCGCAAGAACAACTCACGGTACTGTGTGTTGGCGTCGACACGTAGCATCTGAGCGAAGAGGACGACGAGCCGTTGTGGAAGACCAGCGAGCAGTCACATGAAGCGCTTCCCAAAAACCTTATTCCCGGTGCAGGATGTTGAGGCGAAGGTTACAGAGACCTACTCTCCCGATCGCTGGTGCTCACCAACGAACGGGACGGAGTAGACTACGAGAGACGACGCAGTACAAAGGAGGCAAACCCTAGACTGTTTGTGTGTGTGTTGCGAGGAGACGACGACAACAGGACGCGTGATCAGGACGCCCGCACGATCTCCATAACGCGTAACTGAACTAGAAAAGTTGCACGTAATCTATCCTGACTCCACGCCGCTCTACGCACCGGATAATTCGACTTCTTTCCAAAAACAAACACTAAATTTTGCAATAAAACAAAATTGCAAAAGGAAGCTGTGTCTATGCAAGGATGAGGAACCGTAGACCATTCACGGGCATGTCTTGTATGCGCGTCTTCTTGCCAGGTGAGGCGAGTGCGCATGCGTGTTCCTCTAGTTTTTTCCACCACACATATATCAAGTGGATAAGAGAGCACTCTCTCTTTTAAAGAGGTCTCCCTTTGCTAAAATAGGCAAGGTGTTACTAAAGTTTCTCATGCATGCTTTCCCATATGAGCCTTACCCCATCTATTAAGTCAAACAATCCTTGTTGCAAACTGTGTTTCTTGTAAATAGCAGATTATGATATACTAACAAGGTATTACAGTTGCAGTTTTAACGCTTCACTTGATGCAATTTCAAATATGAGCTAGATTATAGAACTTTACTTATGATAATTGCAATTGATATTTGTCCTGCCAAACTAGGAATTTCTGACCACAAATTCTCAACTTGCCAAAGCTTGCGACAGAAAACAAAAAAAAAGAGAATAATTATGCTCACTGCTACAAAAACGATTTTTGCGGACACACCCCCTATTTTATTCAGGCGGACAAAAAGAGCGTCTGCATGCAAAAAGATTTGGATGTTGTTTGGTTAAGACCCACGTAAAAAAATCAATTTTCGTAGATGGTCCTCTTAATAGACCTGCATGCAGAAACAACTTTCCATGCCTCCACATTTTCCCTTTTCTTTTTAATCGGCCTCTCCCTACTCCCTTCCCCTCTACTTCTCTCTCCCTCTCTCACTTAGAATTTCTCCCCCCTACTCCTCCTCTACCTCTCCCCCTCTGCCTCCTCTACTTCTCCCCCTCCAAATCTACGAGGGGAGCCAACGGCAGGGCGACGCTGTGATGGGAGCCGATGGAGGGACGGCGATGGCAGTCTTATGCAGGTGACGATGACTACGGCTGGCGGGTAGGGCAGAGCTCGAGGGCAGCGGATCCGGTGGCACCGTCCTCGACCCCGGGAGGGGCGACAACGACTGTGGAGCTCGAGGGCAGTGGATCCGGCATCGCCGCCCTTAGGAGGGGCGAATCCATCGCCCTTGGCCCCGGGAAGGGCGACTCGAGGGCAGCGTATCTGGCGACACCGCCCTTAGCCTCGGCAGGGGTGATGGCGAGAGCAGAGCTCGAGGGCGGTGGATCTGGCGGCACCGTCCTTGGGAGGGGTGGATCTGCCATGACGGTGATGGCGGGCGATGAGCTTGAGGGGGATGGGAATGGGAGATAGGGTTTTGGGATCTAGTGTTTCGGGAGCTAGGGTTTTGGGATTTTGGTTTTTTTGGAATTTTTATTTTTTAGCTATTTTTTCTTTTCGCATGTGGGTGGCTTAACTGACCACCCGCGAAAATCAATTTTTGCATGCAGGTGCGTTGCCCACATGAAAAAGTTTTGATTTTCGCAAACATCGTCCGCCTTTAAAAATACATTTTGATCGTATGGAAAATGCTTTTATGTAGTAGAGCCTTCTTAACGGTTGAGAAATCAAATTAAGTAGGCCAGTTACCACCCCTATCTTCCCGCTCTGGCGGTCTGCTCATGAGTCGTGACCCTGCTTCTCCTCCTGAAGTAGGCAAGCCCCCATGGCCAATGCGGCCAACATGGCCACCAGTGATGGGCAGTGTGGCAGGGACCAAGGAAGCCAGGGGTCGTGATGGTCCGGTGGCTGTGCGGCGTTGCGGTGAGGAGTGGCGAGGCAATGGCACAGTGATGCGAAGGAAATACCCTTTCTAGCCCTAGCACCTGCTTTTGCTTCCACCAGACCACCCCTACGACTTGGGCTTCAGTGACTGGGCTGGGTGGAGGTGTCTCTAGGCCAAATTCTTGGGACTACCCCTAGCTCACTATCAATAGTGATATTCTTCTCCTTAAGCAAATTCGTGAGCTTCCACTTTATTGAGCGTACGCTATATTTATGCTACGATTGTGATTAGATGTTATAGTTATATGGAATATTTATCGCTAGAGATTTATTATAGGTTATGATTTTATATGATATTTTGTTTTCCTTATCTTTAGAGATTACTCTTAATGTCCGACTTATCATGAGGATCCATACAATCATCCCATCCACCACATCTATGATTCTATTCCCCTCTCATATTCTTACAGTCAGCTTGATTTCTCCTAGTGCATATGTCGTGGATGGTGAAGATGATTTATATGTGATTTCCCGTGGATGGTAAAGATGATTTATATGTGATAACCAGCATTTAATTACACGTTCATATCTTAATTAGGGTAAACTTTGGCAACAAAATCAGCCCATCCTTTGTTTTTGTTGACGCCGAATCCGTACTACCGATGTGGACCCGGAGCGCGGACACACGAAGGCCTGGGAGATCTGCTTAGCTCTAGTGCAGGTCCTAAAATTGATGAAATGCGGGCATGCCAGTCAGTTTGATCCTGCCACTGACAAGATATGCAAAACAGCAGAACATATAGCGCATCGGCCTATCGGCTGATAGCAAAAACAGCCTATCAGCCGATGAGCCGATAGGGCAAAAATAGCCGATCGGTTGATGAGTCGATGGCGTGGTTCCAGCCGATGCCGATGCCAGCCGATGCAATTAGGGTTTCGAACCATCGGCTATGTACTGAGCAAATATCTATATGGAGGCGATCGGCTGATGATAACATGATGATATAGCAATGTAATATAGTATAATCCAAATATATGATAAAATAAACATTGATCTGAAGATTAGAACACACATCGGCCAGAGGTCCGATAGCATAAACTCTCAATAAGCAGATAAACAATAAATACTCTATTGTCATCGGCCAGATCCAATCTATATGTAAAACTCTTGGGCCGATGCAACGTCCAGATAACTCACCGACAGAAACCCCGGTGAAACCCTTATTGGCAATCGACAGGCAGGCTAGAGATTACGGTTCTAATCACGACTTAGTGGCACTAAGTATGAAAAGAAACGCAAGATCTAGACAATCAAGCCCTCGACTGATTTTCGGGGTGGTGAATACCTTAGCCAATCTAATCTAGCAAGGCGATTTAGTCGATACCGGCGTGAACCCTAAAGCGAATCTCGGCCGATAAGACTAAATCGAGAAGCCGAACCAGATTGACTAAAATATATGATAGTAGGTGCTTACGTTGACGAGATCAGAACGCAGAAGCCCTAGCTCTGACAGCGCAGGCAGCCATAACGAGACTTACCCCTCGTGGGAAGGGCATGGACTCGCCGAAGAAGACGAAAAGTAAAGGTTGGCGATGCGCCGAAGTTGTATTGATCGTGAGATAAAAATTACATGAACCTCGGGCTTACATATTTATACCCATAGGCTAACAAAGATCCTAACAGAATACGACTCAAACTTTCCTAAAGATAAAAGGAAACAGATAAAGTCCTTATTGGACACTAAACACACTTTTCTAAAGATAAAAAGGAAACTAACAAATTCTTCTAATTAATAGATACAAGCCACATCCTCGTCAAACTCAGTCTTCTCCGGATAAGATCTTCCCGAATCTAACAAGAATCCGACTGCTGTTGGTGGCTGTTTTAAGAAAACCCTCATCGGCCGATGTAGAACTCTAGGCCGATACTAGCTTTGAGCCAATATGAACCTGGGCCGATGAGGACTTCGGGGCTTACCAAATTCTGGTGTTAACAGTTTTACATCTAAGTTCCCTAGAATATTTTTCCTTAAGTTTTAATACAATAATAGTTTAGTTTAGCTTGGTATTTATATCATACTTATACTTATAGATGCTTTTGGTCTGTCTAGATGTGAGGACCCAAAAATAGGACCCGATGTGAGGGCCCAAAAATAGGATCTCCCGTGTATAAGTGCTAGTTCAGGATCAAGCTAGCCCACACAGACACAAAGATAATATCACAGCCAACATCACGAAGAAAACCTAATATTTATTAATAAAATGACTGTGATAAGCCTTATGGCTAGAGTTTATATTTATTCTACCATGAAAGACGTAAGAAAAATAATAAAGTAGCAACGGAAAATAAGATAAACGTGTAGTAGTTCCATTCAACTTGCCACAGGCAGTCAACTGGGACACGCAATCTATTCCTCATCTTCAGCAGCAAACTCTTCAGGAAACAGTGGAAACCTTTCTTCTGGAATGAGGGAATTGCAAGGTGAGTACATGGAATACTCAGCAAGTACACGAAAATATGCATATGCACCACTAACAAAGAAGGCAATGATTATTTTGCATAACACATCAATTTGCACTTGTAAACAATTTGTAAACAGATGTTTAAAACAACAATTATAAATAGCAGGTGTTACCAACCATCCATCCACATAGGATTTGTCTACACAGGACCACACAACTATATTTATTAATTTGCCACAATTCATTCCTAGTTTTCACAAACTACCCCTCATGAGAAATCAGCGAGCATGTCCATGACCAGCTATTCGAATAGATTAGTTTAACACCTTGCAGAGGTTGTACAACTTTACCCACAAGATACATCGTCTTTTTAACGGCCAAGCGCAAATGTCACACTTCAAGTTGTGTGTGGCCAAGGAGACTGTAACAAGGCTTTTTAGACACTCTGATTAACCCTTAGCTCCACTCAATAGGCTTAGGGATCTGGTTGGCCCAATTTTTCGGTGAGTTAGGGATAACTACGATTTAAGAGAAATGTTGATGATCCGACTATAACCGTACAAGACGTTGTTGTGTTGCGCCTTAGCGATTGATACACCTCTCCGTGGGTTGTTGATCTTGCCGGTGCAAATCAACCTTATTCCTGCAAGAAAATCAAAGAAACAAGTAAGAAAAAGATAAATGCAATCTGATATTGCAAATAGGAATTGAATACAAATGATAAGTTGGGATTCCAAAAACGAGTAATTGGGTGGTCTAGCTGATACACGTAACTACAAGGTAAAATAGCAATGGCTAAAACTTTAATTTAACAAAACCTGAGAAACCCTAAAGGGGTACCTAGCTATTTAAGGAGGTGAGAGAATAACCAAGGGGTCCTTAGGGTCGTGCTCCACCAGATTGGTGGACACCCAACATGGGTCCCACTTGGGCCAGGGTCCCAGATGAAGTTACAAGCCCTTAGGCCCATTATAGGTGACGCAACATCTTGTTTCTATGATTGCGGCCGACTAAAATGGAATTTGGAGAATAAACTGGATCCATTTCAAAGAGAACTCCAAGAGCTTTCCATCAAGTACTCATGGGCCCAAAACGGAACTCGTATGCATATTTGGCGGCCATTTGAATTCAGCAGTGTAGCAGGTGGCCGAATTAAATTCCAGAACTTGGACAGCTTGATCTTGACATCTTCTGGTTGGCCTGTGAGGTGATCAACGGTTGTACCCATAGTAGCCATGGTCACATCATTAGCTAAGTCCTTCGTCCTTCAGGTTGCGCTATGATCCAATCGTTGTGATGTTGTTTTGTTGCCCCTCTTTCCTGCATTCGATGAAAAGAAGCTCAGGAATTCATGCATCCTCCATGGCTGCAGGTGTAGGATGAAGCGTTCGAATGTCTGAATTATAGATATCCCTGTAGGCCTAGAAGAACAATTTTGAGCCAGAACATAAACAAATTCAGCTTAACATATAAATAACCGACTGAATATTAACAATCAGCAAAATCATCTTATAGAGACTGCTCATTTGTTAAGAAAACACTACCGTTAAGTTGTTCCTTCAAAAAAAGAAAAGAAAAGAAAACAGTACCATGCAACACAAGCAGCACTGAAATGCTTATGTTGTTACTCCATGCAGAAGCACCATACAACGAAAGTACTCTAACACACAACAGGAATAATCTCTAGAAGACCAAAGAATTTGCAAAGAACCAGGCACCCTGATCCTTGTTGCAATCCACCAAAATAGTGAGGTTGGCACATGAAAAATTACAATCCCTAAAGCGTCAACATGCACTAAGGCATTTTGTCGAGCAGGTGACCAGCAGACCACGCAAGGGATGGAGGAGAGGGCATACTGTAAGAAGCACGCCTTCTTGGGCAGCAAGAACGAGTGACAGTGCCGACAGCGGGATCGCACAGTCCTGCAGGGGGCTGGCAATGGCTGTGAAGGATCACGAAGGCAACGGGGGCGGGAATGGTATGGATGAGCAGAGGCATGGCAGGGATTAATAGCCACGGCGATGTTGGGCGCACTGGTTTCATGACTTTTGCTAGTGGCTAGCTATAGGAGGTGGCCATGATAGGACTACCAGAAGTGCTGACAGTGGGATGGAACAGGAAAGGAGATGGGGGACAAACGACAGCAACGTGACGGGGACTAGTGTCGGCTAAGAGCTGCCGAAGTAGGTAGGGCACCACCGCCCCGGAAGAGCACGACGACGCGATGATCATTAAGGACTAATATGAATACCAAAATTACCCCCAAACTATTCAGCTAGAGAAGTACTAATATACCCTTGTGAATCAAGTAGAGAGCGCTGCAGAACACCTGTTGAAAATAGAGATCGGTTGTTCAGTACTGATCTAATGGTCTGGAAAACATCAACCACTCGATTAATAGATGATCTAATAATGAATAATGCTTCTATGATTCAAAAAAGTTGAATATATGGTCTTGTTTTGAGATATCTGCTCTTGATGGTATAGTTTTAAAATATTTGCTCTAATAGCTTTATGTACATTTATTTAGGTACCCAATGTGGATTCGTCCCACTGCGAAACTTGTCACTACCTTTACAACACAGGCACACATTCGACACAAGCTGTCTAGGAAAATAAAAGCAATCAACTCAAGGCTTGAGGACATCATTGAAAACAAACATAAATACAAGATGGAGGAGGCAAGCACGAAGACAGATGTGACATGGAAAGCTTCTACATCAATATCTTACACCCATAGAAAGTTGTAAGTAGACAGAAGTACCTTTTGCAATATTTATCTACCCATAATAGATCTCTAGTATACTTCGGATTTGGTGCTTTGATTAATCTTCTGTAGAAGTGAAGACTTAGCTATACTAACTTCAAGTTTCAAATTTGTGGAACTTTATCTTTTAGTTACTTTAAAATCAGAAACTTGAAGTTCAACAGAAAACACTTGAATTCCAAGATTTAAGTTTGAGAATAAAAAAAATCAAATTATTGAACTTCAATTATAATGATTTTAAATCTGATTTACCGCAAGGTCTTCCTGACTTTTTTAGGCAGTTTTTCGTAATCTAGGAATAAGTCTACCCCCACTATCAGGTTTATCTAAAATCACCACTCAACTCATATAGTGGACACCATTTACACTTCGACTTTTAAAACCATTCATTTACCCATCGATCCAAACCAGGGGTTTTCCTTTATGTGGTGCTGGCAATTTAGTTATGAAAAAAAATTTAGTCCCCACATGCCAGCCAGTCTAGAGATGAATGGCAGCCTGAAATTTCGAATTCCCGCCCTGCGCGGATAATAATTTTTCCCATCCCTCGTTCCCACTTCAAAAAAATCATTTAGACCTCAAATCATATATGTAACTACTATATATCAATATATTAGCATATCCATTAAAAAAACATATATCTACTAATCCACATGACAATGACACAGTATTGTCATTCATCTGCTAAACATGGCACGGTCAGAGCTTTAGATATGCACAATCTACTATTCCTATATATGTGTCACCGTTAGCTGGGATTATATGAAGCCACATCATCAGAAATACCACACAGCCATTGGATCGTTGTGCACCTTAAATATCGGCCATCGATACAATAGAAAGGTTTAACTGTTGTCTCAAAAACTGAAATTAATGCTCAAAGAAACTGTCAAATAATCACTCACTCTAATCTAACCGCTCCTAATTCTCTTCAATAATTCAGAAATTTGAGCACAAAATCCACCTCCACTCAACTGCTTCTTTTATCTTATGTCAACTATGAACTTTAGAACTGTAGGTCTCAAACCATGTGTCAGTTGTTGAGACATAGTAAAGTTGTTTGTATTAAAAATGAAAGCTGTTGAGGCATAGTTTGACAACATTTCTAGATCGAGGTAAGTTCTATCGATGACATTTTTATCTTTCTAATGTTCTCACTAATTATGTTTTCTCACACTTCATCATTTTTGTAAACTTTTTCTCACTTAACACAAATATCTTCTTAATCTATCATATTGCTCTATTAGGTTTTTTCATCACGTTATATTTCATTAAAAAGACATTTCTATATAATCCCGTCGCACGCTGGGTATTATCTAGTTTGCATTGGATTTAGACCCCTATGCCCATTAATTGGGTCTTTGGGGAACAGGGGATGGTCCGCATCCGCTATACCCGATGGGGAATTGTATTCCCCCATTTGATTTCCCATGGAGAACCAACTATAGTCATACCCTTCCCCTATTGGGAGAATTCCTTGCATGGAAGCGGCCCCCATTGACACCTCTACCAGCCACTGATACCTTACTCCACTCCTCTTTCTCCCTTTCTCTATCCAAGCCAACTGCCACCTTCCTTGGCCGGTGCTCGCCTGCCACCTCCCTCCACCACACCACTCTCTTCCTTGACCACCATGCGTCGCTGTTAGGGGAGCAGCTTCGCCCTCGCCTGCCAAAGTAGTCCCTCCCCCCCTCTCGTGGTCCCTATGAGGCTCCATGGGGAATCTCCGAAGGGACTCCAGAACGGGCTCCGAAGAAGCCTTTGGCAAGGACCCTGAAGGGTGCTTCGGGAGGAGCCCCCAGACTCAGCAACTCCAAGAGGAGGGTTACCTCAGGAGAAGGCCTCCGAATAGGCTCCGGAGATAGGGTTGAGCCCATGGTCAGGGGGGAGACTTTTATGGCGCATTTAAGGCCCTCAACCACCATTGACGCCCGTGGCAGTAGCAAGCCAGGCTGATGCCAAGGCGCCTCAATACCGTGCCCTGGCCTCGAGCCGCTCACCCCAGGAATCACAGGATATGCGGGAGATGCTGGTTTAATGGGGGCCATCCCATCCTTGGACCCCTAGGGTTTTACCTTATTGCCCTTGGGGCTTGGGCCACCTGCTAGTCTCAGCCCCGTGGGCAGGGACTAGAAGGGCACCATTGTAACTTCCCATATGGTTGTTAGGAGTATATAAGTATAACCTGCCCCCCTTGAGGAGGTAGAGCAACAGAAGCAATAGAAACATCCACATTCATTCTCCCTCTGTGTTTGATCCATGTTGAATTTTGTTCCAATAGTCGCATTATCCCCAAGCTCCAACTGCCACTCCTCTTCTTTCTATTGATTAAATGATGAGCCAGGGCTTGGCACGTTGAGCTGTGAGACACATAGTGATACGTACCCTCCGACCTCTAGAACGGTGCAGAACATAGCACCACATCAATCATCATACCACGTGTGAATTGATGTCGGTGAGATGAGAAGGGTAGTGTATTCAATTTGGTGGTTGGCTGAATGGCTCAGTCAACCTGCAGACGTTGGTTAACAAATGTGTTGAGCACATTATGTGCAACCCGCAATGACACCTACAGATGCACCGATGTAGGGAGTGATAGATGCCACCGAATGAACACTTGGGAGGGACCTTGTGGCTGGTTTGTCCTAGACTCGGCATACTAACGCTATAGAGACGACAAGCAATTTTGGGATTGGAGAGTGAATAGAATTTGGGACAAGTAGCAAGAAGGAGAAAGATGTAGAATATAGACGATAGGGTTACTTGATTGATTTTGACGATTGATTGGTTGTTGTTTCAATTGGCCTTGGCCCCCTATATTTATAAGAGGGGTGGACTTGCTTCCCAAGGTATTTTCCACGTCCTATTAGTCTTAGAAATTAACTAGGACTCAAGAAATTCTGGTCTAAAATAAGGGAACACAAGAAATACCTAAATTGGACTCAGACTCTGTGCTGAAGGTCTGACCGCCCAAACACTTGCGATCTGACCACAGTTCATTGTTCTATCTGACCGACCACCAATGGTGGTCAGTACGGCTGTCGTGGGAAATACTTGGTAGTTTCCAAATTTGACAAGAACTTGCTATAAATTCAAACTAGTGCCAAATTTGAGTGTCAACAAAATGCTCAGCAAAATCGAGATAGATAAATCAAAATGGGCATTGGAAAGGTTCAATCAAGCATGATTGCATCACAAGCTAGCCCAAAACTCCTCGTTTGATATATGCAAGAGAACTAGATATCTCCTTGTTCTTGTCTAAAACCAGATATGGAGGTTGAGTTGGGTGGTCTATGAGAGGTTAGGGAGGGAGGCGGAAGCTGAGAAATCGTGGCTAGAGCTATGAGAGAGAAAGAGAGAGAGGGGGGAGTATGTAACACGTGGGGTCTCTGATTTTTTATAAATATTTTTTTGATGGGCTTCCACATGGGTGCCAGCTAGGCAAAACCACCAGTTTATGTTAGAAGGGGTTAATAATGGGTGCCAGGAGTGTATATTAGATAAATGCGATAGTTGAGGGGGTAATTAATATGGGCTTATTCCTTTATATATGTACTTGAAGAGGTATCATGAGGCAAAATTTCTTTTGTAGAAATTGGAACATTTGAAATTGATTAAAAATATTCCTTTGGTAAATAATACTAAAGAAGTCCTTTTGGTCACGTCACCTAAGGTGGCGGCACAGCAAGGTAATATTGCCATGTGGCATGCAAATTCATGCAGCTCTACTTTTGATGTAGCAACCATAACAAATTTTACCATGTTGAAGTTTTTGATAAGAGTGGTTGTGTTATCCTATCACGCCAATAGGAATAATGTAGCCAAAAGATTTGGAATTGGACATGAGCTATGTAATGGTTTATTTTAAAATTATATTAAAAATGCTAAAATAAAAGGAAGGAAAAGGTTTACTTTAGCCCTGAAAATGGAACCTTGAATTCCATCCTTTAAAGGAATCGAAACCCGTATAAATAACCACAGAATGGTTTTATAAGTGATATTGCTACATGGACACTGATATGCATGCGATATTGTTTACATGGCTAACACGTTAGCCCATTTTCCCAAGCCAACCCAACAACACCTTCCTCTTTTTGAGCAGTGAACCCAGGAATTATGTGTTAAAATTAATGTGCTTTGTTTTCAAGCTGTCTAACTTCAAGTTTGGCCGAATTCTTTATTATGCCAATGTCCTTATCCTAGTTTGTATGACCTAATAAAATCGCTCTAGGTTGTTATCTACACTAGTATTCATCTTTTTTTTGGGTGGGGAGGAGGGGGTGTAAGAAAACCCAATTTCATACTTAGGGGTAAGGTAGACACCTAATCTAATACATCAGGTGGTTGTAGACTTTTTCCTTTAAAAAGCCCATGAGGTTTCACACCTAAAGGTTTCATGTTCAGATCTCTTTACGATACTTGAAAAGGTGCAAAGAGATACCACTACTTACAAGTCAGAGGGAAGGCAAAGAAAAAACTCTTTTAGTCGACTACATTTTTGACACGGTTAGGATATAGTTGTCGGTTATTAAAATTATACTTACTATTGTTGATAATAATGTTATAATGATTCAACCACAGGGAATATTTGCATGAGTCAGACGTGCCGATTCATGTGGAAGAGCAAAAAAAACTAGAGAAAGTCCTTGATACTAAACCTGAAGATCTCCAGGGCAAAGAACACCATCCAGTTGTAATCTCTGTGTTTGGAAAAAGTGGTGTTGGCAAGACAACTCTTGTGAGAAAAATATTTAAAGAAATAGGTAAGCAGAAGTACTTCGATGTTCAAGCCATGGAGTGTTTTGCTCCTTACCTAACCGCTGCCAATATCACACAACAAATTGTTCAACAACTAACAGAAGACAACGAGAATTGCCCCAGAAATCTGGTCACCAAAATGTTAAAAGAGAAATTAGAAAACAAGAAGTATCTGTTGGTGATAGATGGTGAAGTTAGCGGTACTGAATTGAACAACATTTTGACTTCCCTCCCTAGTGGTCATGCAGATAGTAGAATAGTTCATATCACAGAAAGTAAACCAGAAGAGCCACCTAGCAACTATCATCATGTCACCATTGAGTTAAAAACAATTGAAAAAAATGAAGCCAAAAAGATGTTCCTACTCCATATGAAAGTACAAAATCTAGGCATTGAAAACCATGAGGAAGACATTTTTCAGATTACTGGAGGGTTACCACTTGCAATTGCTCTTTTATCAGGTCTTATGAAAACCAAGGAGTCCCCTGGTGAGTGGCAGAAGGTATTTGAATATCTTAAGTCCAACCAATCAAAGCAGCTTGACGATATGCTCTCAATTTGCTTTGATGATCTTCCACATGAGCTGAAATGTTGCTTCCTCTATCTTGCTGCATTTCCAGCCAATGTTACTATTGAGGCACGCAGCCTAGTGTCTATGTGGGTAGCAGAGGGATTTCTAAGGTCAAAAGTTGGTAAGTCAATGGAAGACATTGGATACTTCTACTTAAAAGAGTTGTCAGCTAGGAATCTAGTCAATCTGGTTCAAATGGATGATGATTCCAATGTTAGCAATATGTTTGTTACCATCCAAAACAAAGTCCATGAATTTTTACAGTTTGAAGCTCATGAGGCAAGCTTCCTAGAGGTACATAGTGGTGATGATATCCCCACATTGACAAGTGCTCGTCGTCTCTCGTTACAGAATTACACTGATAAATATGCTGTTTTGGCAAATCCATTGCCGAAGCTAAGATCCATCTTCTCCCAGTTTGAGCAAGAGCCTAAAGATGATTTGGAGACCATAGATAAAGGCATCCAAGTATATGTATGTTGTTCCCATCAACAAAGTGCAGCTTCTATGCAGAAGAAGAACATCAAATCTCACATAAAAGAGCTATTGCATGGATCTGAGTTCCTCCGTGTTATCAATATACAAGGCATTGAGATAGGTGACAGGTTGACACGTGCAATAGGCAAAGCCGTTCACCTGCAATACCTTGGAATCACATCTTGCTCATTGGAAAACATCCCCTCATCCATAGGAAATCTTACAAGCCTTCAAACATTGGATGTTAGGGAAACTAATGTGCGGAAGCTCCCAAAGGCATTTTGGATGATCAAGACACTAAGGCATGTCTTTGGTTTTGTCCTCAAATTACCCAAGCAAACTGTCAATTTGAAGCAACTACATACACTTGACTCCATAGAGCTTGATGATGTCGAGTATAGCTTGGACAATACACTTGGAGAGATGATCCATCTTGAGTGTTTAGTTATTTGGAATCTCAAAGTGGGCAATGCCAACGCTCTGTTAAGTGCTATCACAAAGCTGGAGAGCCTTGGGACGCTCAACTTACATGGTGACAATATTCCATCAACTGTATTCACTACCTTGTCCTTGCGTCGCCTCAAGTTTATGGTTCTAAATGGGAAGTTGCAGGATTCATCTGAGCAACTGAATGATGGGTTAACCCTTCCTAATCTGACCATGCTTTCATTGATGAAAACAGAAGTAACACAGGAGTTTATTAGCAAGCTGGCAAAGCTTCCCTCTCTTGCCACACTTGCTTTGTGTCTGGGATCCTACAAGGACCAGGAACTTGTCTTCTCTTCTAATAAATTCCGATGTCTAAAGAAGCTCAAGGTCGACGTGGAGGAATTGAACAAAGTCGAGATAGAGTTGAGTATGCTTCCTAAACTCAAAAAATTGGAAATCAGGTCACACGACACTCATCACTATCGTGAGCGTGAAGTGACTCCTGAGGAACATGAACAGAAGAAGTTGATCTCTTGGAAAAAAGAAAATGATATTCAAATTGAATGATGAAGTCCCTCTGGTGAGATACCACTTATCCCACTGTGTATTGTTGGGTTCCATATATGTGTAGTGCCAAGCAGCTCTCTAGTTAATATATTCATAGTGTTGTACTGTCTATGTGTGGATTGATCGTAATATTTGTCTGACCCATGCGCGGTCAGTGTTTGTCGTGTGTATAATAAGCTCGTGTAATAATGTGGCAAAAAGTGTGATGATTACCCTGCCACAAGTTAATGCATTTCTATACTTAATTAATGTGTGTTACTTAAATAATAAGGGGATTCCACAAAAGCATACCGAGAATGTAAAATGACGTGTTGTTTTAGCTTGTGGCAACCGTTAGCAGAGTGAGCATGAACAACGATCTCGTCAAGCATTGGCTTTGGTTCTGTTTATTGCTAGTACTAAATTTTGAAATACGGCAAAAACATTGAAGAAATGAGATGTATTTTTTTCAAGCAAAAAGATATGTATTTTTCACAAAAAAGAGAAAAGTATGTATTTCTAATACTTCTAATATAATATACTATAAGAGAAACATAAATATAGGGGGCAAACTGTGTTCTTACCCTACTTTTAAATGCAGTTGTGATTATGTCCTTGCTTTTTAGGGTTTATGATTTTACCCCTGTTTTTTTTAAAATGAAGCTCCAGTTTGCCCCTGTTCTGTTAAGTCACATTCATGGTGTTAAGTTTGTGGTAAGAAGACAGGAATACTCTTGGATTATTTTGCATATATGCCCTTACTTTTGCTCATCCCTTCGTATTTTTTTTTCTCTTTTGACCTTAAGGATTTTTTCATGAAATTGGTCCTATTTCCAACCTGATCTTTTACACGATTCAAACCAAATCTAAATTTTGATAAACTTTTACAGAATTTTGATTGAATCTGAGACAACTTGCATAAATATTCAAACAAAAGGAGATAGGGGTTTAGATCGTGGAGGAATTAAAAAACATTGATTATATTATTTCAACTGAATGTATTGGTGTAGGATCACACAGCAAGAACTAAGCCAATCAAAGGGGGTGAATGGTTGAAGTACCCAAAAACTAAAACATTTAGCGAAATTAAAAGTTACCCTTGAATCGATGGAGATCGATCTGACCAGAGTAGATGCGCTGGTCTGACCACCTGGAAGCCTTCGGTCTGATCGGCGTTGAAGCTATGGTCTAACCGCCTGTTATCACCTGTCGCCGCCTTCGCCACCTCCGGTCTAATAGCTTTTGATTTGCCGGTCTAACTGGTGCGATGCTGCCGGTCTGACCGCCGATGTCCCACCGGTGCGACCGTCGAAAACCTGAGCAAACACAAATCGAAGATCTCTCAAAGTAGATTGAACTTTATTGTTTCTATTCCTGTTTACAAAGTGCAACAACAACACTCATCTCACAAATCTCGACTAAACTTCTCTCAATTCTACTCTCTGAAAATTGATATCGAGAGGCTTCAACCTCCCTCTCTATTTATACCCATAGATCCATAGTCTAAAGCCACGAATCCAATTGTACATGAGGTCCTAATCATCTAGGAAACCTTTCCGTACAAGAAACAAACTTAACAAACTCCAATCATACCAAATTTGGACTCCTTTTAAATTTGACTCCTCATCCCATACGCACACAATATCTCCATCGTATGCCATATGGAATCTTCATCAACCACATGCATTGTTCTTTAGCCTAAACATCCCACATGATATCCCGACCGTCCGGACATCATCTTCTCCCAAGTTAACTTCCGATCCATCATCGCCAATGCTTTCCCAAGACATCAAGACACACCTACACATGAATCAAACAAGAAACCATATCTGAGCACAAATTCTCTCTAACTTAACTCAACATTAGACACGACAATATTACATATGTATAGAAATCATCTGGAAGTCATAAACATGAATTAATCACGAGTATCCAAATAAACAACCCAAAACCGAAACAGTCACAAAGCCGATCGGTCAGACCATCGGGCTGGCCGGTCTGATTGCGTAGTACACCCGATCTGACCGGTCCACATGGCCAAAAACACCTGTTCATCACCTGAAAATACTATTCATCATAACCCCGGTCTGACCACTGCAAAGCCACTTCACCAATAATCTCCAAATATCAAAACTAATTATCCCACATGCCAATTGTTCATCATAAAATAACAATCAAACACACTTTGATTTTACAATCTCTCTTTTTGATGAACACATTGGCAAACCCATCAAAAATATGTTGTTTTGGTTTTTGAAAAAATAAAAACAAAGAAGTGATAGAAAACATCGGAGTGCTAAAAAATTCAAAAGAAAACTTCTCTCCCTTTTGAAAAGAAAGAAATTTCCATCAGCGAAAAACATGCACATTTTGTATCTCTTCTCTCCTTTTTGACAATGATTTCATCATGTGTTTGCATTATATTCATCGTATTATTAAGAGCTTAGAAATATACCAAGAGCTATTCATAACACAATATGAAGAAGAGATAGTCATCAACTAGATAATAAGTGTCACGCCCCAAACTGGCCTCGGGCGGAGACCAGGATAGAGCGGTCCAGATTGACCTGTATGCCTGTACCAGTCCCAGGAAATAGCGCTGGTACAACAGGAAGACAGAATACCACAACAGCAGCGGTCTCTTTATTTAAGAGTAGGATTACAACCAAGGTTGGAACTGCGGACAGAACCCGAGTTCACAACTGTCACACCCTGAGGTTCTCCCAAATCGTAAAAATTAAATGTAATAATTTATCTGAGAAATTGTTGAATTAAATCTGGAGAAAAACCCAATTAAATAATGCTTTAAAGAAGTGGAAATCGGCGGCGGAAAACGGCGGCGCACGGGCTTTAGGGTTAGGGCGGCGGCGGCGCGGGGGAAAACGAGGGGCGGCGGCCTCGGGGGGGGGAAATAAATAGGGGAGGAGGCCGGCTAGGGCACGGGCGGCGGCGGTTGCGGACCCCCCGCGAAACGCGGCGGCGCGGGCGGCGCGGCGCCGGCCGTGGCGGAGGCGGACTCGGCGCGGGGCCCACGCGTCAGCGGTCGCGGCGCGAGGGAGGCGCGGCGGACTTCCGGGCGGCTCGGGCCGTGGCCTCGGGCCGGCCCGGGAAGGAGGAGAGGCGCGGGGAGGCGCGGCGGCCTTGGGCCGGGGAGGGAAAAGGCGGCCCGGGCCGGGAGGGGGAGAGGCCTGGGCCGGCTGGGCCGGTCCGGGAGGGAAGGAGAGCGGCGCGCGGGGCGGCGCTCGGCTTGGGCCGAGGGAAAAAGGGCCGACGGCCCGAGAAGAGGAAAAAGAAAAAGAAAAGGAAAAAGAAAAGGAAAAAGGATTCCCAGGGATTTATTTATTGCGCTTGAGGGTTTTTAATTAGTTAAAATTATTTTTAGGGCTCTGAAAATTCCACTAAAAATCCTGTTAATGTATTTTGACATGGGGAACTCAAGAAAAATTCCACCTTGCCATTTCCACTTCTTTAAAGCATTATTTAATTGGGTTTTTCTCCAGATTTAATTCAACAATTTCTCAGATAAATTATTAAATTTAATTTTTACGATTTGGGAGAACCTCAGGGTGTGACAA
>BDMV01000007.1:37297931-37441173 GCA_008326285.1 Oryza officinalis | reverse complement strand
AAATGTAACGCCCGTTTTGTCGCGGCGTTAGCGGGAAAACTAATCTGCTAAAAACCCTAATTGCGAAAATTTGCTCTTCGGTTGAGTCTTGTCGTGTGCCAAGGTCTCGTGTCTCCCCTCCCACTTCGATCCCGGAGAAAACCGCGAAATCGGATTTCAAATCCGAGCCCTAATCCTTCCAAAACCAAACCCTCAGAAAAAGTCTGGTTCACCTCCCTTGACCCGGGCTGTCCCCCTTTCCCGGCCTACCTCTCTCTCCTTCCCCTCGGGCCGCCGCCGGCCCAACCCCTTCGGCCTCGCCCCTCCCCGCTGGGCCGCGCCAGGCCGCTCGGCCCGTGCACGCCGCGCACGTGCCCCGCACGCGTCGAGCCGAGAGAGTCAGCGCTCTCTCTCCCCGCGCGCGCCCTTGCCCAAATCGGCTAGGAGGCAAGCCTCCTTTTTCTTCCCCTTTCTCCCCTTTTTCCCGACCGGCCGGCGTCACCACTGCCGCCGTTGGCTGCTAGCGCCGGAGTGCGCCGGTCCCCTCTCCGCGCCCCAAACCGACCTCCGCGAACCGCCTCTTCCCCCCCTCGACCAAACCGACCTAACCCCCTACAAATCCCCTCTCCGCCGGGCCGCCATTGTCGTTTCCACCCGAGCCCGCTCCACTCCGCCCCGCTGCCGCCGCCGCCCTTGCCGCCGTCGCCGCAGCCGAGGGCGCCCGAAGGAGCTCCGGGCGCCATCTCCGCCGCCCTCTTCCCCGGCCCGGAGCCGTGCCGCGCCCGCGCCCGCGCCGTCGGCCTCCATCCCGGCTTGCCGCCCCGCCGCGGTAAACCTCCTCTCCGCTCCCCCTCTCTTTTTCCCTTCGTCGGTTTAGGCCGCTAGCCAACCGTAGAACCCCTCTCCGGCCACCGCCGTGACCGCCGTCGCTCGCCTTCTCCCTCTACCGGCGCCGTTACCCCTTTTTCGTTTCTCCCCCGTCGGCGTCGGCTGTCGTCTCAAACCGCCGCCGTCGCGTCCCGCTCCGATCCGAGCCTTGGACTCGTCCTCTCTCTCTCATCTCTCTCCACCGGCGCCTACCGACGCCGTCCGCCCCCTCCGACTCGCCGCCCTCGCCGGAGCACGCCGCCGCCACCGCCGCCGCTCGGGCCGAGCTCTGCGTCGTCGGCCGTCGGCTTAATCCGCCGCTCGTCGGCTCCCGCCAGGCCTGCATCGGCCGCATTTTCTTCCCGTCGGCTCCCGCCGTCGGCTCGGCCGCTTTCTACGTGGTCCCGTCGTCGGCTTCGGCGCCAGCCCGCATAATGGCGGCCCGGCGGAGAGGGGATTTGTAGGGGGTTAGGTCGGTTTGGTCGGGGGGGGGAAGAGGCGGTTCGCGGAGGTCGGTTTGGGGCGCGGAGAGGGGACCGGCGCACTCCGGCGCTAGCAGCCAACGGTGGCAGTGGTGACGCCGGCCGGTCGGGAAAAAGGGGAGAAAGGGGAAGAAAGAGGAGGCTTGCCTCCTAGCCGATTTGGGCAAGGGCGCGCGCGGGGAGAGAGAGCGCTGACTCTCTCGGCTCGACGCGTGCGGGGCACGTGCGCGGCGTGCACGGGCCGAGCGGCCTGGCGCGGCCCAGCGGGGAGGGGCGAGGCCGAAGGGGTTGGGCCGGCGGCGGCCCGAGGGGAAGGAGAGAGAGGTAGGCCGGGAAAGGGGGACAGCCCGGGTCAAGGGAGGTGAACCAGACTTTTTCTGAGGGTTTGGTTTTGGAAGGATTAGGGCTCGGATTTGAAATCCGATTTCGCGGTTTTCTCCGGGATTGAACTGAGAGGGGAAACACGAGACCTTGGCACACAACAAGACTCAACCGAAGAGCGAACTTTTCGCAATTAGGGTTTTTAGCAGATTAGTTTTCCCGCTAACGCCGCGACGAAACGGGCGTTACAATAAGTATACACTAGAGTATAATCATGAACCAAAGATATTACTAGTCAAGTCAATAATCAATATTCATGATTTCAAATGATTTATAATGCAACATATAATTCACTAGTATATAGATTGAAAAAATAACCCCTACGCATATACCCGCTACATTATTTCTCTTCTCAAATTAACTCCATCAGGAGAACTTTTAGCATTTATTTGAGCTTTTTGTGCTCATTTTGACATTGAACATTAAAATCTCTCAATTATTCCGGGTACGTCCTTGTCGTCAAAACTGTTTCCAAGAAGTTGGCACCCATTATTTTTCTTACCGTGAATACGTACTTGTCATCAAGATTGTTTTCAAGTATTCAGTATTCATTTTTGCCTCTCTTAAAAGTAAATACAAGCAATATTTGTGCTTGTGGCATTTGCAACAACAAAGAGCAATTTGAGAAATAACAATCCAACAAGCATATATAGAAGCATTAGTCATCCAAACTAAGCACTAGCTTCAACATTACATATTTTCTTAATTCAAGTAAAAAGGAATAGTGTCATGCATCATTTTCCTTAAAAACTATATCTACGTCTCATGAAAATACTAGAATGCATACAAGCTATACTAGTAACAAATAAATCTTAATCACATTGCTAGCATGCACATGAATATACAATAAGCATATAACAAAGCTCTCCTTTTTTTCTTTTTCTTTATTTTCAGATTTGCTTGATAATACCAAGAGCACAAACTCCCCCTCAAAACATGCCAAACGGATGAATAACTCTCAATTCTTCACGAAGAAAAGCAAAGCGAGAAGTATCCAATGGATTAGTGAAAATATCAACAAGTTGTAACTTTGTATCCAAAAACTTCAATTCAACACCTCATTTCTCAACATGATCCCTCAAAAACTAAAAGTGAATATCAATGTGGTTTGTGCGTGAGTGTTGTATAGGATTCTTAGCAACGTTAATAGCACTTGTGTTACAGCAAAAGAGAGAAACTTTCTCAAAAGTAAGACCATAATCTTCTAACGTTGATATAAGCCAAAGAATCTGAGAATAACAACAAGCAATAACAACATATTCAGATTCAGCTGTTGATTGAGCAACACTAAATTGTTTCGTAGAAGACTATGCAATCAATGAAGTACCAAGAAAATGATATGTTCCACTAGTACATTTTCTGTCAATTCTACAACCAGCAAAATCAGCATCGGGATATCCACTCAAGAAAATTTTTTTTAAGTCTATCATACAATGCTCTAGGTGCTTATTCCAAATAATACAAAGCTTTTGACAATTTAAACATGGTTGGAAAACTCAGAATTTTCAAAACCTGGTGGTTGTTTAACATAAACTTCCTCCTATATAAAACCATTTAGAAAAGCACTTTTAACATCCAGTTGATACAATTTAAAACCTTTTGAAGCAGCAAAATCCAACAAAACTCTAATTGTCTCAATTCTAGCAACAGGAAAAAAAGTTTCATCAAAATCTAAACCTTCCACCTGAGTAAACCCTTGAGCAACAAGTCTAGATTTAATTTTCACAATCAAATCATCCTCATTTTATTTATTTTTGAAAAATCATTTAGTTCTATTAATGTTATGACCAGAAAGAGGTTCAACTAAAGTCCAAACTTTGTTTGTCTCAAAATTTTCAAGTTCTTCATGGATGGCAGTAATCCACGATTCATCAGTTAAGGCATGAGTAACATCTTTAGATTCAAAAGAAGCAATAAACGCATAATTTGCATGAACATCACGAGCCGTTACCTTAGACCTTGTAGTAAGCTCACCTAAATTACCGATGATTTGTTTCGGTGGATATTATCATTGAATATGTAAAGGAGCGGTGACTTTAGAAGCTATTTCTTATTCTGTACCTTCACTGGTTGAAATTTTAGCCTTTGGAGGTCCATTAAAGTCATTATCAATAGAACCCAAAGTGGAATCACTTGGCTGGTCTGACCGCACCTCCTATGCCGGTCTGACCGGCCTGGTGCCCAGTGTGACCGACCGACACCGGTTCATCTTTGTCGTCACTTTCGTCCTAAAAAATACGACCATCCTCCCACTAAACCTATGATAATGTACCTGCAATTTCAATTCTAGTACCAGGACTAGCCTCATCAAAACTGACTTCACAAGTCTGGAGAATTTTGTTAGTCTTTAAAATAAGTACACGATAACCACAAGAATGTGCAGGATATCCAAAAAAAATTCCATTGGTAGAATGTGCTTCAAATTTATCCAAATTTTCATATTTTAAGACAAAACACTTGCAACCAAAAACACGCAAATGTGAAACTTTGGGTTGATATCCAAATCGAAGCTCGAAAGAGGTTTTTTCAAGTTTAGATCTCAAGAAAACACAATTGAAAATATAACAGGCAGTGTTAACAGCTTCAGCCCAAAATTTCCTAGGAGTATGATATTCATCTAGCATTGTCCTAGCCATCTCAACCAAAGAACGATTTTTTCTTTCAACAACACTGTTTTGTTGAGGAACCCGAGGAGAAGAAAATTGATGTTCAAGACTGTTTTCATTGCAAAATTATTCAAAAGAAGCATTTTTAAATTCACCACCATTATCACTCCGAGTTGTTTTCAAAGAACCAAAAAATTCTAAAGTCAAACGAAGATACAAACTCCGGAAGTGATTGAAAGCCTCATCCTTAGTTGTCATAAGGAAAACCCAAGAATATCTAGAATAATCGTCAAAAATAACTGACACGTACCACTTTCCTTCAACAGATTGCACTCTAGCTAGACCAATGGTGTCCATATGTAAGAGCTGTCCCGGTGCATCCGTCATCACAGAAATAACCGGCACATGTGAAGAAGCAACCATCTTAGCATTACGACATGGCGAACAAACCAAATCAAGATCTTTCTTAAGTTTAGGCAAACCACGAACAAGATCCAAACCACTAATCCTAGTGAGATGATCAAAACCAACAGGTCCAAGTCTACGAGACCAAAACATTAAATCTTTATTAAACTTTGCAACCAAACATGTGACCTCAGATGAAACAATACTTTCAAACTTAGCTCTAAAACTCTCCCATAGCAAGAAATACCCAACACAAAATCTCCAGATGAATCAAAGATTTTACTTTCAGTTTTATTAAAGGGAACCTCATAATTCTCATCAACAATTTGTGAAACTAAAAGCAAATTATATTTTAAGTCCTCTACTAAAGCTACGTCTTTCAAAACAAACTTGTAACTTATCTTGACAGATCTTGTAGCGAGAACGGCACTAGCAGAAGCATCTCCAAAGATAATCGATTCTGTCTTGGATGCCTGTTTGAGGGAGGAGAACCAACTTTTATCACCGGTCATGTGTCACGAACAACCGAAATCCATGATCCACACGTTGCTCTTCCGATGCCTACACACAAGCATATGTCGATGCCTCAGTACTAGGGTTAGATAATAGAAATTTAGGAATCCAATACTGAGACACATGACCAGAAGATCCAATAGGCATATATCCATGCGAGAAAATAGTTTGTGAATTTTTAGAAAAATCTCGCTGAGGCTGCTCTGACCAGGGGGCCGGTCTGACCACTACTGTGCCGTCGGTGTAACAGCTGTTGTGCCGCTGGTATGACCAAGGGCCGATCTGACCGAGGCATAGCTGCCGGTCTGATTGGGCGCCGATCTGACCGCAAGACCCACTGCAGTCTAACCGGTCTCCTTAAGTAAAAACCATATTTTTGCCACTTTGATTTTGCAGAAGCAATTTCTCTTTTCCTTTCTGTTTACTTGCAAGTCTGAAACAAATGCCAACAAATTGTCCATCTTTACCAAAAAAGATCAAGTATACTTTTCACGAGAAGTAGATGGTTTGGAGATATCAAATTTTGTTTCTTTTAATGTCAAAGAAAGAGAAGGCAAAATTCCAACGGATTTAAAAATTATTTTCTTGGGTTCAATTTTTGTCGAAATTTCACCTTAATTAGTTATGCTCAAAACAGCAGGTTGATGTTTAGTAAAATAATCATAAGCATCAAAACCTATACCCCTGTTGTAACTAGTCACTTTAGACTGATCCAAAATCATGTTAAGTTTCTTTTTACCATCATAATATCTTTCCAAAGAACTTTTCAAGTAAGAAACTTTACTTATCAAATTGGCACAATTTTCATAATCAATCTTAACATCTTTTTGCTTGCGACATCTAGAACAAGAAAGCACTTCATCAGATTTCACAATGTTTTTCATGTACTAAACACGTCCTAAGGCATCTTTTAGTTTTAACTTGTTTAGTGAGCATGTTGAGCAATTCAAAACACCACGTTGTTATTTTAACTTTTTGGCACAAACAAGATAAAACCCCACAATTTTTGCAATCACCATCATCAGGGATAAGAGATTTTGATCTAGCAATTTCAGAATTAAGAGATTCAATTGTAAATTCTTGTTTTTTAATCATCTTCTGATATCTTTTAATTTTTAGAGTTAAAAGTCAAAATAATCTCTTCATGAAACTCTCTAGGGGGATTTACCTCATTGTCTTCATACTCCGAGTCTGATTCACCACGAGCCATGAAGCACACGCCGGAGATGTTCTTTCCATTGTCATCTCCATCACTCTCAATATCAACATCACTTGAAGGCTCAAAAGCTGCATATACTTGATTCAACATCTTCTTGAGTGATTCCTTGGACTTTCTTCCGCTGAACATGCTTCTAGGTTTATCCTCCTTAAGCTTGTCTCCATTGTCATCCTTCTTGGCTCTTCCTAGCTAGGGGTAGTGCAAATGGATGTGATCTAGCTCTCTGCACTCAAAGCAATGAACTCGACCTCCTCTTTTTCTAAACCTGATATTGTTCATAGCTCGAGACAACTTGTTAATAGCCAAAGCCAAGTCCTCCTCCTCGAACAGTTTGAGTTGATTATCGGACATGAAATGATTAATAGTTGACAAAACATTATGAGTCGATGTCGAAGAACCATCATGAAGAGAAGATCCAGTGGAAACCAAAGCACATGATTTAGAATCAACTTTATGAGAAAGAATATTCATATCATGAGTTTTGAGTTTAGTGTAAAGCGAATCTAAAGTCAAGGTAGACATATTAATAGAATCTTGAAGAGAAGTAACATTCATCTCCCGAATCATCATATCAAGTACGTTCAAGAAGTGCCTAGAAATCTCAGATTGAGAATAGTTGGTATCAAAAGATGAATCAATAGATCTAAGATTGCTTAAAACTTTGTTAAAGTGTGCAAGATAATCATCTAAAGCCTCTCCAGATTAGATATCAAATTTCATGTAATCCTTTTTAAAGACATCTTCACAAAGTTCCTTGATACCGAAAGTACCTTGATGAAAATTGTTTAAGGCATTCAAAATCTCATTCGCATTTTCAAGATGGGAAACATGATCAAAATTTGAACGAGAAGTACCAATGAGTAAATAGTTTTGAGCTTTACAATTAGATTCAAATTCACTTTTCAAACCAGCAGTATTGATCTGAGGAGGAATTTCATAAGGATTAATAACCTTTAACCAAATATCATAATCTTCTGCCATCATAAAAGCTTTCATCTTTTTGCACCAATAAGGAAAATCCAATCCATCGAAAACATGGGACTTAGTTGTAAACTTGTTAGCCGTGGCGAAAACTTAAGAACAGTAAAGATCCAAAGAAGAAAACAAGGCTCTGATACCACTTGTAGGATCGCACAGTAAGAACTAAGCCAACCAGAGGGAGTAAATGGTTAAAGTACCCAAAAACCAAAACTTTTAATGGAATTAAAAGTTACCATTGAATCGATCGAGATCATTCTGACCAGAGTAGATGCACCGGTCTGACTGCCTGAAAGCCTTTGGTCTGACCGGCGTTGAAGTTCTGGTCTAACCACTTGTTAACGCCTATCACCGCCTTCACCACCTCCAGTCTAACCGTCGTTGATCCACCGGTCTAACCAGTGTGATGCCGCCGGTTTGATCACCGGTGTACCATTGGTGTGATCGGCCGAAAACCCGAGTAAACACAAATTGAAGATCTCTCAGAGTAGATTGAACTTTATTGCTTCTATTCTGTCAACGGGTTATATCCGTAGACCGTATTCTAAGGGTATTGGGGTACGTTGGAGCAAGGATCTACACGATACGACATCAAGCACACGAAAGACAAAGATTATACTGGTAATAGCCCTACTCCAGTTTATATGGAATTACGATGAGAACCACATAGATTACAATAGAGAACAACAGAAAGTATCGAGTACTGATGAGATCTCTATCAAGAACGACTCGATGAGATCCAGACGGCGAGTTGTCTTCAAGTCCTCCAGATTGCCTCTGCTATGGTGGTGGCTTGCGCTATGATTCGATAATTTCGTACCCCCGGTATGAAGCATTATTGAGAAATTATGAAGCATTCGACAACACCATCAAAAAAGCAACGGTCCACCATGAATTTGAATTGAAGTCTAAAAAACTACCATAAACAAATCGAGAAAATCACGACAGTCGTTTCTCTTTCTTCCTTGAAATACGAATCGCCAGCCATGACCTATAAATTCCAATACTGAGATTCATTTTATCTCCTTCCCACAAGTGATCTCTTATTCTTCTCCGTCCTTTTAACTTTCGCTAGTCGAAAACCCAATCTTCATCCTTCACCTTCAACCTCAACCAATCCAATGGATTTGGGCAAATCCAACGTTGGTGCAGAGGACCTGAGGGTGCTGCAGATCGAAGGATCCCTCCCGGGGAAGAAAACCCTACCTTGATCGAAAGGAGGTACAAACCCTAACCCCGCACTTGACCAAATTGTTTGTCTTGGACATTTCGTACAGTGTGGGTTCCTGTCTCCTCCTTCTGAATTTCTTCTTCTTCTCTTGAACTTCTACGGATCCACCTTCTCCACCTGAACCCCAATTCTATTGCATTTCTCAGTATCTTTACACACCTTTGCGAGGCATACCTTGGGGTATCGCCTTTCCTAGATCTATTTAGATACTTTTATGAGCTTAGATGGATGGAATCCCATAGAATCTCCAGCTACTGTGGCATCTGCCCTCCGAGATGGGATGAAGGCGGAATATATCCCATTCAACTGTCCCTCTTCTCAAGGATCATGGAGGTCGAAGTGGTTTTACCTACACATCAAAGACCGCCCTGCTAGCCTTGCTATCCCAGATGAGAAGCCTGCGCGCTCCTCCTTGTGGACGTCTAAACCTTCCCTAACCCCTTCCCTCAAAAGCTTCATAGACAAGATCCGCGAGCTCCGAGATCAAGGGTTGCCGGGGTATGAAGTCGCTGAAGACTTCATACGTCATTGAATACAGCCCCTCCAAGCTCGCACTTACCCTGCGCACGAGTACACGGGGGTGCAAGATGAAACACAGATCTTAGTTCGGGGTATACAATCTTGTAATCCACCTGACCTTAATCTGACCAAGGCCGATCCATGAATATTAACGTTAATGACTGGCTTGCAGAACTTGATGACGGAGCTGTGGCCACTCGGGTTGGTCACCTAGTGATCGACACCCCACTAGACCCAAACAACCTCCTCACCCCTCTTTGCGACCTCCCATCCTTGGACAAGGACGCCGCCATCAATGTAAGTGATCTTGATTACTGTTTTTTCTCTGACCATTGTTATCTGGAAGAGCAGTGATCTCAATTTTGCAGGTCCAGCCGCTGACGGACATCATCGGCGCACTTGTCGACAACCAGGTCGCAACTTTTCTGAAAGAGAAGATGATTTCAAAGCAAGCCACTGCCGAAAACGCTCCCAGCGGCAGTGGAACCAAACCCTCCAAGAGGAGGTGGACGACTCTAACCAAGTCATCTGGAGCAGGAACTCTTGTATAGACAAGCGAATCTGAGGTTAGTCACACTCCCTATGGTCCATAAACCAGCCTGAGGAGGATCATTGGCCCTGACTTACATATCTTACAGAGCACTTCCGGTGTGAAATCTTCTTCACTAGGAAGAAGACGATCCTAAAGCGGCACAAGCCCAAGTGTCCTCTATCAATTTTGTATTTAGTGTTCTCGCAATGACTTCTAAAATGCATGTTCCCCTCTGTTGTAGCCATACCCCCACGACCTCGGTTCAAAGCATCGATCATGAGGACATGAGCTCCGCGCCTCCCACACTCGTCGTTGTCGCATCCGCTCCTCCTCACCCTCCACCCAGTGCCTCCCCTGCCATCATGTCACTTTTCGCGATCAACAGGCTAGTGGAGGCCAGCCGTCTGCTGCAATCTGGCACGCATGACATTCTCGCCGAAGTCGAGCAGCTTCGAAAGGCAACCTCGACTCCGGACAAGTGCGTCGCCGAGCTGGAGACTCAACTGGCTAAAGCACAGAGGGACTTGAAGAAGTTCAAGGACCTGGTCGTCAGCCACGAGAGACAACAGCAAGGCTGGGAAAAACAACTGGAGAAAACCCAAGAGAACTTGGCATCGCTTCGACAAGGCCTCCAAGACAACTACGGGCGGCTTGACATGGTGGCCCGTAGCTTGAACGTGCATGAGAAGGGTCCCGAGTTCCTTAACGAGGCAACCATCTTGGGATCTCTAGGTTCTCTCATCGACAGGCTGGAGGGCACGTCCACGAGGCACGCCGAACAAGTCACCGAGGAGATGTGCACCGGTCTTCGGACATGCGTGTGTCACGTTCTCGCGTGCCTAAAGCTCACACACCCTGAGGTCAACCTAGAGGAGGCGTTAGAGAAAGGCGGGCTGATGCGATGCACGACGATGTGATGTCGGAGCTCATCGATTTGGGGAGAGCATTATTCCTTATTTTGAACAGTAATTGCTGCTTCCCTTGTAATTTTTAAGAACAATTTGTTAGGCTTGTCATTTTTCGAGAACGATGTCCTTCTTTGCTGTCCTTAAGTTTTTAGTGTGATTATGTCAATCTTCAGATGTATCAAAGATGAGGTTGTCCCGCAAGGAGGATGTCCTCGCAATTTTAATATTGCGCCTCCTTCTCCCCGAGCTTCTTCAACCCCAAGTGGCGACAACCAAGCCTTGGTCGTCGTCAATGCTGATAGCACGCTGGATCCATAGGGACTCCAACTTAACTCTCTCCTCAAGCGAAATCAAGATATGAGACTTGACCTTTGTAGTCCTTTCTCCCATGCACATGGGAGAAGCTAATTGAGATCACATGTTATGCGTAGGCCTCGAGAACGATTTAGAGGAGAGAGAACACCACGTCGAGTACTGAAAAGGCAAGGTTTAAGAAGGCGGAACTCGAGAAGTTGGCCAACGCTGTCCGCAAGGATCAAGCCATAGAGGCCCTTCGAGGTAGGGAAGTCTGGGTCAACGCCTATCTCGAGGGTTGCTATCTTGCACTGCGATGTCTTTGCGAAGAGCTGCAGGTGGTCCGACCTCCTCCTGAGAGGTTCATAAGCGGTCATCTTTCATGGATGTGGAGTACGTGTGATCACCTTGCAGGGATTGGGAAGCGGATCGACGATAGCCTGAAGCAGGGATGTCGTTGCGCTAGCCGATATGCTGGTGATCACATTCTCGCCTGCATCAGAGATGGCCGTCCACAGATGAGCTTAGGTTTTCTCCGAGAAGGTTTCTCGTGTTCTCGCATGAAGGCTGATGAGATAGACTGTCTCACGTAATCCTTCGCTCCGCTGGCCGAGAACGTCTTCTCCACAATGAACTGACAGTGGCCGTCTTGGTAGTTTGTGTACCTAGGGAACACTTAATGTACATGTTAACATTATATATATATATATATATATATATATATATATATATATATATATATATATCAGAACTTAAGTATGAATTGAAATCTATTGTATAAGTATTTGAAAGAAACATAGTGTACGAGTACTCTCACAAGAGCTGCCGTAAGACGACAGAGTACGATACTCTCCCTAGGCCCCACTGTTTTTGTGGAAAAGTTGTTTTCCATGAAGACAGCTTAAATCTTATAATAAACCAAGATGAAGCTGTGAATTCCTAGCCCCTAGCCTGAAGTCGGGAAAACCAATTCCTAGTTACACGGCTTGGTTAATACGCTCAAGTGGTCATTTGACCCTACATGGCCTGACATACTTTCACAGTGCTAGGCGTCCCGAGTCGAGGTCCATGGGACACCGAAGCTTGTCAGACTAGCATAAGAGGATAGTAGGATCGACCTCGAGACAAGGCGATATAAGAAAAGGGGGTCACTAGGCAAAACACCTCAAAAGAAAGGAATTTGGAATAGTGTATATTATTAAACTAAATATACAGACTTTGCTACATCGATTTTATACATAAAAATTATGTAGTTGGTCGATGTTCCAAGAGTTTGCTAACTCACGACCTTCGTCATCTGCGATCTTGAACGCGTCTGGCCTCAAGACTTTGACTATCGTGTACGGTCCCTCCCACTTAGGTGAGAGCCTGTTTCGCCCTGCTTGATTCTGAACTCATCGGAGGACGTAATCGCCGACGGTGAGTGTATGGACACGGACATGCTTTTCATGATAGTGACGTAGGGCCTGTTGGTACATGGCTGTTCGAACGGCAACACGTTCCCTATGTTCCCCTAGAAGGTTGACATCGTCTGCTCGCTGCTCCTGCTAGTCCTTATCTGAATACTATTTGACTTGTGTAGACCGATGTCTCAGCTCCAAAGGAAGCATGGCCTCGAAACCATACACGAGAAAGAAAGGTGTCTCTTTGGTAGAGGTTATCGGGGTAGTGTGGACGACACACAAGACAGAAGGGAGTTCGTCAACCCAGCGTGTATCATAAGCCAAGAGCCTATCGTACACACATCTTTAGATCCTTGGAGCACAATACCGTTTGCCCACTCGACCTGCCTGTTACTTTGAGGATGAGAAATTGATGCGAAGCAAATTTTTACTCCGAATTTGATGCAGTAGTCCTGAAAGGCACCGCTAGTGAACTGGGAGCCATTGTCTGTCACGATC
Source organism: Oryza officinalis (assembly GCA_008326285.1). Taxonomy (NCBI): domain Eukaryota; kingdom Viridiplantae; phylum Streptophyta; class Magnoliopsida; order Poales; family Poaceae; genus Oryza; species Oryza officinalis. Next base: position 37,428,358 of record BDMV01000007.1, on the reverse strand, counting down.
CAATGTGGTAATCTGTATCTGCAAAATATCCCTTTCTTAAACTTGATGGCGTGTTCGGCTTGGATTTCTCTTGTTGGCTCTGCCTGAATCCACTTGGTGAATTTATCGATAGCCACGAACAAGAACTTGTAGCCACCTTGTCCTCGAGAAAACGGTCTGAGGATGTCGAGCCCCCAGCATGAGAATGGCCAGGTGAGAGGGATAGTTTGGAGCACTTGGGCCGGCATCTTGGTGTGTTTGCTGTGAAATTGACAAACTTCAGACCGTTTTACCAAGTCACAAGTGTCTGCAAGGGCTGTTGGCCAGAAAAATCCTTGTTGAAATGCTTTTCCTAACTAGAGTTCGCCTGCTAGCGTAAGAACCGCATGTTTCTTCATGGATGTCGAGCAGTAAATCTTTGCCATCCTCAGGAGAGACACACTTGAGCAAAACTTCGTTCGGTGCTTTTTTGTATAGGTCATTGCCGATCATACAATAAGCTTTTAACTGATGAGAAAGTTTATCTGCCATGGTGTCTTCATCCGGTAGCTTGTCGGCATCCAAGACATTGATGAGCGGAGTACGCTAGTCTTCCGTGGTCTCGATGTCTGCCACGACGTTGTTGACCTCTGCAGTAGCCCCCGAGCTATTCTCGGCGCTAGCTAAGGTCCATTCGTCATCCGTGGTTTTAAGTGAGGGTTTTGCCAGGGTGTACAGAAAGGTTCCTAGTTCAACAGGTTCTCTTCTAGATGTGCACCGTGCTAGGTTCTCGGCGTTGATGTTGTCTTTGCGATAGAAATGACGTACCTCCAAACCGTCGAACTTCCGCTCCAGCTTCCTGACTTTGGCGAGGTACTTGGTCAACTATGGGTTTGAGAATTTGTAGTCCTTGTGCACTTGGTTGGTGTCAAACTCTGAGTCCCCTTTCACAATTAATCGTTTTACTCCAAGTGCTGCAGCTGCTCATAACCCGACGAGTAGTCCCTCGTAGTCTATGGTGTTGTTTGTAGCTCTGAAGTAGAGGTGTATTGCATGTCCAAACTGATTTCTAGCTAGAGATGTCAGAATGAATCCCGCCCCTACTCCCTGGGTGTTCTCGGGAACGGTCCAATTGGCAACGAAGTCAGCGAGAACTTAAGACTTCATGGCTGTACGTGGGACGAAGTTAACATCAAATTGGATGAGTTCGACGACCCATTTAGCAATGCGTCCGATGACGTCTTTATTCCTGAATACCTCGCCTAGAGGGAAAAAAGAGACAATCGTGACTTTGTGGGCCTGGAAGTAGTGACGTAGCTTCCATAATGTCATGACTACAACATAGAGCAATTTCTAGATTTGAGGATATCGAGTTTTGGCATCGTGGAGGGCCTTGCTGACGTAGTACATGGGATGTTGTATTTTGTCTCTCTCAATGATAATCACAGTGCTGACAGAATAAGGCGTGACATCAATATATAGCAATAGTTCTTCCATTGGCTATGGGGCAACGAGTACAGGAGGGTTGGACAAGTACCGTTTGAGCGCGATAAACGCGTTCTTAGCATCCAGTGTCCACTCGAATCTATCCTACTTTTTGAGTGGAGCGAAGAAAGATTGTCCTCGTTCTCCCATCCTGGCCACGAACCGGCTTAAAGCTGCTATACATCCTGTAAGCTTCTGTACTTCCTTGAGTCTTGTTGATGACCTCATCTTCTCGATGGCTTTAATTTTCTTGGGGTTTGCTTCAATTCCTCGTATGGAGATCGTCGAAAGCCCCCTAGATTTCTCGCTAGTATGTGTTGCTTGCTTTGATTAATCCAGAGGGCATCTTGGTGTAGCAGAAAACGCTGAAGGGCGTGATGAACTCTGTCTTCTCTTCATTCTCTTTGGCCATGCTGATCTAGTGATAGCCGGAGTAAGCGTCGAGGAAACTCAACAACTCACAACCAACGGTTGAATCCACCAGTTGGTCAATGTGAGGAAGAGGGAAGTGGTCCTTGGGGCATGACTTGTTGAGATCAGTGAAGTCTATGCACATTCTCCACTTGCCATTGGACTTGCGCACCATTATTGGGTTAACGAGCTACTCTGGATGGAGAACCTCTTTGATGAAGCCAGCTTTGAGAAGCTTGTCCAGCTCTTCTCGAATAGCTTCTTTTCTGTCTTGTGCAAACCGCTGCAATTTCTGTTTGACTAGCTTGGCATCGGGATGCACCATCAGTTTGTGCTCGATCACCTCCCTAGGGACTCCAGACATGTCGGACGGTTACCAAGCGAACATGCCTGCATTCTTGCAAAGGAAGGTGATGAGCTCGAGTTTCTATTTGTTGTCAAGCGTTGCCTCGATCTTGACTGTCTTGTTGGGGTTGCTACTAGCCAACGGGATGATCTTGATTGCACCATCGAGCTTGGGTGCCTTGTTGGGTTTGCTCACTTTTCGAGGGGGTTCTGAAGTGGCGGGTAATGTGTGAGTATGCTCGACCATGTCGAGGCTCCTCTTCTCGCTCTGTAACGCTACTTTTATGTTCTCGGGGATTGTGATTGTCCCTTTTAGGCCTGGCATCTTTAGAATCAGGTACGCGTAGTGGGATGTCGTATGAATTTCACCAGAGCAGTCCTTCCGAGTATAGCATTGTAAGCCGTGTCGAGCTCCACTACATCAAAAGTGATCTACTCTGTACGGAAGTTTTTAGCCTGGCCGAACATCACGGCTAGCGTGATCTTCCCTAGCGGTTTGGATGATGATTTTGGAGTGATCCCATGGAAGGGCTGGTCGGAAGTGACAAGCTCGCTTCTAGGGATACCCATTGCATCGAGTGTGCTGGCGAAGAGGAGGTTGATGGAGCTGCCGCCGTCGATGAGGACACGTGGCACCTTGATATTCCGAATAGTAGGTTCGACTACTATCAGATACCGGCCTGGTACGATTGTTGTTGTCGGGTGATCATCCTCAGAGAACTCGATCTTCTGGTTAGACTACTTCATCTTGGCAGCGCCTCTTTGTGACGTAGAGCAGACTTCGTGTTCTACCTTCTTATACTCCATTTTAGAGGTGTACATTGTAGAACCGCCGAAGATATGGGAAACATACAGGTCGAAGTCTAGGAACATGGGTTCGTTGTCAGATGAGAGATCATCAGTGCTCCTCTCGACCACACGAACTCGCTTTTCTTTTTCGAGGGCCAGCTGTTTTGCCAATGCTTTCTGGAAGACCTAGCACTCCCCCAGAGTATGTGTGCTGGTCTTGTGGATTAGGCACCATTGTCATACTGGTTCATCATCTCGAAGGGTGGGGCGCTTTGGGGTGGGTTTGCTTGTTCTGCAACAAGGATCTCTATTACCGCCTTGCGTTTCCCTTCATTTTTGCGATTTTGTTTCTTCTTTTTGGTGGACTCCGGTGCCTCCTTGTTATCTGATTGCTTTTCCTCGATCACCTTATTTTTTCCATCCTTCCGACTGATGGCGTCATCTGCGTGAGCACATCTGTCGATGATCTCGAATAGCTTCATGACAAAAGTGATTCGCCTTGTCACCAATTCTTGGATGGTGTATCGATCACGGATGCCTGACCTGAACGCACGTATGACAGAAGCATCGGTGATCTCGGGATCGTATTCCGGCATTCGTTAAAATGCCATATATAGTCCCTTAAAGATTTGCCCAGGTTCTGCCTAAGGGCGTGTAGATCGTCCTTGACCACATGCCGCTTGTACGTCCCATGAAAATTGGCGACAAATTGCTGCCACAGATCTTCTCAGGAAGAAATCGAGCGAGGTGGGAGGTGTACCAGCCATAACCGAGCAGATCCTTTCAACGCTGTCGGCAAATAGTTCGCCAACGTGTTGTCGTTTGTGCCGACCGCGTAGAGAACTGTTGAGTAGACGTGCAGGAACTCCTCTGGATCAATGCTACCGTCATACTTTTCTACCGCTGCGGGACGGAACTTGTTTGGCCATCGCACCTCTCGCAGAGCAGGTGTTAAAGCCCAACATCCTCCTCCTGGTATAAAGGGTGGACGACGTCCTCGTGGCCTGCGAGAACCGCCTCCAGTGGATGATGATGATGACTATGGATCACCGTAGTTGGGGGTGTGGCCCTTTGACCTACAGCCTTGTCCTCGATCCCTCCTGGAATTTGGAGATCACGAGTTTTGTCATCGTCGGTTGTCATCATGTTGTCATCGACCTTGATCGTTCTTGCCCTATTGACTTTCGCGGTCTCGACGATCTTGATCATTGTTGCGATCTCCTCGATTGTTGTTGTCGTCCCGCCATCTGTTTCCTCCGTGATGTGTGCGAGGTTGACGGTGATCGACAATGTTTTGATCTTGTCGCTCCCACCTATGCCCATTCAAGTGATTGCGAAGATCGCGGTCATCTTGATGAGGAGGGGGCTGATTGTCCTGTCTTCTTAGCGACGCGTTTCCGGGATTGCGGCCCGGATCCCGGTTGGAGTGTGGACTAAGACCGTTGTTGACAAAAAAATCCGCGTCCAGCCGATAGTACCAAATCTGCGTTGACGCGAACCGTGTCAAAACACACGAAGGCCTGGGAGATCTGCTTAGTTCCAGTGTAGGTCCTAAACTATTGGATGGAATGCGGATGTACCAGTCAGTTTGATCCTTAAATTGACGATCAAATAGCCGATCGGTTGACAAGCCGATGGAGCAATACTAGCCGATGTAGCGATACTAGCTGATGTCGATAGTAATTTGAGCAATCGGCTATATGTCCGATGTAGATTCTGACACTTGGATAAATGATATAAAAGTAATTGAACAAGCAGTAGGAACTTGTAATAATACAACAATATAATCCAATAGAAACCAATCGGCCAATAATGATATGATAGAATAAATGCTAATCCGATGGTTAAAGCATACATCGGCTGAAGATCCGATGTCGTTAAATCCAAATGATCAAATAATCAATGAAGTCTTTGTTGTCATCGGCTAAAACTAACTTGTATGTAATCCTTATAAGCCGATGCAACGTCCAGATAACTCATCGGCTAAAACCCCGATGAAACCCTTATTAGCAATCAAAACCAGGTTAGTTTTTAATATTCTAAACACGACTTTGTAGGTCAAACCCAATTGATACAGCACTAATTTAAAAAGAAGCATAAAGCCTAAACAATCAAGCCTTTGACTGATTTCCAGGTTTGGTCATGTATTTAATTTAACCAAGACAGTAAAACCATCAAAGTAAAATTTAACACATCGGATAAGATCGGCTAACCCTCCGATGAAACATTAGCAAGAACCTATCAGCTTAGCAAGACTTAGATTATCAACAACAATCTAGTAGGTCGAACCTAACCAATGCAGCACAAGATTGTATATAATAATCTAATACTCAATCAGCTGATAAATCTGTCTAATGTGATGGATATAACAAATCTATCTAAAGCATCATTGTGATTGTAGAGATATATCGGCTAAGACAGAAGATCAGACCTAACCGAGATAGTCACAGCTAAACCGATGCGTCTCTAAACACAATGTTATTAAAGATAGAATCGAAATATCAAATAGGCAAATGTATCAACCGAACCAGAGCAATTCAAGAGGACAAAGTGATGTAGCCTTGAACAACACCAATGAGTCGATATATTCATCAGGGTCAGCGGAACGTAGGACTTACCCCTTCGCCGGAGATCGAAAGCCGATGCAGCCCCGCGTCAGGTGCCAAGTTTCACCGATTAATAAGTAAAACCTCGGAAAAGAGGATGGCGTTGTGCTGACAGTAGTTGTATTGATCGAGAGATAGGTTACATGGACCCTGGGTGTACATATTTATACCCATGGGTAGATACTAGTCCTTATTGGACAAAACACAAACTTTTCTAAAGATAAATTAAAAGATACAAGTTCTGATCAGACTCTAAACAATCTTTTCTAAAAATAAAAGGAAACTAACTGACTCTGTCTAATTAATAGATAAATTGCCATGCCGCATCGTCCTTGAACTCGGTCTCTTCTGGATAAGCTTCCTCTAATTGATTAATTTCCTTAACCAAATCTGCTAAAAATCTGACTGCAGGCGAGTGATAATGCCCATTGGCCAATTGCAGGACTCTGAAGCCGATACTGATTCCAGGCTGATGATGACTTTAGGCTTTACCAAATTTTGGCATTAGCAGCGTCGTTCTCTGGTGCTCGGTCTCTACCTCAAGGACAGTGATCTCGAGACAGACCTTGTGGGTTTGATCCGGCCGCAACAAAGAAGGCAAAGTTGAGGTTGGCTACCGTTGACTATATCCATCAGACCCAGTCATCTGCTTCTGGGAAGGCAACTGGATCAAACGGAGTTTGTTTTAGCAATGAGTTGACCACGGAGAAGTGCTCGGCAGGAGTTCGAACCAGTCCTCAGGTTGGCACGATGCAACAGGAGCAGGCGGTTCTTATCTCAAATGAACTTCACCATTTTCACGTACGTCCTGGACGACCCCTTCGATCACGTTAACTTTATGCAGAGAGTTGGATCCTAAAGATTCCAAGCTCTGAAGAACGGGTTCACAAGGATCGATGTCGATGAATCCGACCAGACGATTTGGGGTTTCCATCTAACTATCATCCACTGATGCATCTTGAGATTGATCTCGATGTTGGTGGATCGGAAAGCAAGGAACACGAACGATGGATCTAGTGATTTTCAAGAAGATCTTGCAATCGGTAAGGGGGTGACTTTTCGATTTGTGGATCGGGCATCACGCTTTGTACAGAGATGTGCGCTAGATATCTTGATCTTTGCAAGCATCGAGTTCAGCCTTCACTTGAAGTATTACCCGGCATTCGACCAGAGAGTGCTGTGACGTCTTGTGGATCGAACACCAGGTGTCATGGTTTGGAGAGGTCTTCCTTGTCGGCACCTGAGCCCCAACAGGTGTCTGAGGCTTGGCCATCTTAGGAATTCCTCAGGAAACTGAAGTCATCATCTTCCTCTTTTCAGTCTAGACAGGAGGAATATTTGACGATGGATTGTTTTCCGTTGTCCTCACGGCTCTATTCTTGATCCCAGCTGGTATTGGGGAAGGCAAGATTGGAGTTGCGGCGAAGACGGGGAAGATGATGGATGCTACTTGAGTCCAAACAAACGTCAGCTGGGTAGGATCTCCCAGGCCAGGACGATTATGGACATTGCTGTCAGAAGGCCTTGAGCTTGAAACCATCTCGACAAAACCTTGAACACCAAGCTCCCCTACTTGGCGCGCCACTGTCGACGGGTTATATCCGTAGACCGTATTCTGAGGGTATTGGGGTATGTTGGAGCAAGGATCTACACGATACGACATTAAGCACACGAAAGACAAGGATTATACTGGTTCAGGACCCTCGTAAGATAATAGCCCTACTCCAGTTTATATGGAATTACGATGAGAACCACAGAGATTACAATAGAGAACAACAGAAAGTATCGAGTACCGATAAGATCTCTATCGAGAATGACTCGACGAGCTCCAGATGGTGAGTTGTCTTCAAGTCCTCCGGATTGCTTCTGCTATGGTGGTGGCTTGCGCTATGATTCGATGATCCCGTACCTCCTGGAGGCCTTATATTTATACTGCAAACTGCCTTAGCCTCTAAGTAGAACTCGGAGAGTACCTTTAGCCTACGAGATCATAGAGATTGTATCTTCCCCGAATGGGACTCTACCACCTTCTATCAGGGATATAATATCCCTGTTTACTAGCCGAATTTCATAATGTTAAGGTAACCTTCCCGTATACTAAGGGTATGCCGTATCCGTATACTTCATGACCCCAAAGAAAGGAGGTATACTTTATCTGTAACCCTAACATATTCGTGTTTACAAAGTGCAACAACAACACTCCTCTCACAAATCTAGATCAAACTCGAAATTCTAACTTTTCTCTCAACTCTACTCTCTCAAAATGATATCGAGAGGTCTCAACTTCCCTCTCTATTTATAACCATAGATCCATAACCTAAAACCACGAATCCAACTTGTACATGAAATCCTAATCACCTAGGAAACCTTCCTGTACAAGAAACAAACTTTACAAACTCCAATCATACCATGGACTCCTTCCAAATTTGACTTCTGATCCCATACGCACACAATATCTTCATCATATGCCATATGGAATCTTCATCAACCACATGCATTGTTCTTTAGCCTAAGCATCTCGTATGATATCCTGATCGTCTGGATGTCATCTTCTCCCAAATTAACTCCCGATTCATCATCGACAATGCTTTCCTAAGACATCAAGACACACCTACACATAAATCAAACAAGAAACCATATCCGCGCACAAGTTCTCTTCAACTTGATTCAACATTAGCACACAACAATATTACATACGTATAGAAATCATTTGGAAGTTATAAACATGAATTAATCATGAGTATCGAAACAAACAACCCGAAACCGAAACCGACACAGAGCTGGCTAATCAGACCGTCGGGCTAGCCGGTCTGATCGCACGGTACATGTCGCGCCCTAAAAATCTTTCATCTTTTAAAGTATTTCTAGAAATTGTAAAAAAAATTTTAGCCTTCAACAATTAAAAATCCCCAAGATCCAACTCGAACCGGCGTATGGGAATTTTTGTTGAATTCCTCGTGCGTCAAAATATTTAACCAATTTTTACTTTAATTTTCAGAGCACTATAAATATTTTTAATGCAACAAAAACATTTCTCATATTTTCTAAAAAAGAAAAAGAAATTGAAATCACCTCCTTGGCTCTGGGCCAAATCCGGCCCAATTCCTCTCTCTCTCTCCGCCGGCCCAACCCAAGCCAGCAGCCCCTCTTCTTTCCCGGTGAAGTCTGTTTATCCTCCCTCTTAAGCCAGCCCAAGAAAAAAAAAGAAAAAGGAAAAATCTGCTTCGCCTCCCCTCGCTACAGTAGCTTCTTCCTCCTCCCGTCTGCTCCTATCTCTCTCTCTCCCGTGAACAGGAGTGCCGTCCCTCCTCTTGATCTCCCTCCTCAGCGGTTTTCCCTTCAATTAAACTGCAAAAATCGGTTCGTTGCATCTTCCTCTTCAATTACCTCATGATTTCCCACTCGAAACGGTGTTAAATCGCGGTGGATATTGAAATCCTCCATCAATGGCGAGCTCCACCTTGGCTGCCATCGATCTCTCTCCCCGGTGCCCTTCTCCCTCCCCACCGGCCTATAAAAGGGACCTCCGACTCCCTCCTCTCTCCCCTCACTGCTGCCCTCCCTCTCCTCCCTCTCCCCGGCCGTCGTGCCACTCTTTTTCTTGCGCCGACGCCGACAGATCGAGCCGGTTGCCTCTGTTCCTTGCCGCCAAGCTCGTCGTCGTCAACTCCTCACCATTCCCGCAGCTCCGGTGAGCCTTGCCGCCACCCTCACCTCTCCCCTCTCCCATGCTCTCACTGCCATCCATCTCTCTCCCTGCTATCTCTCTTTTCAGCTCTCCCTCCTCACTGTCTCTCTCTATGTTGTAGCACAGTAGTTTGTTTTATATGTGAGAATTAATCAATCAATTCATAAAAGACCATTTAAACAACCGTCAAAATTCAAATTGTCATATCTTGACTATTTGAACTCTGAATCGACCCGTTCAAATTTCTAATTTCTCCTTAAACAGTAAAAAACCCTATTTTTTTATGTTTTGTTTATGCATCTTATATGGTTTTTATTTATCTTTTGGCCTTATTCCTTTGCGTTTGTCGTGTCGACATTGCAGATCTGGAAGAGCCGCTCTACGTTGAGGTTGACCCGGAAGAATTTGGTAGCAAGCAAGGCAAGTCATGTCATTTTGATCATATCGCTATCCCAGTTTACAAAAATTATATTTATTTAAATTATTACATTTCGTTTTATTAAATTTCCGCGATTATTACCGTTTTGTTTAGCCTTACCGATTCCCCTCGTTACGACCTTACTATTTGTATTATTTTGATTCTTGATAACCTTAGGAAAAATAAAACTAGTAAGGACTTTATATATTTGGTGCTTACTAGAAACTTTAGGAATATGCTTAGACTTGCTTACATAGAAACAATTAGAGTTAATTTTTAATAATTAGAATTGTGAATAATTTGTAAATAATGGTAATTTTGGTTTAACGGCTATTTAGCCATGAAGTGATGTTTCCCCTTCAAAATTTCCCCAAACTTGTTTTCGGCTGGGCTGGGGTGCTTGGTTTTGTTAGTCGCACCTCGGCCGTCGTGAGGACCGGTCTTCGGGCCTCTGTTGCAAAGCATATTCCGTACTACCACCTGTCTAATGGGTAAGGCTTAACACGTCGTCTAGTACGGTCATGAACAAAAAGACACGGATAGGGATGGATGAAGCCTTTGGTGGGGTTGACGTCTCTGGCAGTACGCCTGGGGCATAGACTGTCCGCTCGACCCAGAGCGCCTGGCGGGGGAAGTCTATGTCGGTCTCCTTTGTTTGGGACAGTACTAAACGATGAGTTATGTCATGACTTTCGTCCGTATGCCGTGGTGGCATGTGGCACGTCGCAACACGTGAGGAAGACATGTCTAGTGGGTAAAGATGTACACCTCTGATCAGAGTTTAATCGATTCGAATAGCCGTGCCCTCGGTTATGGGCAAGCTGAGCAATGTACCCCAGTTAGAATTTAATTCTGTTTAAAACTAAAATAATTGGAATTAGCACTTGTTGGCCTAGGTTAAGGCAAGATCGCGTCGGTGCGCGGCTTGATGATAATTTGACTAGAGATAGGTTCGTGTTGGATTAAAATGCCTTTAAATATTTAAATATTTCGACATGCTGGTTTTATGCAAAATATCGTTATATATGAATTCTTTGTACTCCCTAGCATTATATTTGCATTTTCCCGGCATGGCTTGCTGAGTACGGTGGTTGTACTCAGCCTTGCTCCTTTTTTTCTCCTTCCAGCAGAGGAGTACTTTGGAGTTGAAGACGTTGGTGTCTAGCTCGTGCCTGCCGTCGAAGTGCCTGTGGTGGCCCGTCGTAGCTGCCGCCTTTTATTTGTTTATCTTTCAGTGTTGGGTCTTTGGACGCCCATGTAATAAAGTACTCTATCTTCGCTTCCTCTTGTTTACTCTGATATTTACCAACTTTGTAATGTGTACCTTGCCTCCTGGGACAAGAAATTATGCACTCACAAACGGAATATAGTGTTCTATTTTTTGGGCGTGACAGTACACGTCGGTCTGACCGGTCTACACGACCGAAAACACGTGTTCATCATCTGAAAATACTATTTATCATAACCCCGGTCTGACCGCTACACACTTCGGTCTGACCGGCTACAAAGTCACTTCGCCAATAATCTCTAAATATCAAAACCAATTATAGCACATGCCAATTGTTCATCATAAAATATCAATCAAACACACTTTAATTTTATAATTGGTACCACATTTTCGTTGCCTAGTTGGTACCACATTTTCATTGCCTAGTCCACAGATCGAAGGAAAATATGTAGTTTTTGGATCCAACGGTAGTTTTCAGATTTTCACTGCATATTTGATTTGCATTACATATTTTCTCTAGTTTTATTTAACAATATAATAATAAATAAATTTATTATCAGTCCCGTCATGTTTTCATTTATAATTAAGCACTACTTCACCGTCTGCATAGACGCGTCGAGTCTGTCTTCAGCACAGCACCCGTAGAGCAGCTGACGAAACGGAATATTTGTAGGTCCCACTTGGCATTGGGCTACCCATGCCCACAAATCCGTAACGCTGGGCCTTCCCCATTCCACGTAGGCCCATACACAGAGCAGTTTGGGCCTTACAAGAAGGCCCGCCACAAACTTTCGTTTTCGGCCCGCCTAACATAGCAGTAGGCCCCCCTGACACGACGAGCTGACGTCTCGGTGCACCTGATGATGATGCCGCCGCCGTGTTGCCATGATGCAACGTGCGGCGGCGACCATGGAGATGGAGCTCCTCCGTCTGCAGGAAGCAGCCGACCGGCGAGATGAACTCCGCGACGCGATCCATGAGCTCCACGGCGCTGGCGCGCGCCGGCCGGTACAGGTGGAAGCAGTGGTCCTCGCCCTCCGACTCCACCAGCGTCACCTCTCGCCCGCCGCCGCCGCGAAGCTGCTTCGCGTACCGGCGGCCGCGGTCACTCAGGACGTCCTTATCAGCAACGGCGACTAGCACGCGGCGGCAGGGAAGCGACGACACGTACTCGGCGGGAGGGTCGATCCGCGGGTCATCGTTGCCGGCGGCGCCGCCCGTGACGTATGGCCAGAGCGCGTCCAGCCTGCCCGGCGCGAGCATCGGCGGCTCGTCGCGCCGGCTGGCCGCCTCCTCCTCGGACGGCAGCCACCGCGCGCCCCAGAAGCAGGGCTGCAGCAGCGCCATGCCCTCGATGTCGATGTCGTCGCCGTCGGGGCCGGCGGCCCGCGCGGCCACATTGTGCGCGATGGTGGCGCCGGCGCTCTCGCCGGTGAGGAACACCCGCATGGGGTCGGCGTAGCGCGCCACCCAGGGGTCGGCGAGCGACGTCGCCCACCGGAGCGCGGCCCACCCGTCGACGAACGCCGCGGGCAAGGGGTGCTCCGGCGCGAGGCGGTACTCCACGGAGACGACGAGCGCCCCGGCGCGCGCGGCCAGCGACGACGCGTACCGGTGGAACAGCCGCCCGAACGCGCTTCCCGTGACGAAGGCGCCGCCGTGGAAGTAGAGAACCAACGGAAGCCGCCTCCTGCCGCCGCCGACGTCGCCGCCGGGGAGAAACAGGCGCGCCGACACGCCGGTTCCCTCGTCGATGACCACGTCCCTCGTCGCGACGCCATCCCTAGCCGGCCGCACCGCCGTCGTCGTGCCGTCGTGGGACGCTGCCACGGCGGCGGTGCTGCGCACGAGCCGCTCAATGTGGCCGCCCTCGTACACGCGCAGGAACGGGTAGAGGTCGACGGCGATGCGGCCGGCGCCGGCGCCGGCGCTGCCGCCGATGGCCGGAGATGATCTAGCCATGCATGCACGTTACGTTGCACGAATATGCTTGTTGCAAAAGCTGCATGCAAGTGTGCTACTTATACTGTGTGGTGGTGATGGGCTAACTGAGTCGTCTAAATATTCAACGAGTCATCCGTGCCAATGTGCGCGCGTCAGCCGTGGCGCACACAGTCGAGGGCTCAATCACATACTTTCTTGGCTACAAATCTCGAGAAGTTCAAAGCAGCCATCAGTTGCAAACAAGATAGCAGCAGAGAGTTTAGAATTTGATGAGTATCAACACTTCACGAGCGTAGAATTCTCAACACATACCGTCCATTATTTTGCGAACGAACAAAAAGAAGTTCAAAAATGTTATCGAGAAGACTTAAAAGGTATTTTCTATCCAAACCATCGAGCGATATGCATCCTTTTCTGCAGGAACATGCGTGTACAATATTGTTTTGTTCACATCGTCGATCAGTCAGCTTTTTTACAAGGAAAGAAATTTACAAGTTCTAGCCTGTAAAAAAAAGGGCCGGTTGATTTCGAAAAGAGGGTAAAAACAAAGCGATTGGACAAGCTTTCAAAGTGTCAATTTCCATCAAATGTGGATATATTTTGAGCAATAGAGTTATTGCCCGAATCCATATGGGATATGATGTAATCTTGACATGTCTTCTAATTTACTTTATCTATAAGCTCACTACATATTATCATGAGGTAAAATAATCTATCTTTTTTTCCCATCTTGTTATATACCTTTCTCTTCTTCATTTACTCTCTCCCTTAAAGAAGAAAACGGATAATATGTCACTTCATTCGTGGGGTTTGAATGAAATGCTACCCACTGAAATGCAAAGCATAAAATGCAACTCAATAAGTTATCTTCAAGATATTTTGCCACTTTAAAAAGTTTTAAGACCACAATACCCCTGCCTGTGAAGAGAGAGGAACAGAGAGAGGAGCGTTGAGGAAGGCCAAGCAAACGACGGTCGTGCTTGTCGGGGCCAGGCGACTAGCGCGTGGGGGCGGGCGGCGACGGGGGGAGGAGGACAGAGCGGGCGGCGCCCCGTCCACCTCACCACCCCCATCCTCCTTCCCTCGTCGGTGTTGGAGATGGCGAGCGGCGAGCGTCATCATCCATCTCCTCCCATCGGCACCAAAGACATGAGCTTCGAGCGTGCGGCAAGCAACGCTGGACCGATTTGTCGCCTCCTCCTCCCTCTGCCATTTCGTCCCCGCCACCGCTCGCCTCCACCTCCCTTGCCGGTGCCACCGTCCCCTCCCCCCGTCGCCGACCATCCCTGCACGCTCGCCACCTGCTACCGGTGAGCACCGGCTCAGCCTTTTCCCTGGCGCTCCCCTCTCCCTTCCTCTCTCTCTCCATGGGCAAGAGTATTGTGGTCTTAAAACTCTCTAAAATGGCAAAATATCTTAAGATAACTAATTGAGTGATATTTTATCTTTTGCATCCTAGCGGACAATATTTTATTGAAACCTCATGAATGAAGTGGCATATTGTTCATTTTCTCTCCTAAAAGCTACAGTTTTCTGTTCCATAAAAGCGTAGTATTTTTGTCTCTGTTTTCCCATGTTCTCTCCTCCTATGTATATATGCATAGACACAAATATGGCATGACATAAAGTCATAAGCGAAAAAACAAGATCGGGATAGAGGAAGTGTTTATTGAAAAATAAAATCTATTGAACAAGTCTCTGCATCGACGGAATCTTGCCTTCGTCCACATAGCAGGATTTCCTAAAGTTGAGGAAATTTTCAAGAGAGACTTAAATATAATTAAGTGTAAACACAAGAATATATTGTTCCTAAGAGCATTGCTGATAGTTACTACTCCTGATACACTAAGCCGCCGGGCAGTGACACTGTAGGCATCTTGACGACGTTGCACGAACGTTTTACTTTTCTCGCAATAATTTGGTCAAGATCGATATAATTCGGCGTTCACTTTGCTCCTAATAATTGGTCAATAGATAATTCATGCCCGTTGAACAAATCAGGCCCATGCCAAGTGCTTCAGCCGCCTACTCTTAATTAGTTCCGTACGAACTCATATAGTACCGGGTGAAATTACTAAGTAACTTTTAATATTTTTTTAATAATCGAGCTAAGAGTAAAAATTATATTAGTTATTAACAACAAATAAAAATAGTTTGTCAAATTATGTTCAGAGAGAAATAAATTTATTAGAGTCTATATGAGATTGTAGATGAAATATGATATTTCGCACTTTGCTTATATGGATGAATATATATTAAGTATTATAAAAATAATGAATATATATATGTTAAAAATATTGTGAAAATAATATGAAGAAAGATGATTGGATGTTGATTTATAGAATTTAATGAATTGTAGATGATGTTGCATGTTGCATGAATTTTGTATGTAATTATTGCTATTGGATGATGAGGTGACATGTTTACATGTTGAGCTTTAGAATTAGTGGGTTGTAACTTTATAGATAGTATAGATAACCTAGCAAAAGCTAGTTGTCGTAAGCGATTGTCTCCGTTCAATATTATAAATTATTTTAGATTTATTCTAAATTAAACTTCTTTGACGTTAGACTAAATTTATAAAAAATATACCATTATTTAAAAAATTATTATATTCAATGAGGGTTCAACAAAAACTAATTTAACTAATTTGATGTTGCAAATATTACTATATTTTTATAACCTTGATTAAAATTGATAAAGTTTAACTTAAAATAAACCCAAATAACTTATGATATGGAACGAAGCAACTAGAATGATAGCCACGCCATATGCATCGGGTGGGTATAAGAAGGGAGGAATGCCATTACTTTTGGCTGTAAAATGAAAATTAGGTGAAAACTGCTACCAGTTAAGCTTAATTACTTATATAGAGAAAAATGAATTGTCTATTTACCTATCTATCTATCTATTATATTATTAAGACAAACTTAAAAAAAGACACCACGTTCACTGTGGAGACTAGAAATTTTCACATTAATTAAAGAAAAAAAATATTTGGACCGTTAAATTGTGATGGGTGTAGATCATAACGGTGTAGATAGATAGATTGATTGATATCATTGTATACGAAATACAAGTTATAGTTATATTTATAGAAGCGGAAGTAAAATGCTAAAAGATTCAGGAAGCAAGAAACGAATAGAAACCGAAGAGAATAGAAAAAGGACAATGACACTACAGTAAAGAAAACTCCGTTTGCATGGATCGATCAGGGACCAGGCAACGTAACACAGGTGAACTCAATGCAGGCCTTTTCTCTCTTCCGATATTCCCTACTACTAGCTTTGACTAAACTGGCAAATAAGTAAAAAAATAAACAAGACGATATATATAGGGTTACAGGTTGTGCTTTTCCAATATTAATGCTAATTAAGAAGATTAATGATGTAGCCTGTGCTTGCCAAGATCCATGATAACAAAAATACAGGACTAGGAGCAGAAATTAATTCTTTTAAAAAATACTAAGAAATATTGCAAGAGTCCATCTATGACACAACAAAAGACTAACTAAATTTTGAAATAAAAAATAAAATAAATTCTGAAATTTGATTTCAATACGGATTTCAAATAAACTTAAAAATCATTAAAATTTGAAAGTAGGAGTAATTAAAATTCGGAATAATAAATAAGAGAAATTGTGGTTTCCAATACTAATTTCAAATAAACTTTAAAAACATGAAAATTTGGAATAAAAAAGAATACACTTTAGATTTATAACTAAAATTCAAAATAAGAAATGTATTAAGAATACAAAACATGTTGCTGCGAGTGATATATGGGCCCTAAAAGAAAGCAATATTATTCACTTTGGACATATTGAAATTACCACATTAATTGAGGGAAAAAAAGGCGTGTCGTGTAACTAGATTATAAGATTGTAGATTAAGAAAAAAATAAAAGAAGAGTTCTAAAATAATTACAGTTCTATTTTTATAGCTAGACAAGAGGTACATATTTGTTCTATTTTGCTTAAAAAATACCAAAAATATAGGATTGATAATTAAGAAAAGACACATCGGGCTTTAGAAAAAGTTTCGGTAAATTAGTCCTACTAGAGCTGCGGGATGACAAGCTGCTCAATCGATAAATATTAGGAGTTACGAGAGGACAGCACGATAGGTGGAAAACGAGAAGGCAGAGGATGCGGTGGTGGCAACAACTAGCATGACTTCTAACGTAATCACTGCAATGAAGAAAAGAGATGGCGTGGGCTAACGAGTGGATAGGCGACAAAGGAGCTGGGAGCACGAGTTACCATGGGAAGGTGAGCCAAGAAGCAACAAAGGAGTATAGTAGCTGTTGTCAGTGGTGTCTAAAATCTATAAAAAGAAACCTAATGATGATAAGGTCCAATTTTATAAAGTGTCGACGACAACAAAAATGAGAAACATGTAGGCATGCGGACAAGCAGACAGACGATAAAGGAGCAAGGAGATGGTGGTTGCATGGGAAAGTGAGCCGATAGGTGGCAAATGACAATAAAGAGGAGGGGTAGCGGGTGGCCGTAAAGGAATAGGGCGGGGACAGTTGTTGGAATATCTAAAAACTATAAAATGAAACCTCCATGATGATTTAGATCGATTTTTAGAGACCCGGTGACAATAAAAGAAAAGGGTAGGTGGTAGGCCATAAATGAGTAGGATTATGATGGTTGATGAGAACTCAAGAAAGTAGAAAAAGAAACTCAATGATAATCAGGTTTGATTTGTAACATCCCAATGACAATAAAGTTAGGATTGGGCAGTAGACGGGTCATAAAGGAGTAGAGTGATGACGTTTGACGGAACTTTAAAAATGTATAAACGAAACCCGACAAGACAATAAACTCTAAAATCTATAAAAAATCTATAAGGTCTAATTTTTAAAAAGTCCTAGAGAGAATGAATAGAAGTCGTGGCTTGCCGAGAAAGCATGTAAAGAGACGGCAAAGGAGTAAGGGGTGACAGCTGACGTGACTTTTATATAAAATTAAAAACTCGATAATGATAAGGTTTGAATTTTTAAATACAAATTTAGACAATTTTATATGGGTTCTAGCCACGTAATTATGCGGGTTACTCTACTAGTTACTATTATGTTTATCGGTGGACCCAGCCAAAAAGCAAAGGCCTGGACCACCCCGTGTATTTTTTGTCTTGAGTTCATCCTGCCATGGTGAAATTTTATGTTGGTCCATGGACTTCATGGTCTTTTAATCTTAGGCCCCGGGCTATGTCGTAGCTAGGGTGAGGCACGGCCTTAGTCCGCCCCAATTATATTCCAATTACTCAAAATTGGAAATTGCATCCAAAGCAAACATTTCAATAAATATCCATAGTAACGCATAATTCATCGCTTGGCTATAAGGAAATGAACCATGCCACAATTTGTGTACTATGGCAAAACTGTTTTTTTTCCAGGAGTGTGGCAAGTTTTAGCAAAATTAAATTTATGCCACTATAATGTGTGGGGACATGAGGCTAGAAAAATATGCGCACACCATAAGTACACCAATAAACCAAATACTACTCTAACATGGCCAAATTTATTTCTCGCAAGTGCAGTAAGTTCTCGAAGAAAACAATACATATCGTGTCTAACCAAATGCATGGTATCTAATAACAAGCATAACCCATCATACACATCCCAACAAGGGTGGATCCACCGCCCGGGCTCGTTGTCCATGCGCATATGTGCAATAGAATTTGAATGGTTTTTTAGTGAAGTGAAATTTTTTTTTATAGAAGGCACTTGATATAATAAGATTTGCCTAGGCTCTCAAACTTTTCTAGATCCACCGCTACATGCCAACAAAGTTCATTACCTTCACATGTGTGCTTGCCTGGCTTCTGAGTTAAAGAGGGGAGTATTATTTTGTTCTACCAAAGCATTTACTCAAAGACAAATTATTCTGAAGCAACGAAATGTCGCCATATGACGATGCTATGCTTAGCAAAATAGTATATGTATAAATGACATGCAGCACAAACAGAAAAAACAAAAAAAAATCTATATATGTCACTACTTAAAAATACATTACAGGAGGCTAACATTTGCATAAACGTATAGCTAGCTGCCTCTAACCGAACGCCTACAAAATGTTGTATTTTCATAGATAGAAAAGCCACTGCTCCTCTAAAATATTTCCAGAGGCGGCTTCCTGTGACAACCGCTTTCGGAAATGGTGTTTCCAGAGGTAGATTTTGATTGTTTCTTTTCAGGTGAAAAAAGAAACAAATATTTTTATTTTGCATTTTGTGAGGCACCTATAAGCAGCCTCACTTTACACGTAGGCTCGTTGTCAT
The DNA here is from genome assembly GCA_008326285.1 of Oryza officinalis. Classification (NCBI taxonomy): domain Eukaryota; kingdom Viridiplantae; phylum Streptophyta; class Magnoliopsida; order Poales; family Poaceae; genus Oryza; species Oryza officinalis. The sequence goes on along the minus strand of BDMV01000007.1, from coordinate 37,409,199 downwards.
CTCAGCTACGAAGCATATCTTAGCTAAATAAAGGGCTAGCCGCTTCAGCTTGGAAACTACGAGGTGAAATCTGACCTAAGAGGGCAAGAAAGAGCGGCAAAGCGGCAAACTACGGTAATCTCTCTGGGATTGATTGCTTCGGCGAGTCAAGAAACGAACAAGGGAGAAGAAAGCTTTGTCCAGTCTGAGAGAGAGAGAGGAGGAGGAAGACGAGATGTGATGGAGAGTAGGCAACGATGTCCAGGGACAGAGTCACTACTACAGAAATACCCATTGGTGCCGGTTCCAAAGGCCTCATAGGTGCCGGTTTCGATGCCGGCACCAATTGGTCGGCACAAATGCTCAAAGCTATTGGTACCGGTTCCTCAACCGGCACCTATAACACTATAGGTGCCGGTTGTAAATGTCGAACCGGCACCTATATGATATTATAGGTGTCGGTTCCTATAAATAACCGGCACCTATAATCGATAGGACATGGCACCTTTGATGCCTCATAGGTGCCGGTTCTTTACAAGAACCGGCACCTATAGTCCTGAAGCCAAAAAAAAATAATTTCAGGGTCATATATAATATTTTCTGAAACACAAAAATCACAGAATATTACAATATTACATTCACATCTCAGAAATCACAGAATCCAACCCATTTTCCAAATCAAACCAAACCAATCCAACCCACTTGCCTCATATGGATTCAATCCACTTCTCAAACCAAACTAGTAGAAAACTGAATGCATTTTCTAGCAAACATCATGGCTAATGCATCATCGTTGAGTTTGCAGAAAGAATAAAGTCTTTCATACTTCCTCATTTTACTGAACCATTTCACGTATCTTCCCAAAAGATTAGAGTCTATCCATTCCCTATGGAACAGATTGAGATGCCTCTAAATAAATCTGACAAGTGAATGATATCCTTCCACCAAAAGGATCATTTGTTAAAAACTGTGGGAGGCACTTTGTTGATATAATATGTCTCCCAAATTAGATGCACCCAAGGCAGACCATGATTATGCAATCTTTGTTCGAACAGAAAAGATCCTATTCAGAAAATGGTACTTTGTACTTTCTGAAGAGGATCTAAATCATCATTAAAGAAAATAATGATATTTTTCTAATATTTTGGATATCCGAGGGTACTATGGACATGTTATCATAAAAAAAATAATGTGGTAACGTCGATGGTAAGAAACATCTTAGATATTACTAGTAAATCTCAGCTGGCAGGGGTAAAAATTAATACACATGTTTTCCATGATATTGAAAATAAACTACCAATACGAAAAGTTCGTGTATATATATGAGGACATATGAGTTTAAATGAACTAATTATTAATTGTTTGATATTCTTATACTTCCACGTTGAATAGAGGACACGGTGAAAAAGCACTAAAACTGACACCGGCAATGAGAAGAGATAGATAATGGCTGAGAATACTCTTTGCCAACATGCATAATAAAAACCAGATAATATTGACCACAATATAAAACATGCAATCTAAAGTTTATGCTATCAGCTGGGAGATATTTCTGTCAAACTGCAGTTCGATATCAGTTGCGAGATATTTCTGTCAAAGATAAGAAAATCGGTCTACTAGAGAAAATTCTATAACTACAATTCAACACCTTGTGACAGAGTATGACAAATTCTTGATTTTTTTCATATAGATATCTTTGAAGAAATATACACTATTTCCACAGATCATCTACTGTGGAATGAGAATTCATATATGAATTAAAGCATTGTGTTTAACATTAATTCTTGCTGGCCAAACATAGCGCCTGTCATAGTCTAGTGATTTTTAGTCATATATACATGGACAGTCCACAAATAGGAGCGAAAGGCACAGGAAAAAACAATATTGGTCAAGACATCTTAAGGGGATCAATCCATCATCATCTATCGAGTGTTGGCTTCATTTGTCTAACCTGCCAAAAATGCAGTGCAAGTCCCACAATGCAGTGCTCAGGAAGAGCTACGACGTCAAATAGAGCATCTTAGCTATAACCACCGCGACACGAAGTTTTTGGTTTTCTCTTTCCCTATCCTTCTGCTTAGAGCCGATTTCAGTGTCACGTCCTATGTTCTTCCTCGAATTTTAATAAACAAGATTGTGATTAACAAAATTGCTACTGGTATGCATACTAGCGAGGTCATTGAAAAATCCAGGTACTAATAGGTTCAGAGCCACTCAGCCAATGAACAACAAGAAAAACTAAAGTGTTTCTTTTGTGTGGGCAGAAACATATCATTAGACGCATAATTAAATATGATTTAGGCATGTGAATTTGCATACTACATCCAAACAAAACATTGCTCCATCCTATAGTGCTCAGATGAATTTCACTGGATGTTTGGATTTGATTTAGGACTAGATTTTTCTTTAGCGTATTCTTTTGACTACATAGTTTTGCAGCAGATCTGGTTGCTGCAGACATGAAAGTAGACAAATGTACGCTATGCAAAAACTATGGGCAGGGATAAGAGAGAACCATATCTAAATTAATTCCTACTGGGATTAGAACAGACATGGACTAAAACTCTTATCTACTTTCATTAGTAACTGAAAGTTATTACAAGTAAAAATTTGTCCTTAACATGTGTCCAAAAGTTTGTCATCTTAGCCAAATTGAATATTATGGTTTTGTCAACCTATAGAACCATGATACATGGGGTTGTGTGTAACTAGGATCATAATACCTGAGATTTTATGCAACTAGGACCATAATATAAAACCCGAAGCCTCGAGTAGAGAGCATAGAAGATATTGCTGGGACTCAGCGTGCCAGTCAACTTCAGCCTGAGACGTGCCCGTCAAACCACACGAAGGCGGCGACCAGATGTGTTACACATCTTAGGAGACTTGACAAAAATTCGCTTGAGCTCTACAACATCTCAAATGCTCTAAACTCGTACTCATATGAAAATTTTAGTTACACATGCTCACCTGTTGCTTACAGAGACAACAATGATGATGCCTCCCTCATCCATGCCACATCCAGTCAGTGAGATCACCTGTTGCTGTTAGGGATAAAAATATGAAATAGAGAAAATTGAATACATGGTTAGATATATGTGTGAAAAAATAATAGATAAACATTAACAAATAGAGAAACTTAATGCATGTTGAAGACATTAAGAAAACCACATCAATCCAAATAACTAATCTACAAGATACTTAGAAAATGTTTGAAAGGTATGGCCCACTAATTCTAGTTCTTTGTATGCTTTGGCGTTGATCGGCTATCTAAAGTGTCACTAGGGCCGCCAGCCTCAATGAAACTCACTAGCCCAGCAGGAGCCTTCGAAATGTTGTATGCGCCGTTTGACGAGATGATTTGGTCGAAGATGAATCCACATAGCTGTTCAGCGAGGCCCAAGCAAACATGTGGCAGCAATTTACTTGTCGGGAGCTTTAATTTCTGCAAATGGAAGGATTAAAGATGTGGAAAGATACTATGTGTTTAGTAAATTGGATTTATGTCTTAGGAGACAGGGCGAACCTCAGCATCCGTAATGTTCCAGTTGCCGTCCTCCATGAAAACCCACATAAATCTCATCACGTAGAACCCACATGTGCTCGTGCCCGGATCCTGACGTGAGCAATAAGGGTGGCACCAAACTCGGAATTTATTTGCACATGGAGCGTGTCGAATGCACTTCTTCTTGTACTTCACAAGTGCCTTATCTAGGATGTCAATGAGGGATTGGTAGTTGGATTGCGGTTTCCTCATTGAATCCATGACGACAATCTTGGAATCGTTTAAATGGATGGCAATAAGAATCCAGTGAGGCCTACATACAAGGGAAGAGAACAATTAACATCTTAAAGTACAACGATGGGAGGTACAACGATAATGCCACACTTACTTAAAGTGGTAGGGCAGAAGGATGGTATTCATGTCCTGCAGCTTGACAAAGGATGTGTAAAGGTAGTTCAGCACTTCTTGGGAGGACCATTCGCCTGCGTCAATATTACAGGAATTGACTATTTGTGGGTCGAGGAATCCTAGCTTGTTATGGGTCGCTTTACATTCAAGCGACCCCATTCTGCATAAGGAAAATAATTAGACACGCAACGAGGATATTTACTTAGAAAAATGGCGAGAGGTCGAGTATACTTACAATGCCCATAACTGAATTACCGATAAGTCTAGCTCCCTCAGATTGTATAGATGAAATAGTTCTCTAAATGGGACCCAAACTATACCATCACAGTGATGAAAGTCCTCGTCCCTGTAAAAGACGGGGAACATCTCTTTACCATCCTTGGCCATCTGTAAGTACCACTCTTCTACCCTTCTCATTTGAGTACATTTGCCAATGACGTGGCGATATTCGTCGGTAGTCAAAGAATGACCAAGCTTGAACTGAGCTGCCAATGGGGCCATCTCAATATTATCCACATCATCCAAACTTTTCAGCCCTGCCTCTTTTAGAAAGTCTTGCATAGTCTTGCTGGCCTCATCTTTCTCGAATTCTTTCTTGGAAAATTCTTGCAATCCCTTTTTCCTGATCGTGCGTCGGAAGTCCGTAATAGGTTGCTTTCGGGCAGGTGGCCTTGCCATGCGAATGAAGTGATCCTGTACTTCGACTGGCACTTTGAAAGATGGCTCCGACCTGGTAGGCAATGGCGTCTTCTTGGTCTTCTTCAGAGATGGTGGTTCAGACATTTGGGAAGTTTTACAGAGGCGTCCCCTCTTTTTCGGCCGGTCTGATGAAGCTAGGCTCTGATGTGCTGCCTCTGGAGGAGATGGGCTCTTACGTTGCGCCGGTGGAGGAGACGGGCTCTTATGTGGCAATGGTGGTGGAGTTGGCATCCTTTGAGGGGAGGGAGGAAGTCCTTCAGAGCTAGACCCGCCATCGCTTGGCTCGTCATCACCATCTCCTGAAGGAAATATAATGAAACGCTTGCGCCACAGGATTATGTTGTGGATGGCTTCACCAAGAGTGTTCACCCCCTCCTCTGGAGCAAAATCAAGCTGCACTGCCCTGTACCTCCTCGGCACGTCCTCCACTTCGACCCTTGAGTAGCCACTTGGTATCGGCTTACCGTGTATCGTCCCTCCCTCCGTTACGGGATGTGCCATCGCGCGTGCCACCTCTTGACTGATGTTTTGAAGTGGCACATGCAGCCTGCATGCAGTACGTACAGTGATGTGGTCCACGGGGTAATGAACCGTGTCCGGTTCTTGAGGAACCTCAGTTGAAGCGCAGCTGCTTTTCTTCCCACCTGGACTGGTTAAGTGGCCAGCATTGCCTCCTTGCTGACCTTCAAGCCTTGCCATTACCAGTGCCATTTGTTCTTTCAATAGCCTTATCTCTTCCGATTGGTCTCTGGAATTTTTATTGCTCCGAGACCGGTACCTATGTCTGTCTTCAGGAAAACCTTCTCTCCATGGAACTAGGCCAATTCCTCTTGTGCGTCCTGGATGCTCAGGGTTCTGCAATGCAAGTGAAAGCTCATCTCTCTCCCTGCTCGCAACAAAAGACCCTTCTGAGGACTTTAGATGGGCCTCGTGGATCCTCTGGGACACTTCTTGCTCTCGAGGACCCTTGTGTACCAACTCGCCTGTATCCGAGAGTGTTGAACCTCGGGCGTATTGGTAATTCTTTCCCCGTTGGCACCAGTCCTTCGTCTCGATCTCGATTCCCTTTTGCAGCAGCTCATCTTCCCGGAGTTGCCATTTGGCTATGTTCTTAGCATATCCGCTAAGGCCGAGACGGTGAGGGTATCGGTTTTTGGCCGCATTGGCCTGGTTCCTTTCGCTAATCTCCTTTGCCTCATCTGATGTTCTATAGGCCACAAAGTCATCCCAGAAAAGACGACACCTTCGATAGTTGGCATCTTCAAAATTTGGTGTCAGGCCCTTCTTGACAAACTTCCTGTTAAGATCCGTCTTCCACTTCTTGAAGCTGATGGACATCTTCTTAAGAGCCCCGGACTTTGCGAGTTCTTCTTGTCCCTCGGGAAACTGGAATGTCCGCTTTAACTTTTCCCAGGCAAGATCCTTGTCTCTGTCTGGTACCGTCCACTCCAATTCGTTTGTATCACTGCTCTTCCAGTGTCGGTACTTGATGGGGATGTCATCCTTCACGATGACACCTATAGCTTTGCCGTATGGGGTGAGTGCCGATTCTGGAGCTATAGGGGTCCCATCTGCAGCTAACTCCGTGATAGTGTATAGACCTGAGGGCATCCTAGTTGGACCTCTAGCCTTTCTTCTTGCCGATGAGGTTGAAGTATTCGCGGAGTGCGTAGTGGCCGAAGGATCAACCTCCTTCAAACATCAGTATAAATTAGTCATTCATATCTGACGATATATGTAGTTTTAAGGTATTATTTGTTCCAGATCGGTTAATTTACCTCTGTATTGTGCGGGTTAACATCGGGCTGATTCAAGTTTAGAAAGCCACTTGGGCTACCATTACCACCATCGCTTTCTCCAGAATTTGTAGGCCTAATGTTATCTTGTTCCCCTGACATTTCCTTTTGTAGATCTAGGCTAGAACTACTGCTAGATAGATACAAGAAATTAGTGTAAGAACTTATTGTCCTCTTGATGATATTCTTCCAAATATACCAACAGTAAAGTAATGTCATCTAATTCCATACACCATGTAGCAGTTTAGAAAACGTGTACGCGAAAAGCGAAAGATCCAAAATTGAAAAAATATGAAAAAGTAAACAGCCTCATAAAGCAAGTGTACTAATGTACTTTGCATAGCTATAGTGTATTAATGTATCAAAGGAAGAAGGGGCACTTGCCTTGTGTGTGCTCCTCAACCTGCCCACTATGTGAACTAATTCGTGATGTTTTCAAATTTAGGTGAAACAATTTCAATTTTACTATTAAGCATATGAAAGTTATAAGCCGTCTAAATTTCTGAATTTGTGCTCAAGTTCTGAAATCTGTTTAGTTCTGAAACATGAATCTGTCATTACTTACTAACTTTTGTCTAATTTCAAACACTAGAAATTGGAAAAGCTTGAAAAAGAAGGGTTGATTGAGAAACCTTTCCAAAGGAAGCAGTTGAAGATCAGATTTCCAGAGCGTGGGTGAAGCGGTAGAACTGTATTGACAATAAGGAATCTCGAATTTGGATTTGGGGAAGAGGTCAGGTTCATTCTATTGGAAACTGTTTCAGAGTCATTTCTTTTTGATTAACTGCACGCCAACTATTTGTATTAATGCCCTTAATTCCTCCTCCTTTGGTGTCATCTCCAGAAATTGTTCAATAATGCAAATGTAATAGTTGAGAGAGGTGAAAAGATAGCCATAATTGGCCCCAATGGATGTGGGAAAAGCACTTTACTTAAGCTTATTTTGGGGATGGAGAAGCCACAAGGGGGCGAAGTGCTTCTTGGGGAGCATAATGTATTGCCTAATTATTTCGAGCAAAATCAGGTACACCAAATACCTGAAATGGATATCCTTTCTTTCACTATGGCTTCAGCATGATAGTAGGACTGTATAGTAGTATATATGTGATTTACACTGTTTGATTAAGCTATCAGGTCAAGTGGTTGTAAGCCTATTGATTAATTGAAGCGCACCATCAACCTTTCATTATTTCAGTAGTAAAAATTATTTTTTTCCTAACTAGATTCATGTACATGATCTTTACCAGGCTGAAGCACTTGATTTCGAGAAAACTGTGCTGGATACTGTAGCAGAAGCAGCAGAGGATTGGAAAATTGATGATCGGTATTTCGTAAAGCAAATTGTTAACAGAGTTATTGAAGTGAAAGATCAGACTATTCAGGACTATCAAGGAGATTACAATGTGAGTTATCCTGTGATATAAGTTACTTAATACTATTACTTTGCACCCTGTATTTTCTGCATTAGAGTGAAATATGGTTAACTCTTTCTTGATTATAACAGTTTCCATAGTACAGCAACATAATCTATCGATAGTATTATCCATGAAATGCAAATTAAATGCTTCATCTTCTCTGAAAAAGTAGTCTTCAGTAAAAGATATAAATGTGTCACCTAGAAATGATGATATTTATTTTTCATTTTTGCAGTATTACCTTGAAAGGAATCTTGAGGAGAGCAGCGGCGACGATGGAGGACGGCGGCGCTTGAGGAGGGCAGCGGCGACAATGGAGGACGGCGGCGCTTGAGGAGGGCAGCGGCGACGATGGAGGACGGCGGCGCTTGAGGAGGGCAGCGGCGACGATGGAGGACGGCGGCGCTTGAGGACGGGGATGGTGATGGAGGGCGCAGGCGGGCGGGCGAGCGGACCGCAGATCCGGAAGGAGGACGACGGTGGACGGCGACGGCGGTAGATCTAGGCAGGGGGAGGACCGACGGTGGTGCAGGAGGGGGACGGCAGTGGGCGGCGACGGCGGGCGGCGGGCGGCGACCGGTTGATCTTGGCGTCGGCAGGGTGGTCTGGGGGAAATGGCATCGACAGGGGGTGTCTTGGGGGAAATACCGATCGACGGCCGCATATATACAAGCCACATAGGTATCGGTTCGTATTTACAGCCGGTACCTATTGTGGTAAAAAGGTGCCGGTTCTAAATTGGAACCGGTACCTTTTGGATCACATAGGTACCGGTTCTTATTTGAAACCGGCACCTTTTACAACAATAGGTACCGGTTGTAAATACGAACCGGTACCTATGTGGCTTCTGGGGGGGGGTTATATATCAACACATTTGGTGGCAAGTTGGAACCATGCATGTATGTATACTTGAAACATGAATTTTGTTAGATTGTTGAATAATATTCTTCTTCCCACTAAAATACAGTACCTAAAAGGTCAGTTCAGTTGTTTGATTTTAATTGTTCATTGCTCTAGCTAATTAGCAGTAGCAAATATATAATGCCGGCTCAAGCTATCCTAATTACTAATTAATATATCTCTCGTTATGTTAAGTCAAATTATTTTCTAATTACTCAATAAATTGCTTTAAAAAAATACTTTATGCCATCCGTTTCAAATTATTTATTGTTTCAGCTTTGTTCTATATGTCAAACATTACTAACTTTGGCCATTATTTTTTAGAAATTTATATAGTTTAACATTTATAAAATTTATGTTTTTAGGTTCACCATGATAAATAATTTCAGAACATAAATAATTCATATATTATTGAACTATATGAATTTCTAAAAATTAATAGCTAAAGTTAGGAATATTTGACTTAGGAGTTGTTCACTTTGTTGCCGAAATTAACCCTACCAAGTTTTAGCTTTGGCAAAACTTGCCTTCATTACCAAATTTTGGTAATTCTAGAATCTTTCTCTCACGAAAACTTGACAATGATAAAAAAACCAAACACAACTTACACCTCTCAACCTTTCTATCATATAGATATATAGCAAGATAGATAGGTAGATAGAGACACAAACCAATAGCCTGCACTAAGGCTGGACCAATTACACAATTTACATGTTTCTTACAGTACAATTCAAACATGCAGGTCTATCACAATTACTCCTTCTTCATGGTCACTGCGAACATATGGTGCTTCTTCCTCGTCTTCGTCTTCCTGACTTTCTTCACCTCCTTCTACATCTGTTGCAAACGGTGGTAGCTCGTCGATTTGATCGTAGCCTTCCTCATCAACGATATTCTCAACTCCGACAATGCTTCGCTTTCCATGGAGAACCACGTGGCGATCGGTCAACGAGGAAGGGTCTTTGACATAAAAAACTTGTGTTACGGATTCTGCGAGCACAAATGGTTCATCTTGGTAACCTACATTGTTTAAGTCCACGATGAACATTCCGTACTTGTCAATCCTCAAACCACTTGGAATTTTGACCCATTGACACTGGAAAAGTGGTACCTTCAGCGGTCCATATTCAAGCTCCCAGATTGCCTCTATATAACCATGGTACGTTTGTTCTACACCATTACTGTCGAAGGCGTCTATGTGGACACCACTGTTTTGATACGAGCTCTTGGCATCCTGGGTTCTCGTGTAAAATGTATAGCCATTAATGTCATACCCTTGGAATGAATGAATTGTGCTTGCAGGTCCTCGAGACAAAACATACAGCTGGTCACTATCAGTATTCATAGCAATGATATGCTTCTGTAACCAATCGCCAAAATTCAGCCTATGCTGCTTAGCTATCCATGCCTCTGATTTGCTTGGGTTCTCGCTGCGGAGTGTGTTATAATGCATGTCGACAAATGGAGCCACCAAGGTCGACTGCTGGAGCACTGCGAAATGTGCTTGCCGTAATGTTTCTAGGCTAGGAGCGAAAATTGCCTTATGCCCTAGTGTCCCTTTCCCTAGTAGCCTGCCCTCGTGTCGAGACATCGGCACACCAATGGGATGCAAATCCATATAGTCGATACAGAACTCAACCACCTCCTCTGTTGCATAACCCTCTACGATACTGCCCTCTGGTCGAGCTCTATTACGCACATACTTCTTTATGATCCCCATGAACCTCTCGAAAGCCCACATGTTATGCAGATACACTGGGCCGAGAATCTTTATCTCTTTCACGATATGTGACACGAGGTGAACTATTATATCAAAAAATGATAGTGGAAAACACATCTCGAGCTGACAAAGGGTAATGATTACATCTGCTTGGAGCTTGTCTAGCGTGCTTGGATCGATCACCTTCTGATATATAGCATTGAAGAACGAGCACAGCTTTAGGATTGGGTTTCGAACCTTATCTGGCAAAATGCCTCTAATAGCAACAGGAAGAAGTTGTGTCATCAGCACGTGGCAATCATGTGACTTCATGCCCACTAATTTCTTCTCCTTCATGTTGACAAGTCTTTTAATGTTCGCGGAGTAACCAGAGGGGACTCGGACACCCTGCAGGCACTCCAACAGGCTTATTTTCTCTGCGGCACTAAGGGTGTAGCACGCGGGAGGGAGGTACTGGCGACCATTGGGCTGTTCTAGAGGATGTAGCTCGGGCCTGATGTTCATGTCTGCGAGGTCTCTCCGGGCTTTCAACGTGTCCTTTGTCTTGCCGGGTATGTTTAGCAGGAGTCCCATCAAACTCTCGCACACATTCTTCTCAACATGCATCACGTCAATCGCGTGACGGACATCCAAATCTTTCCAATATGGTAGTTCCCAAAAGATAGATTTCTTCTTCCAAAGAGGTTTCTTACCACCCTTGCTCGTCGTGCCTCGATTGCCTTGCCCCTTACCAAATATACATTCAATATCTTGTACCTCTTCAAAAATCTCTCTGCCGGTACGATGTGTTGGAGCTGTACCCTCCTCCACCGTGCCATCAAAATCTCTTGTATTGCTACGGTACTGGTGGCCGGCTGGAAGAAACCTCCGATGGCGCATGTACACAGTCTTTCCGGAGTACTTCAGCCACCTGCTCGCTGTATCCCGCATGCACTGCACACATGCACAACCACCTTTCACTGTTTGCCCGGATGTGTTACCAGCTGCAGGGTAATCTTGGATGGTAACGAACAACATTGCCCTTAAGGTGAAGTACTCTCTTTTGTACGCATCCCACATCTGCACACCCCGGTCCCATAGAAACTTAAGATCATCCACTAATGGCCTGAAGTAGACATCGATATCGTTGCCAGGTTGCTTGGGCCCTTGGATTAGAAGTGGCATCATAATATACTTACGCTTCATGCACAACCATGAAGGAAGGTTGTAGATAACAAGTGCCACTGGCCACGTGCTATGTCGACTGCTCATGTCACCGAATGGATTCATCCCGTCCGTGCTCAGCCCAAACCTTATATTCCTAATCTCTTGCGCGAAATGCTTTTTATACTTTCTATCTATCTTTCTCCATTGAGATCCATCGGCAGGGTGTCTTATCATTCCATCCTTCTTACGCTCTTCGTGGTGCCAACGCATCATCTTTGCATGTTTTTTATTTGCAAACATGCGTTCAATCCGAGGGATTATAGGAAAATACCACGCAACTTTAACGGGCACTTTCCTCTTCTTCAGGACCGGGCCACCACTGTCATCATCAACATCATCATCATCGTTAACTCCACCCTTATACCGCGGTGCTCCGCAAACTGGACATGTATCCAAGTCTGCATAGTCACCTCGATATAGGATACAGTCATTTCGACATGCGTGAATTTTCTGCACTTCCAGTCCGAGTGGACAGACAACCTTCTTCGCTCGGTATGTTGTTTCTGGCAGCACATGACCCGCTGGAAGGAGGTCTCCAATCAGCTGTAGAAGCTCTGTGAAGCTCTTGTCACTCCAACCGTTGGTTGATTTCATCTGCAGCAACGAGAGGACGACGTGTAACTTGGTGTGCTGCTCATTGCATCCTGGATAAAGCGGGGTTTTTGAGTCCTCCACCATGCCCTTGAACTTCTCGTATTGCCTGTCATCGTCGAGGGCTGTCTCCCCGTCGCGTAACATCTGATCTAAACCATCTGATTCGTCACTATTATATCCACCTCCGTCAGCAGGCAACTCCACATTGCCTCCGTCCATTACATCCGGATTCTCATCTTCACCATGATTGTCCTGACATGTGTAATTAGGCATAAAACCCCTTGTTAGGAGATGCTCATGAACTTGTTTTGCAGGAAACTGTCTCTCATTCCTGCAATCAGCGCATGGACAACGCAAGTGTTCCGTCGTGTTCAATGATCTGGATCTCGTGGCTGCGATCACGAAGTTGGTTACTCTCCTGGCATATTCCAAGGTACCGCGCTGCGGAATGTTCATCCCTCCTTCATCCATCGCTCCTACGAAAATTCTTAAATTAACCACTAACATACGTATATCATTCTCTATATCTATTGAAATTCTGATATATGTTAATAACAGTTACATTACTCATTGATGATTAATCTCTAAATTACTCCAAAATAATAAGTCATCATACTTTCTCATGCTTCTCATTCAACAAAACAAATTGCAAAAAAAAATTAACTTGACAAATATTAGTGCGAATTACATATCGAATCAACACGTACTAACCTTTACGCACGCAAACACATAGACCTCTCGATATTTTTTAAATTTTTGGGCAAAACCTCCTCCCCCCGTTTGGATGAGCTGAAGAGAAGCCACAAAATCATGAGAATGCAGTGAACAAGGGGTATATATAGACTTGGGGGATATAGGTGTCGGTTAATGTTATGAACCGACACCTATTTAGTTTCCTTCCGAAGGAAGCCACCACATAGGTGCCGGTTTTTAATAAGAACCGGCACCTATGTGATAGGTGCCGGTTTATTAGGTTAAAGCGGCACCTATGTGGCCGTAACATAGGTGCCGGTTCTTATTACGAACCGGCACCTATGTGATAGGTGCCGGTTCGTAAATAAAACCGGCACCTTTTTTGGGCTCATAGGTACCGGTTTTTATTGCAAACCGGCACCTATAGGCTTCTCCCATTCAACCGGCACCTATAAGATCACCTATAAGATCTTATAGGTGCCGGTTCGTGGAAAAATTGGGTCTATTTGTCTTTTAGGTACCGGTTCTAGCAAATCCGGCTCCTATGTGGCCGGTACCTATGGAGGTTTTTGTAGTAGTGAGTGTATGGAGAGCGCTAGGGCGGCGACGCCTGAGGATGGGTGAAGGATGATGGTGGCTCTGCATGGGTGGAGAACGACGGCGAGTGGGGATATGGCACTGCTCCAGTAGTCGGAGGAGTTCAAGTTCCAGAATGAGAGCAATGCTTCGCATCCCTTGCAAGGCGGGCGCCCTATTAGTGACGGGATCCTTCTCTAACAGTGACGTAGCCAGAATTTTTTAAGCCTAGAACTCAACTTGTATAATTTACATAATTTATCTCTATCTATGTTTTAAGGTTTTAAAATATAAATTTTAATAGATATTTAGGCTTATAAGTAGAACAGCAGTCCTAGTTGTCTTAACCCTGTTTCTGCCACTGCTCCCCAGCATATCGCGCCGATGCTGAAGATGTGATCCAGGAGGTTCATAGCATTAATTCCTATAATGAATTCATTTATGATATTGATATAGATCCCAACACGGTTCAATCCTAAAGACAGATATGGATGAAAAATCTGATAATAACCCTTCTCAAAATCACAAATATTATTTAGCTTCAAGGAGAAAAGAAGAAGAAATTACGGCTTAATTACAAGAAAAAAACTAAAATTTTGGGATCAGAGAATAATATATAGCACTAAACCTGTTCAAGGCCTATAAATCACAAGCAGTGAACATGTTCAAAGTCCAGAAAAAGCCAGCCTATCTACGAAATATAAAGTTAGTCGATATAGCAAAACGACGACTAACCTTCTCAATCGTTTCAGTCATTGATCATCCAAGATATACCAGACGACGACACAGGAACACATGATATTTATTAATGAGATTCAGCCAAAGCCAACATCCTCGGGGTTCTGATTATGAGTGCTTCTCCCCAATCAATATAGCACATAGCCGCTACAAGTCCATGGCCTCATCGCAATCATCTCCTTGCGTGTCTTCACCGCCATCATCACCCTGCATGTCTATGCTACACTGTAATCATCATGGTTATATTGTGGTGCCCCCTCCCTATTTAAGAGATATCCTATGACAGAGTTCGACTCTAACACTATCCTACACCTATTTCAACTCCAGGTCCAACTCCTAATAGGACTAGTATATTCGATACCTATTCTAACAAACTCCACCTTAACGAATATACACTATCCAGAAGTCGTAGAATCACCATGTCAATCCACCGGTCCTCCAGACTTGGTTGTTTTCTTTGCAACTTCACCACGAGTCGCCCGACGAGCCTGCGCCAGACCCGCTACCTTCAAGAGACTCCGTTATCTCTGTAACTTCTTTCCTAGACTCCACCTGCAACAGTGCTCTACTTTCTCACCTATCATTACAATCGGCGCATCCTAGACTCCTCAAAGACCATGTTCATCTTCATCTTTCTCCTCTCACTAGACATGAAGAGAACATGTTCTTCCTTGATGTCTTGTGAACCGAGCTAACAAATCCAACGTCCATGCTTTCCGCATCCGTAGACTGAATCCTTGATACTTTGAGAAAATTCACCATTGCCTTGAGTCACCCAAAGAAATTACCACCATAGTCTTTGCCTCCTCTTCAGTTCTGGTATAACTCCATATATCTCAACTCCTCACCAAGTCCCAGATAAATCATGTTTTCACTAGCTAATTCCATATCCGACCTGACCAGCCTGTCACCACTAGCCTACTTGCCCTTACTATCAATCCGACCAGTTTTGCCCCTTAGTCTGATCAGCCATACCTGGCCTGACCGTTCAGCCCATCCTCGTCTGATCGAAAAAACACGCACTCCTCATGCGCGAACTCCTACCACCGAACTGCCCGTTGATGTGCAAGACCGCCTGCTGTCTCTATGCACCCTCTTTGCCGATGATGGTACTTGTCGGTCTTCAACTTCTGAAAGTCTCTAAGAACTTTGCTAGACGAGTCGGACAGAGAATCATGTCCAACCTATCCAATTTTCTTCCGAGTCAAACCTAAAGTTGATCTCTGATTTCCATCCTACTACAATTTGGTCCCACAGTGCAACTCCCGCGTCTTCGTCTTGACCTTTTTACATGCACGTGACCCTCCATGTACCGCTTCCTAGCCTTTGCACCTAAATGCCTCCAATCAAAGCAATAAAAAAAGTATGAACGCATTGATTTCCATGCGAAATCCGTGCAATTTCACCAGCCCATGTACATGTATGTCTCCTGCATGCATCTTGTGTTCTTGTTGGCTTGTCGTGCATATATGTGCGCATAGAACAGCCCTCGTGCCTCCGCACGCACCGCAGTCGCAGCTCTCGTGTTCACTGTGCACGATCACATCGTCCTTGGCCCTACATGTCCGTCGCGCCGCGCCACGCTCATCGGTTTCGTTCTTCTGCCACAGCCTCCCTATCGCCGCGGATCCGCTATTGCCACGTGCGTCGAGTGCGCCGTCCATGACGCTATCCCTCCGATCTCTCCGGTCGTCTTCCGCCACGCCCAGCCCCATCTTCCGGTCACGTTCCACCATCGCCGGTCTGATCGCGAGCAAGGTCATCGCCTCCAAACATCCTCATTGTCGCCATCGATATCATCGCCACGACTGACGATCTCCTGTCGATGCGCGATCCCCACCTCGTGTTTCCTTCTCCACATGCCTTCTTGATCCAATGCTGAAACCTTCAGCTCTGATACCACTTGTTGTAAAAGTTAGTCGAATATAATGGAACGATGACTAACCTTCTTGATTGCTTCAGTCATTGATCATCCAAGACATTTCAGATGACAACACAGGAACACACGATATTTGTTAGCGAGGTTCAATTGAAGCCTATATCCCCGGAGCTCTGATTATGGACGCTCCTCCCCAATCAATATAGCACCTAGCCGCTACGATTTCATGGCCTCATCGCCATCATCTCCTTGGGTGTCTACGCTACATTGTAGTCACCATGCTTACATTGTGGTGCCCCCTCCCTATTTAAGAGAGAGTCTATGACAGAGTCCAACTCTAACTCTATCCTACACCTATTCCAACTCCTAGTAGGACTAATATATTCGACACCTATTCTAACAATATCTACCCCATTACCAGGGCCAAGTCAGACCGAAGAAACAGAACAAGATAAGTTTACAGCCAAAACGAATACAGATGGAGGCGTATGTGGCATCACGTACTATCCGTCAGTTCGTCATAACAAGACTTTCTTTTTAGTTTTTAGGCTAGAAAAAATGTCCGTGCGTTGCAACAGGTAAACTAAAATTATAATAAATATAAAAATATTAGATGATTTGGGTTTAGTTTTTTATGATATGAGCTCTTTAAGAAAATATATTCCTAAAGAAATAAAAAAGTTCTAAAATAATAAAAAAAAGGCCCCGTTGGACCCTGTCGGGCTGCTAGGGCATTCGAACACGTGGCCCAGCAGGCCAGCAGTGCTGCTGCCCAAGGATAGAGGCCGGCCCGACGCGGGATCGATCTGAGCCGTTCGTTTTGATGGACGGCTCTGATTGGTTCCGAATCTATCAAAACCGCCGGTGCCAAAACCTTAACCCTAGTTTCATTTTTTCCCATTCCCTCCCCCACCGCGGGCCGCCTCTCCCTCCCTCCCTCTCCACCTCTCCGCCTCTCCCTCCCGCCACCAACGTCACCGCTCGCTCTCCACCACAGGCCGCCTCTCCCTACCGGTAGCGCCTTTTCCTGTCCCCTCTCCTCTCCCCACAAGCGGTGCCGCTCCCCCTCCTCCACCCCCCTCCGGCGGCGCCGCTTCTTCTCCCCTCACTAGCGTTCTCCCTCCCCCTAACGTCGGCGCCTTTTCTCCTCATCGGGCAGCGCTGCTCCCTCTCAACCCACCGACACTCTCCCTTCCCCAATGTCGGCGCCTATTCTCCTCGTCGGGGTGCCATCGCCACGCCGCTCCTCACCAGATCCGGCCTGAGGCTCACTAGACTTGGCCTTGGGAGGCGGTGGCGGTAGCTCGAAGGCGGCGGCGGTGGATGAAGGTCAACGGCGGCAAACTCATGCCGCTCGTGTCTCCGGCGACGTCCGGTGGCTGAATTTTTGTTCGATTTGAGTTTTTTTTCTTTGTTTGTCGTTCTTCAATTCTTGTATTTGGGATGTAACACGAACTGGTTTAAAATATTGTGTGTTACTTGATGCGAACTCTAGATGATTTGTTGTGTGTTGGACTCGGGATGTTGGGGATAAAAAAATTTAAGTGATGATGGACGAAAAATTCACCTGAATCCTTGCGTATTTTTTAATTAGGTACTAGCAAATGTGCCCGTGCATTGCAACGGGTGAAGTCAATTTTAATTTTACATGTGTATTCTGTACTTGCACGTTAGTGGATAAGGAGTCGAAAGCGATGACACATCAACCATCATCGTTCTGACTGCGTAGGGAGGAGAAATTCACCTGACTCCACCAAATCGAACCTTCTATTGCTGTGCAATGAATTGACACTCACTACACTCAGACCTAATTATTTGTTGTGTTTAAATCCACTCGATTTATGATTATAAGAAAGACATTGATACCACCTTGAAATAAAATTATTTTTTACAGACTCCTATATTTATGGCCATAATAAGCTTATTTATTTTATGTAGGCCAGGTAATATTGTCCCTCCCATCATCATCACCGGTGGATCCGCGCGCGTGGGGAACGAAGCGGTAGCCAGATCCGTGTGGGAGGGGAAGGGAGCGCTGGACCCGTCCCTAACATTGCCACTACCGATGGGATCTCTCTCACCACCGCCTGCTACCATCGCCTGAGCCAGCTGTCACTGTCACTCTCGCCCTCACCCGAGCCCGCCACTCTTGCCCTTGCCCGAGCGCGTCGCCACCGCGCGAGCCCACCGCCGCCACCGGGATCCGAGGCTGCTGCTGTAGCGAGGGTGTATGGATGGGAGAGAGTGGGGAGAGGAGTGGGAGAGTTGGAGAGGGAGGGTTAGGAGTGAGGAGAGAGAGGGAGTGTGAGGAGTGGACATGAGAGAGGACTTAGTGGGAAAGGGAGAGGAGAGGAGAAACAAAAGTGGGGAGAAAGAGAGGGGTATTGCGAAATAGGCTTATTTTTGTATGTGGGCCAGTTAAAAGACCCGTTTGTGAAAATTAATTTTTGCATGCAGTTTTTGAACTGTGCTTGGGAGATCGATTTTTGCAGGCGGAAACAGTTATGGTCCACATGCAACCTAAAGGGTCTCGTCCGAAAAAATCAATTATGTAGTCTCTATCTTTAAAATCTACTGAATCGAATAGAACAAATATCACATAAAATTAATATTCATACGAATCAAATTTTCTGGTGGAAAAAACTCGATGGTCCAGGAAATTAAATGAAGCAACCTATTAGAATTAGAGAAAAAAAATAAGCAAGCAATATAATGGAAGTATGCTGGAGATAATTACGTACCGGAATTGAGCATCTCTTAATTTTTACTGCTATAACTCATCTTTGATCTCTCTCGTATGCATGTGACACAAGGTCACAGCATGCATGATCACTCAATTCGATGCAAGGACACATGCATGCTATCTCTCCCTCCCACTCTCGCATGAAGAGTCCGACACGAATCGAACACGGTTCAAAAAAATTGAGCGCGCAAGGGACTCTAACCGGTCTCGTTTGTTCTGACAGAAATATCATATCGATCTAGATCACACGCAGGATCGGACTCCCTGCGCGCAACAGCGTACGACGACATAAGGCATGCGGACTGTCGAATCGGACACATGAGGCAGACCAGCGACATACGAATGTTTCCAGCAAAAACACCTTCAATTTTTATAATAATGAAAGATTAAAGATAAAGAAATAGGAAAAATTGGAATAAGAATAAGAAGTAGCTTTGGGCTAAGGTGTTCGGATGTAATATGGGGTGTTCTTGTTCTTGTGTTGTTCGGATTAAGATCTGAGCAAAGTGGGCCAAACTTTTCTATTTTTGATCTCCTATTTCCTATTTTCATGATCGGATATGAAAAGGGAGAGATATTTGGACGTGATATGAGGAGGAAGTGAACTGAGAAAAAAAGAAAAAATTGATGGCAAGTTATTAGATTATAGGTCGGTATATCAGGTGAAACGATAAAAATACTATGAATCTTTTAAGTAGATAAAAATAATAAAGATAAAGATAAAGATAAAGATATAGATTTGTCTCGTAAAAAGTTTTAATTAATAGAGGATATGGTAGCTTTTTAGCCCATTGCTAGCTTGATATATGTGTTTGATTTTCTAAAATATTTTTCTCTTTTTTAAAAAGACGGAGGCAGCAGTATACTAGCCTACGTACAACTCACAAATCTGAACACATAACTGTATCGGCAGCAAAATAGTGAACCCGGCCGACGAGCGACACGAATATATATACTGAGATGCCAAATTATCAATCAGATATAGTTTGTCGAAGATGTTTATAGAGATATAATATACGTGTGTTTATATGGATGAGTATGTACGTGTTATAAGCATCTGCGGTTTGTATTGTGTTTTAAAAATAAATTGTCAACCAGGCGATCGAGCGGCACACGCCATATAGTCGTATCGTATTCGTATACCCCTGAGTAGCTAGCCTCATGAACGTCCACCCACCGCGCCGCTATTGGCTTGGTCATTCATGCATGCAGGCATTCTGCATGAGAAAGAAAACGCGCGCATATTCACCTGCACCTAACATTGACTGCTAGCTGCTGCCGGCGCCTTGACGCCACAACAAATATATCACCATAATCGTTATGACATAGTCATCACTCATCAGTAGTATATCTCCGTAGGTACATCAAATCATTATCATCCGGCTGCGCTAGCTCTATAAATTTATACGTTTGATTTTGACCGGTGCAAAGCCTGACGTGCTCACGTGCCAAATAGTACTCCTTTTGTTTTATATTATTTTTTTAAACGAGCCACACAAGAGTGTGAAGTTTCATATTGATATAGAAGTAAAAAATTACAAATCACAACCTTGGAGGAAGTAATAAAAAAAAACAAAAACAAACACACCAACACTGCCTGCCAGCGGCTCCTATCACAACTATGGAGAAGGCACAACACCAAATCGGACGCCGCTAAACGTGACCAATCGTCACAGGACCAGCAGGAGGGTCGCAATGCCCCACCGAGAACTGACTCCACACAGAAGATCAACAACAAGCTCCCGGTCATCCTCACGTATAGGGGTTGAGGAGGAAGAGGACGAGAGAGAGATTCGCTTGTCCCTCGTGCCAATCTGGTGACAACAACAAAGAGACCACTGAAGACCAAGCTGAGAGGAGGCGGTAAAGGTTGGGAACAAAGACCTCCAAAACGATATCTCTAGGAATGTCGAGACGCCTTTGGCACCACCGTCACCTGTCCAAAAGAATCAGGTTTTCACCCAGAGAGTCCTGTCAGGAAGAGAGAGGAGGTAGCTCGGCGATGCCTCAAAAAGGGATCACGACGTGCGAAGACGTCGTCAATTGTTGGCTCAGGTAACCCTGAGCTAGGCTTTCTCCTGCTACATCCTCTCCCCCGTATGTCGTTGCCACCCCAGGGCAACGCCTCCCAACAAGCTCTACCGTACTAGCGCCACAATGCCGGTCAACCCAGACTAGCCAGCACCACCTTCCTCCGCCCACCATGCCGTGATCTCCCGCGAGGCCACGCTGATGGAGCGCCCTCTTTCCCAGTCACCACAACCATCGTCTTACCAAAAGAGCTCCGTATGACCGGAAGGGGCCAACCAAAGCAGGGGAGGAGCTCCATGGAGAGAAAACAGAGGTCCAACTAGCTAGAAGGATGGACCTGCCATGCCCGCCTTGGCGAAGTTAGTGGCGTCGTCCCAGCCACCAGCGTCGCGCAACGTCTGCGTCCACCGCCAATGCAGTTGGCCTCCACCAACTGTAGCGCCTGCTGTCACCCACACCGCCTTGGTCACGTCGGCCTCTCCTTCAATCTTGCTTGCATTGGCCACTCCCAACGTGGAGGTGCCAGATCTGGCCATTGAGGAGCTAGATCCAGCCAAGGCGGCGCCGAATCTGCATCCGCCTCAGGCGCGCCGACATGTTGTGCGCCGCGTCGTCTCAGTCGCGCCAGAGATGATGTACTGCCATGATTGAGCTCCACCGCCACTTACCCGACCCGCTGCACGGTTGTCCGGCGGTGTGCTTCGGCGGTGAAGAGTGGGTAAGGGGAAGGGGCAGCACGACGGCTAGGGTTTTGCCCTCGAGCTGCCTACGCGGGGAGGACCCGAGGGGTAGATAATTTTGTTTCATATTATAATAAGTCTCTTTGAAATTTTTTTCTATCCAAACTTATTAGATGATCAAATTTATAGAAAAATTTAGCAACATCTAAAGCTTCTCTGGCTACTTCCGCATCACCAACATCGACCACCTCACCGTCCTCACTGGCAGGTGTTCAAGCGTACGTACGTGTCTGTAAGCACACACGCCACCCCCCACCTGGCCGGCCTCTCGATCGATCCCTCTCAAAGTCCAGATCCCCTGGAGTTGATCAGTGTTTGGGAGGGAATAGTTAAAATTTAGATGTTTATTTACTGTGTGGCGGGAGTATAATCACAGTTTTGGAGGGAATAGCTAAAATGGTAATCAACCTGATTAGGGGGAGCTAATTAGGAGAGAGATTCAGTTGGACGTGATCTCAGCCGTAGAAACAAAGAAATGACTGAGATTGAGGCAAATCCACCGGGTGAAGTTGGTCTGAACTCCAGGGGATCTGGACCCCTCAAAGTCCCAATCGTCTATGCGTTTTCGTGAATTTCTTGCATGCAGTGGCAATGTGAGCGCCTGCATGGCTGTATATATGGTCCGAATTATATATGCCTATATGGTCGCTGCGCGCGCGTGCAGCAAGCACAGCACGGCTGCACCACTCGGCTCGAGGGAGGTTCTGGGGTTCATCAGCGACGTCGAGCAGTGCCTCCTGTACTCGTTCGGGCCGCTCGGCGTGCGTCGCCGGCAAAGGCAACAAGTGGAACGGCCTCTATCACCTTGGCAAAAGGCACATGCACACGTCTGAATTCCGAAAAGTGAAAAATCCACAGCAAAGCCCAAAAGGAAACCCTACAAAACTTGTTTTGCAGCGCGAAGGGGACCACAGATCGGTATGCATCTCTGGGCGCGTGGAGTATGGGCCGCAGCCTGCAAAATTAGCGCACTCCGGGTCCAACTCGTTCACCTTAGTTAATTCGGCCGGACGCCTGACTCCGGCAGGTCGTCGTCCTCTCTACGGAGCCTAGCAAACAAACCAAGTCCAAGTCCAGACACTCCTCCGGCCTCCGTTGTACGGCCTACTACGAGCCCGTTTGTCCACGCATAGTCCAGTCGCATGCATGGCTGGTGGGCTGCCCACCGGCGTCATTCTCAACGGGAAGATCGGCAAGTCTAATTTCAAAGGATTCTTTAAGCACATAAATTAAATCATGTGAGAATCCTACGTATCTATAAAGTCTATTTTAAATGTAGTTAATGTTATTTCTCTCTTTTCTTATTAAGTCACGTCACCTTAATTATTTGGCCTTTAGATGATTGATCTCCCTTCTTTCTTCTTCTATGAAATCATATTACCTTAGTTTTATCTTTAGACGATTAATCTACTATATTATCTTTTTCTTTTCTCTTCTGTCCTTGAGACACATCATCTTAATTTTACTTTTGAATGATCAACTTATATACGATTTAAATTGTTATAAACCATGTCATTTTAATTTTAATTGTTTATAACTTTGTTCATGGTCGATTAAAGATGAAAATTATATAAAATATATAAAGTTAGGTCGTCTAGCTATCTTAGATATTATTTATATTATTATTCTACAAAACTCCCGCAACAACGCACGGAGTTTTATCTAGTTCTATACAATCCATATATTTTCAATGTGGGATAAAGGAATTTTAGAGGATTCAGTAGTTAAACATTCATGTGAAAGTTCTATAAACACCGGGACCACGCTTGAAGCGTTGGTAGAGGCTTGTGGATTCAACCCCATAAACCCATGTATGGCTACAACATCAACATGTGAGGAGAAAAAAATTTATAGCCTACGCAAATTTAACTATATTAAGTATTTGATATGAAAATTATATTTTCAATCCTTACAATAATACTTTCTCTGTACCAAATTATAAGACTTATATTTTTTTATACGGTCTTAAATAATATATTTTGACCAATAATTTATTTCATGCTATGTTTCTAATAAATATGAAATTAACAAAGTATTTTAAAATATAAATCTAATGATATATCATGCATAATACTTAGCTATATATATATGATTAGTATGACCGAGTTTAATTTTTATAAAAAATAGACGTTTTATAATTTGGAAGAGAGAATCAATAGGGGACAGGGTGCCGCTCGGGGTCGTAGTGGCGAGGCTTCGCCACAGCACCATTTTTTTCTTGATTATTCGACTGTGTGCTCATCAAGCATTTGTTTCTATGTAAAATTTGCTATAGGTTGGCGGCGATGCATAGTACCGCGGACTACCGATTATCTTTAACGTTGCCACTGCAGCAATCGACCCCGAACCAGCCACTTGTAAAAGAACGATTTTTAATACGGCCAAAACCGATTTTCCCAGATGACAGGATGGTTCGTTTGTATTTAGGTGTCTGTGAAAATCAAATTTTATATACAGACAGAGCAACCACATGCAAAAATAAAATTTTCACATGCGGTCACCTATGCCGACCGAATACGAAAATAATTAAAAAAAATCAAATTCAAAACTCTAGCACCTTGATTCATCCCTAAACCATAGCCCGCCGTCGGCCCAAACCCTAGCCAATGTCGTCATCGCCACCACCGCCGCCCGCCATTGGATCCGCACGGGGAAGGGCCGCCGACGCGGGATCCATGTGGGGGAGGGCCACCGCCGTCGGATCCGTGCGGGACCGCTCCTTCGTCGGTCTCCCTCTCGAGCCCGTCGCCGGATCCGCGAGGGGGTCGTCGCCGTCACCCTCGCCCACCGCCGAAGCCCACGCCCATTGCCCTCGTCCTCCACTGCCATCGCCCGAGCCCTCGCTCAACACCGCCACCGGAGCCTGCACTCGTCACCGCCATCATCGGAGCCGACACTAGTACAGATCCTCTTATCTCTGACGGGCCCTCACATGCCTGGACTATTGGGCCGTCAGAACTAAGTCATTTCAATCGGGCCTAAATTTGCGCCGTTGTAGATGTACTCGTGCAGTCATACTCCAGGCCCAAGTACACATAGCCCATCACCGATGACACTCATCTGTGACGGGCTCAGCTTTAGGCCCGATTGAGATGACCCAGCATATCTCAATCGGGCTCGTCTACAGAGCCCGTCAGAGATGAGGATCATCGGTGACGGACTCCAAATATGGCCTGATTGAGATGGATTTAAAGCCCGTCACCGATGACTCGTATCTCAATCGGGCCCTTCTAGAGAGCCCGTCAGAGATATGAGTCATCGGTGACGGGCTACAATTATGGCCCGATTGAGATGTGATTTAAAGCCCGTCACCGATGACTCATATCTGTGTCGGATTTTTTGTTGATGCCCGTTAGAGATAACTGTGCGCCCGTTAGAGATGTCGGTTCATTGGCCCGATTGAGATATATTTCGCCCACTATAAATAGACCATCCGACTGTTGTCTGAAGTTATCCCACTATTCACTATTTTGGTGGGAGGTTGAAGGGGTCGAATTTTTGTTATTTTTTTTCCAAAGCAAAACAGAAAAATCTTAGAAGTAAGTAAAAAGGTAGTAATAATTTTTTTCAATTTAGTAGTATGTTAACTAATATTTTATTAAATTTTGCAGCGATGGATCGAAGTTGGATGAATGCGACAACTCTAAAACGTCATTGCAAGGAGTATAGAGATGGCATTTTAAGTTTTATGAACGTTGCGGAGGAGGATAGGAGAAGAAGAAATAGCAAATACATGTGTTGTCCATGTAGAGATTGCAAGAATGATATTATGTTTAGCGGAGAGGAGGTACACTCTCACTTGATACAACGGGGATTCATGAAGGGGTACACATGTTGGGTGAAGCATGGAGAGCAAGAATCCGGTAGTGATGCAGCTGCAGACAGAAGTGGTGCAGACAATCATGAAAATGAAGATGAACATGACATGTTTATACCATCTCCATTGGGCGGTGAAATGATTGATGTGGATCCTGATATGCTGCAAGAGATGTTACGTGATGTTGAGGAGCAAGCTCACAACGAGAAAGATTCCATGAAGTTCAACAGGTTGGTCAGTGACTCCGAGACACCTCTATACGTCGGATGCAAGGCAAAGCATACCAAATTGTCAGTTACCTTGGACCTAATGAAGCTGAAGGCAAGTAGTGGATGGACAGACAAGAGTTTTACGGAACTTTTGGGAATATTGAAGGTCATGCTTCCTGAAGAGAACACATTGCCCGAGACGACATATGAAGCAAAGCAGGTTCTGTGTCCGCTGGGGTTAGAGGTCCGTAGAATTCACGCTTGTCCAAACGACTGCATATTGTACCACAAGCAATATGCGGACCTAGATGCTTGTCCTGTGTGCAAGGCTTTTCGATACAAGCGAAAAAAAAGTGCGGGAGAGGGAAAGAAGTCAAAGCGGGGTGGTCCGGCGAAGGTTGTGTGGTATCTACCTATCATTGATCGCTTCAAGAGAATATTTGCCAACCCCAAGGAAGCAAAGTTAGTGCGTTGGCATGCCGAAGATAGAAGGAACGACGGTTTGCTAAGGCACCCTGCGGATTCGATTCAATGGAGGAATATCGATCGAATGTACAAAGACTTTGCTGCTGATCCCAGAAATATGAGGATATGTCTGTGTACGGATGGCATGAATCCTTTCAGAGATATGAGCAGTTCTCACAGCACTTGGCCAGTTCTTATTGCGAACTATAACCTCCCACCATGGTTGTGCTTCAAAAGAAAATATATTATGTTGTGCTTGTTAATCCAAGGTCCAAAACAACCGGGTAATGAAATCGATGTGTTCTTGGAGCCTGTTATCGATGATCTTGAGATTCTTTGGAAAGAAGGTGTCGAACCCTGGGATGCATACGGTCAGGATAACTTCAAGCTACGAGTTCTATTGTTCTGCACCATTAACGACTATCCTGCACTAGGTAATCTTTCCGGACAAACCGTGAAAGGAAAGAAGGCTTGCTCTGACTGTATGGAACATACACGCAGTAGGTGGCTGAAGAAATCAAGAAAGATGGTTTACATGGGTCATAGGAGATGGCTCCCGCTACTCCACGCCTTTAGAAGAAAGAAGAAAATTTTCAACGGTCGGAGAGAACTTGGAACTGCTCCCAAGGATTTGTCTGGAGACGAAGTCCACGACATGGTCAAAGACATAACTAACGAGTTTGGGAAGAAAAGAAAACGTGGCAAGGGAAATGATAAGGGTATGTGGAAGAAAAAATCCATATTTTGACGGCTACCATACTGGAAAGACCTTGAGGTCCGGCATTACATTGATCTAATGCATGTAGAGAAGAACTGCTGCGATAGTTTGCTTGGGCTACTACTTAATATGTCTGGAAAGACAAAGGACGGGTTGAATGCTCGCCTAGATCTGCAGGAATTGAACATTCGCAGTGAGCTTCAGCCTGTTACGGACGAAGAGACAGGCAGAGTGTACCTCCCACCAGCTTGCCACACATTGTCGAAGGATGAGAAGATCGCAATGCTATCATGTCTGGCTGATATTAAGGTTCCTTCGGGCTATTCAGCAAGCATCAGTAAGTACGTTAAATTGGAGGATCTAAAACTGGTTGGAATGAAGTCTCACGATTGCCACGTGCTAATCACACAGATCTTGCCAGTTGCTATCAGAGGCATTCTACCCCCCAAAGTCCGTCACACGATCCAACGGCTTTGTGCTTTCTTCAATGCAATCGGTCAGAAGATTATAGATCCCGAAGATCTAGATAAGATGCAGGCTGATATTGTCAATACCTTGTGTCACTTGGAGATGTATTTTTCACTGTCTTTCTTCGATATCATGGTTCATCTCCCTGTTCATCTAGTGAAGCAAACAAAACTATGTGGTCCAGCTTTTCTAAGGGAGATGTACCCGTTTGAGAGGTATATGGGAGTTCTTAAGTCGTACGTTCGAAATAGAGCAAAACCGGAGGGAAGCATCATTGAAGGGTACACGACGGAGGAGGTTATTGAGTTCTGCATCGATTACATGGCCGAGACTGATCCTATCGGAGTTCCTGCGTCTCGCCACAAAGGAAGGTTGGCAGGCCTTGGCACAACACGCAGAAAAAGAATTGTACCCGATCAGGCATCCTATGCACAGGCTCATTTCGCTGTGCTACAACATATGGCATAAGTAACTCCATACTTTGAGGAGCATCTAGCGAAGGTCCGACAGGAGAACATGGGTCGATCAGATACATGGATCAACAGAAAACATAGTACTCGCTTCAACGAATGGTTCAAGAATCGTATCGCACGGAGTACCGATGGCCCAAGTGAGATAATACGAAGGTTGGCAAGGGGCCCAAGCTGGGATGTCGACACATGGCAAGGGTACGATATCAATGGATACACATTCTACACCGTCAAACAAGATGACAAAAGTATAGTGCAGAACAGTGGAGTCCGTATAGATGCATATCAGGATCAAGTTGGATCGAACACATACTATGGCCGCATAGAGCAAATATGGGAGATGAACTACATGAGCTTCAAAGTCCCTTTGTTTCGTTGCAGCTGGGTGAATATCCGCACTGGAGTAAAAGTCGACAGGGAAGGATTCACTTTAGTGGACCTGGCCAAGGTTGGATACGCGGACGAACCGTTCGTCCTAGCGAAGCAGGTCGAGCAGATTTTCTATATACAAGACCCCGCTAACAAGAAGCTGCACGTCGTTAGGGATGGCAAACGAAGAATTGTTGGGATTGACAACGTCGTCGATGAGGAAGAATATAACCAGAATCTTCATGTGAGACCTCAGATCGACCTTGACGATGATCCCGAAGATGAAGTGGCATACGCTCGTTCTGACCATTCGGAAGGCATATCCTTGTGAACAGAGTCTTCGTAGTACTGTAAATTGCAAATAGATATAAGTAATGAAGTATTTTGTACCGGCGCCTAATGATCTGCATATTTTAAATTCATGTGTGTTTTAAAATTTAATAGCAAATTTACACTGTTTAAATAAGGCATATGTTAACTATAATAATTTTTTAAAATTTAATGGCAATTTTAAACTAATTTAATAAGGCATATTTTAATTTAACAGAAATTTTACACAATCTAAAAATGTAATAGCAATTTTAAATCGGGTACAAGTTAATTATAATAATTTTATAACTTAAATATCATTATTAAATACAACTGATTAGGAATATTTTAATTCTATAGTGGGATGAGCTTATCTCTATCGGGCATATAAATAATGCCCGTCAGAGATGATCTTATCTCTATCAGGCGTATTAGCTCTGCCCGTCACGGATGATTGTCATCCGTATCGGGCTTATTGTTTGTGCCGTATCGGGCTTAATGCTTTTGCCCGATGGCGATGACCTACGACTAGGTTTTCTACCGATCCAGATCTGACTCTGGATCGGTAGAAAAACTAAGTTTTTCCTAAGCGCCTCACCGACTAAGTTCACTCCTCACCAACAACTGCCTCCTCCCTCGAAGCGCCTCCTGACCGCCGCCGCCGCCTCCTCCCTCCAAGCGCCTCCCGACCCCGCCGCCGCCTCCTGCACGCCACCGCCTCCTGCACGCCGCCGCCGCCTCGTCGTCGCCGCCTCCTGGACGCCGCCGCCTCCTCGCCCACCCCACCCGCAGCATCTCCGGCAACATCCACCGCTGCCACACCGCCGGCCGTCCAGATCTGGTGAGACCCCGTGGCTCCACTTCTTGTTGATCCCTAGCCCCCCAAAGTGCAAATTAGTGTACATACATATTGATCTGTTTAGGAGGATTGTAGTTTTACATTTTGATTTTCATATATTGCTATTTTATTGTTTTATTTTCATACATATTAATCTATTAGTGTACATACAAATTTGTTGTTATTTATCTATATGTATCATGCTGACATATAACTTGTATTAATGAAATTTGTTGTACTGACATTTAACTTGTACTGACATAGATATAACTATTTTCATACATATTGATCTATTAGTGTACATACAAATTTGTTGTTATTTATCTATATGTATCATGCTGACATATAACTTGTATTGATGAAATTTGTTGTGCTGACATCATACATATAACTATTTTCATACATATTGATCTATTAGTGTACATACAAATTTGTTTGAATAAGTATTAAATTGCAATGAATTTAGTGTCAAATTTGTTTGAATTTAGTGTCAAATTTGTTTTAATTTACTATGAATGGGGGCCATTCTGAATTAGACTGCCTATGCATATAAGTTCTGAAATCTGTGACTTTAGTAGTTCAAAAATTGAAAACTTTAGTACTTGTTCTAAATTTCAAACTGTACTATTACCCTGCCACTATTACTTTGTTCTAAATTTCCTGCCACTATTACCTTGTTCTGCTTTGTCCTCTTCCTGCCACTATTACCCTGTGATTTCTTGATAAATGGCCAGTGATGAATGCTCAAAAACAGACCATAAGAACAGACCATCTACACTTATTCTTTTTTTTGGGAACTACACTTGTTCTTTTTTCATACAAACAGCCCATCGACACTTGTTCTTTTTTTTAGGAAGCTACACTTGTTCTTTTTTGTATAATAACAGACCATCTACACTTGTTCTATTTTTTTGGGAGGGGACTTCACTTGTTCTTTTTGCATAAGAACAGACCATCTACACTTGTTCTTTTTTTGGGGGGACTTCACTTGTTTCTTTTGCATAAGAACAGACCATCTACACTTGTTCTTTTTTTGGGGGCACTACACTTGCTCTTTTTTGCATAAGAACAGACCATCTACACTTGTTCTTTTTTTTGGGGAACTACACTTGCAAATGATTGTAATTGATGCACAATTTCTAAGCAAAACTGAGGCCATATCTTAACCTTAGCATAAGTTATATACACAACCAAAATAAGTTTTTTTATAAATTTTTTTAACTTTCTTGCCGTACAAAAGTTGTATAGAAAATGTCGCAGCAAGGCGAACCCATGTCAGCAACTGCTAGTGGGACAACATCGAGCCGGGCTACTAGGACCCAGAGTAAGATCCATAAGGAAGTGTACACCATAACAGAGGTGGACGATCTGGGATTTCCGACGGCTCCTGCGAAAGCTGTCAAAAAGTTCGCCACAATATGTGGAATCCTTGGGAGGCGGAACTTCACCATATTGAAGGACCACATCGATCTGGTCTCACAAGAAGAAAAAGATGAGGCCTGGAAGTAGTTCAAGGAAAGCTTCGAATACCCCCCAGAGGCTGAGGCAAGACTCAAGCGGCAGGCTATCCGCAAGATGGGCAACTTGTGGAAAAATTTCAAGACCACGTTGGTCACCGAGTACGTCCTCAATGCCGCCCAGCCAGAACCATTCGGGAAGTACCCGTTCATCTCACGGGTCGTGTGGAAAGAGTTCCATGCCGCAAAGTCAACCCCTGAGTCTCGGGAAAAAAGCGAGGCCTATAGGAGGTTACAGGCAAAAAACGTTCACCCGCACCGGCTTGGCACCGGAGGCTACGCCGGGAAGCAGCACGAATGGGTTAAGGAGGACGAAGCTGCTGCTAAATCTAACACGCCGCCAGTACTTGGTGATATCCCGACCACCCGAGCAAGGAACTGGGCAAGGGCGAGGGTGAAGAAGAATAGTGATGGAACACTAACGTTCCCAAATCCCGAAGATCAAGCGGTGTACCCGAAAATCGTAAGTACCACACGTAGATTATGTTTCGGTAGGTTGTATCGTACTCTTGAATAAATTCGTCCTAACTGCATCGCAGGTCGACCTGACTGCTGAGAGACAGTCCTCCCAAGAGGTCTGCTCACAAAGACGCGAGGATGACGTCCTCACGAAAGCATTGGGAAGCGAAGAACACCGTGGACGGACAAGGGGCATTGGCTCCAATGTTCCATGAAAGTTTGGGTTTCCCCAATACGCGTGGCAGTACAGGAAGCACAGGCTTTCAAAGGCGCAGAAAGATGCACGCCTGAAGGCACAACTTCGGGATGAGATTAGAAACGAGCTCCGAGAAGAGTTCGATAACAAGTTGTTACAAGTGGAGGCTCGGGTAGAGGCACGCCTCAGGGAAAGCGAGCCTGCTGCCGCTCCCATAGTAGAAACGAGCCCCACGCAGAGGCGTAGCAGCTGCGCATCTACTGGGACGGCGGCACAAGAAACACCAGCCCCCAATGCGGTGGACCACATAACGGTAAAACCAACACAAAACGTATATGTTCTCCCCTAACCACAGTACATTATAACATATTATAAAGATACGTATGAATCTAATGCAGGGACCCACATCGTGCACCCTAGTCGTTAGGGTGACAAAGGACTTTGCAATTCCTGCTGCAGAGGGTCTAGCGTTCAAGCCCACGCCAGAGACCCGAGTGCATGGGGGGCAGCTGCTAGCCGACCATGCAAAAGTTCAAGTGGACATGGTGAAGCCCGATTGGGTTGGCTTCACTCTCCCGCTCCCACCAAATGACGAGGTTCTGACCCATGGAGCTGCACGCGGGACCTTTATCCAATGGCCCAAGCAGAACATTCAGATAAATTTAACTCCTAGGCCAGCACCAAGAGCTCGTCCGGCGCCGCCGCCGCCACGTCCCCCTCCAGCTCTTGTATCTGCCCCTCCTGTCGTTGAAAAAGGAGATCAAGATCTCCAATTGCAGTATGATACAGATTTTGGAGATGACGGACAAGAGGTCTGCAGCAGAGCGTTCCTCCCCCCAGTCTCCACAAAAAGAAAGAGGACGGCATCTTCTTCACCCAAGCTTGGATCACGCAAAAGAGCTGCTGGAAGGGGGAGAGGAAGAGGAAATGTGGAAGGGCCGCTTCTGGCTCCAAAGAAGCTAGATCTTGGCAAGGCGCCATCAGCTCCTAAAGAATTCACATTAGGCATGCCATTGGTCGGAGACGACGCCTTATCAAAGATGGGCCCTGCATGCAAGGAGTTGCATGGGTACTATATGGAGAGGTCCAACGCAAAGAGGAAGCATAGAGAGACCTCCATGACGGGCCAACACGATAGACAGCCGTTCCTCGGCCCTGAAGCATTTATCACCGTAGACTTTCAAGATCTATGGGACCTCTACAGGGTGCGAGCGGTCGACACCAACCTCCTTAAGTGCTACTCCTTGTGAGTATTCTTGCATACGAGATATGGTAATAACTATCCTTGTATTACGCTTACCCTAATTCTTGTCTTGCTTCTAGGTTAACTTGGAAGCATGTCCATCGTAATGCTCCCCATGTTGCTTTGCTCGATCCAAGTGTCGTCAACGAGACAACTATGAATTACGATCGAGCCAGCATGGTAGAATATATCAAGGACTGCTTATGGTCCCGTCAAGACAAGGACTTCATTATGTGTGCCTACTCTGAACAGTAAGCGTGTTCCCTACTTACAGTCAAACCTGCGACACGTATAGCTTTAGTATTTAACTTGCAATTTATTAATGTCGCAGTCGTCATTGGATTCTCCTGGTCATAGTGCCGAAGTGGAGTTTGGTATACTACCTTAACTCCAATATCAAAAAAGAAATATACGATTGGTCGGCGATCGAGGCTATCTTGAACGATGCCTGGGACCAATACGTGGCAAAAGGCGGGAGACATAAGGAAGGGCATCCCACACTCGGTCACAAAAAGGACTTTCCAGTATATCAACAAGTTGGCGACCAGTGTGGGTTCCACGTCTGCCATAACATGCGGAGCCTCGCAGACAGGGTGACATTGCTCGACCTTGAGGTGTGTGCTTCAGTTGTTTATATACATTAGAGAGGAGATAGCACGATTCATACTAACTTTCCAATTATGTAGACTAACTTGACGCCTCGCATGCAGGAAAAACTTTCGGCAATTCTGGAAAACAACTTCAATATCATTAGAGAGGAGATAGCACAATTCATACTAGATGACCTTTTGTCGCCGAAAGGAATGTTTAGAGTCAAGTCCTAGTGGAAACAAATGATTTTGCGACAAACATTTGATTTTTGTAAATATTCTTTGTAATACAATTATGCACGTTCTTCTGTATATATTTGCATTTCTTAATTACACATATACTTGTTCCAATTTATAACTCAGTTTTACAGGTTTTGATGCATGTTGGCGGTTTTGTGAATTGGCTGTGAATTGGCTGAGAATTTTGTGAATTGGCTGTGAATCAGGAATGCTGGGAATGTGGTTGCTGGGATTGTCATTTTTTGCAGCGGGCATGGCTAGCAAAGGCCTGAGGCTAGCCAAAGGAACGAATTTTATTTTTTTTGCTGACATCGTCATCCCTGACGGGCATCTAAGTAACGCCCGAAAGAGATAATAATCCGTGACGGGCTCCTAATATAAGCCCGATAGAGATAAGTCATCCCAACCAGGAATATTTTGAATCAACAGGTAGGGTCAAACCTATCGGTGACGGCCTCTTTGGTAAAGCCCGTTAGCGATTCTAGTCATCGGTGACGGGCTGAGTATTTTGCCCGATTGAGATTAGTCATCCGTGACGGGCTCTACCCAACCTGGTTTGACTTGTATTTCTTGGTCAATCTTATCTGTGACGGGCTGTATGGTTAGGCCCGATTGAGATAACGTTCATCCGTGACGGCCTTGTGCCCGATTGAGATAGTTTCTCACATCACTGACCTTTGGTCAGTGACGGGGGCCCTACCCGATAGTGATGAGGGTTAATGCCCGTTAGAGATAGCCGATCCCACGGTAGTGCGGCCATCGGGAGGGAGGAGACGAGAGAGGAGTGAGGGAGATGAGGAGGCTGGGAGAGTGAAGAAGAGTAGGGAGAGGAGGACTTAGTAGGAGAGAGATGAAGGGTGAATAAAAAAAGAGTGGAAGAGAGAAGTGTATTTTCACATGTGAATCATTTAAGAGGCTTTTCGTATGTAGATATGTTAAGAGACTTGCCTGTGAAAATTGATTTTTCATGTGGAACTTTTAAGGAGCCGTATGCAAAAATAATGAC
Organism: Oryza officinalis; assembly: GCA_008326285.1. Lineage (NCBI taxonomy): Eukaryota > Viridiplantae > Streptophyta > Magnoliopsida > Poales > Poaceae > Oryza > Oryza officinalis. Next base: position 37,374,663 of record BDMV01000007.1, on the reverse strand, counting down.
CGATTTTTGTAGGCGCGAGCACTTTATGATCCGCCTACAACATAATGAGGGGCTCGTCTAAAAAAATCATTTTTTAGTAGCGAGGGTTTGAAATTTCAGACCTTTCGGGACACAACTATTTCGCCTGAAATTTTCAGTTTTTTTATATTTTTTGTTAATTTGGTGAAAAATTATTCAAATTCAGTCAAAATTTGTGAAAATTTAAAATAATTTCGTGCAAAAACTTTCAAAATTTTAGTGGCCCTCCAAATTTCGGGCTTTACGAAAGTGCAAATCCTGCGCGAACTCGCTGAGGATCGGAGGCCAGCCCTGGTCGCGAGCAGTTACTAGCAGCCAGTCAGGCACCTTCCCGGCCAGGCCACGGCGCCACCGTGGCGCCATTACTTGCAGCAGTCAGCAGACGACCAAGCTTTTTTTCCTTTTTTTTTTTGGCCTTTTGCATTGGCTTGGACAGCTTGTCTCCGGAGCAGGCAAAGTACTAGTGGTAATAAACATCAAACAGTACACTGGAATGAATGATGCAGATGCTAATCATGGTGTGGTGTGCAATTGAGAGCATCAATAATGGTGGTGAATGGTGACTGACTTGTACCGGTCGACGACGTTCTACCTGGGGAATCTGAGCTCGTTCCATCTTGGTGAGACCGGCCGCCGGAGTCGCCGAATAGGCCGGGCAATGAGTACTTTTGACCTTTGCCTTTTGGCATTGTATGTCTTTTAACTGAAAACTTATATTTTAATGGTTACGATGTCCAACAACAAATATGTGTTTTTTCAAAAATCAATTTTAACATGTCCAAGGGCTAGAACCCACAAAGTAACGATATTCTAAACCAAAATTTGCCTATCCAAATTGACCATATATTTAGGTTCTCTTTTTTGACTTATTTACTGAATTATTGAATCGAATTATTTCCTAAACGCTTAAAAACATAGTACGTTTTTTTTTAAAAAAATATTTCTTCTACCGATTTATTTAGACCACTTAGTTATTTTTATAAGTTTATTTTTTAAAATATTTAATTAAGTAAATTGCATTAGCGATATACATATGTGTAATCTAGTACATAAACATGTAAAATGTTCACAATTTGTTTGTAAAATGTTCACAATTTGTTTGGTGCGTGTGAACAAAGACCAAAAGGATTAGGATGTCACATAAACACATACCTAAGAAGATTGTCACGTAGATATATATATATATGTTCAATAAAAGGTAAAATAAAGCATAATGATTATACAAAGAAAGACATGAAAAAAAGGCAAAGAAAGACATGAAAAAAACCGAGGAATATGATGCAAGGCAAGGGTGAAAAAGAAGGATGAAATAGAAACTAAGTTTCCAAATATAATATGCCTCATGTCCACCTCACATGTGCAGTACATGACGTCTTAATCAACATCAAACTTGATAAAATTAGTCTCACCTATCGTTTTGGTCTTAGTTTGCACTTACCAGATAAGTTTGTGCACCAAAACAAGAGTTTTATAAGTTTATGCACTAAGTTTTATTCACTTGACAAATTCATATACCACCAATACAATTTACTCTATTTAATTTATCTGTATAATCGAATCGGCAATCCGTACAAGGCTTTAAAATCAAATCAAACAAGGCTTTAAAATAGGGGAAAATATTCATCTGTATTTGGCCCCTGTCGTAGACAAGAACATTTTTGTCACGTTGTTAATTAAACAGACGAGAGGAAAGAAAAGACCCTCATGATAGTGGCGTTTGACAGTTGAGAGTAATAACAAGCATGCACCGAGGACATTGTACTAGACTAGAGCTAGCCGACGCAACGTCTTGGACCAGGATCTTTTGATATATCAGCCGTCGACTTTTCTTATATTTTACCTTTTAGGGCGTGCATATGTATATTTCCTCGAAGTCTCGAAGTAACTTCTTGAAAATTAATCTTGGAACATCCAGTACAGTATGTAAATGTCGCTAGTCTTCGTTTATCATTTGAATTCCCCATAGTAATACTGTATATAGATGTCTACATTACATTACAAATTTAGATCAATTGTCAAGAAATATGACCAATTGGGTTCTCGAATTTCGACTCTGACAGGAGCAGCAAGTATGTGGTTTTGGAAATTATCGCTGCATTCATCTATGGGCAAGGCATTGGTTTTAGAAATTCACTACAGTAACATTATATATATAAAAGCTAATCCCTCTTTTAAATGCTAATTAAGCTTATTATTTATATTCCAATTGATGATTTCCACGCCCACGTGCACAGAAGCTACAGCGGAACACCTGACCAGCAGGCCATGACCATGCACCATATGTGTGTGACTGAGACTCGAGAGAGAATGTTCAAATTCTAAATGCCAGGTGGTGTAAAAAATTACTTCTGCTATATCCACAAACACGTAGGGATTCTAGTAGATTAAAGATAAAATGGAAAAAGATCGCATATGCCCCCTCATTATTAGTGAGTAATGGTAGGGAGTCTGAAAATTAAATGAAGGTAATTGGGTGAAAAGGTAAAAATACCTTAAGATCCCTTATAATTATAGTAAAATTTAAACCTACACTAGTACAAAATACCACATAAAAACCGTCCTTATATATGCCGGTTTGACTAAAACCGATAACTATAAGGTTTTTTTTTCACTTTTTATGGTATAAAATTAAGAACCGATACCTGTAACGACTCATTGGTATTGGTTTATAACAAAAACCGACGCTAATAATCATAGTGTCGGTTTTTATAATAAACTAGCATCTATAAGTAAGGTATCATAGGTACCGGTTTTTACAACGAACCAACATATATGGGGATCACATATGTGTCGGTTCTTAATAAAAACCGATATTTATAAGTCCATATGTGCCGGTTTTAATTATAAACCGACACCTATGATGACATATCTCATATATGTATATTTTTATCTAACTTTTTTATATTAATTTGGATGAATATAAACTTTATATCAAATTTGTAGAGCTCGACGAGATCTACAATTTTGTAGTTGATGACTTTTTAATTTAAGGTCGTTTGGATGTCTGAAAATGTGTTACAATGTCTTGGATCTATTTACATAAGTGAATATTAAAAATTTCTAAACGATATCGGATGAAGACAAAACATATATATATATATATATATATATATATATATATATATATATATATATATATATATATATATAAGTTGTAGATATAGATGAGATCTAATATTTTGTAGTTGACAAAGATTTCATTTGAGTTCATCTATTGTGTTAGATATAGATTATAAGTTCGGATGACTGTAATTTAAAAGAATAACATTTGTTTTCAAGACAACAAATGTTTGTAAGTGAGATGGTAAGGAAAGTTTGGATGAAGGGAGAGATCTTGAGTTTAAATCTTGCTTGAGACATATTTATAAATATGGGATGAAAAAATCATCCTCTTGTAGAAAGAAGGAAAGGTATAGAACCGGCATTTATATATATATATATATATATATATGTTGTAAGAAGGAAAGGTATAGTATAGTAATTGGTGCTGTCACCGGCCGGTGCTAGATCTTTTTATTTGTGGTGGACGAAACAGGTAATTAGGAGCTGAGAAAGGAAAAACAAACTATCTCTATCTATCTCGTTAATCCTTGTAAGCAGTCCTTCCAAAGGTCATTCAGACGGCCGGTCATTAAAAAGAGGAACTACTACTACTTTCTTTCCTAATTCACGGTTCAAGCTGGTTAAAATAACAATTTACAAAACGACCGGATTAACTGAATCGTGTCCCACCAGCGCACCAGCCACCGCGGCCGGTAATCTCCAATTATTCTCCATTCTCCCCCACGGTATAAGATCATTCCGTTCGCCATGCTCAACCAGCACGTAAACACACTAGCCCAGCTACGCATCGACACGGTATAAATAGATCCCCAGTTTCAGCTTTGCTCAAACCGCGCAGCAGTCGATCTCCCATCTCTCTGTGCAGCTGAGCTCTAGCAAGCTAGCTTCATCTGATCCATTGATCATACAACCTAGCTACGTGCATGCACTTAGCTAGCTAGCTCGCTTGCATTTGCTATAGTTGAATTTGTCACCCACAGCGACGTTCATGGCACCTGTTCCGGCCACCGCCGCCGTCGCCGCCGCCCCTGCCGCCGTCAGCACCCACGAGATCAGGCGGGCACAGCGCGCCGATGGACCGGCCACCGTGCTCGCCATCGGCACGGCGAACCCGGAGACGTACGTGCCGCAGGATGAGTACACCGACTTCTACTTCCGCGTCACCAAGAGCGAGCACCTCCCTGAGCTCAAGAACAAGCTCAGGAGAATCTGTAAGCATGCACATTGTGTATATGTTATTGATTTTCAAACCATTTTTCTTCTTTTTTTCACCTTAGAAATATATACGGAGTAGTAAAGAACAAGATTGCAAAATTATATGAATGGCACATTGCATTGGGCAAAGTATTAATTATAAGCTTCCATCTCCACACAAAAAAATACTTCCATTTTACTCTACAATCAATTCCAACAAGTTTTAGATCGATTGACTCATTGTTTTTCTTTGGGATGGTGCGAACAGAAACTGTTTTTTTCACCTTGATGCAAAATTAAACTTGCAATACTTCATCCGGTACAAAGTGTAATTTAGCTCATTATAATTGAATAAGCAAATTACACTAGTGCACTTCATGTGTGCTAATGTATGCATCTATGTTTCAGGTAACAAGTCAGGCATCGAGAAGCGGTTCATGTACGTGAACGACGACATCATGGAGGCTCACCCGGAGTTCGCCGACCGACACCTGACGTCCCTCGACGCCAGGGTGGAGATCGCCTCCAAGGTCGTGCCGGAGCTCGCCGCCGCCGCCTCGGCGAAGGCGATCGCCGACTGGGGCCGCCCGGCCACCGATATCACCCACCTCATCTTCAGCACCTACTCCGGCGTCAAGGCCCCCAGCGGCGACCGCCTGCTGGCGTCGCTCCTCGGCCTCCGCCCCACCGTGTCACGCACCGTGCTCAGCCTCCACGGCTGCTACGGCGGCGGCAGGGCGCTGCAGCTCGCCAAGGAGCTCGCCGAGAACAACCGCGGCGCGCGCGTCCTCGTCGCCTGCGCCGAGTCGACGCTCATCGCGTTCTACGGGCCCGAGGTGGGATGCAACGACACCATCATCGGGCAGGCGCTGTTCGGCGACGGCTCGGGCGCCGTCATCGTCGGCGCCGACCCGGTCGGCGCCGCCGAGCGCCCGCTGTTCGAGATCGCGTTCGCGTCGCAGACCACCGTCCCGGACAGCGAGGGCGCCATCACCATGCAGTACATGAAGGGCGGCATGGACTACCACATCGCCAGCGGCGTGCCGGAGATGCTCGCCGGCAACATCGAGCTGTGCCTGGCCGACGCGTTCGGCGCCATCGGCGTCGCCGCCAGGTGGAAGGACCTCTTCTGGGCCGTCCACCCGGGTGGCCGCAGGATCCTGGACCTCATTGAGGAGGCGCTCGGGCTGGACAACGGCGCCATGGCGGCGAGCCGGCAGGTGCTCAGCGAGTACGGCAACATGAGCGGCACCACGGTGATCTTCGTGCTCAACGAGCTGCGCCGCCGGTTCGAGGCCAACGGCGCCGAAGGAGCCGACTGGGGAGCGTTGATGGCGTTCGGGCCGGGGGTCACCGTTGAGACCATTTTGCTGCGCGTCGGAAGCGGCCTCAAGGGAAATTAAATAAACTTAAGTAAACTTAATTATTTATACAGAAACTGCATTCTATTGGAAGGTAAGTCCTATAATAAAATGTGAGTCGTACTACTTTGTCCGTTTGGGTCATGGACACTTTTAATTAGGGCATCAAGTTGAGGGAGTAGATCTGCTAAAATCAAGGAGAGATGTTTGGACCTTCATTGGGTGTTTTGGAAGTGACCTTGAACCCAAAAGTGTGGAGTAGCTATAATCATGGTCATGCATGTCATTTGTTAATTTATTGCTTAATGACGATCTTTGTAATATCAAAAAAATAAATAAATAAAGATCTTTGTGTGCAGTTACAGTTCGTCTTACACAGCAATTATTCATGTCCTTCAATGTAATTCATATTTTGCGAATTTTTTGCATTTCTGAATTTAAATAAAATGTGCTAATATAGTGGTCGACGAATTGGATGTGCCTGATTATTGAAGTTCATACTATATATGTCCAATTTCAAATAACACTTTCCCAACTTAAACTAAATGAACAAGCTAGAAATTCTTAGTTTTGGTTGGGACGCCAGGCTCGTGCCATAGAGCAACGCAAGAGCGACATATCAGAGTCTAACCCCACATGGCACATATATCAGATTCCAAACTGATAAAAGTAGAAACTACTATTCTCTCGTTTGACTTTTTTCTTAGTGAAAGTTTTTTTTGTTCGATCAAGTTAAAAAATTAGCAACATCTATGACTCTAAATTGGTTTAATTAAATTTAATATTGAATATACCAAGTGTTGTTTTATTTTTTTACTTCTTTTAACGAAAAGGTGTCATTTCATTGATAGCCTTCATGGCTTCCCGCTTCAAACCAGCGATGTGGTACTAAACAATTTAGATGCATCATCAGACCTTGGTCTATTGGGTTCGACAATCGTTACTTAGCGCACGTATCCCCGCATAGGATGAGCCTTCCCACCACTAAGCCTCACATTGAGCGCTAATCCTAGCGTTATTTTTATATTAATATAATTAATAAATAGTTGAGTTGAAAGTTTCAACAAATGGGTAGAGTTTTTTTTTAATCGGAGTTAAAACTTTGAAAATTGTGCTGAAATTTTTAGATCATGAGTTGACAATTTTAAACCTTGAGTTGAAAGTTTTAAATCTTGTGTTGAAAGTTTTAAATTTGAGTTAAAAGTTTCAAATATTTGGGGAGAGGTTTTATAATGATGACTTGAAAGTTTTAAATTTTAAGTTGGAAGTTTTAAAACTTAAGTTTAACCTTTTATATTGGATATTGGAGTTGAAAGTTTACGCAAAATTTACAAAACGCTAAATAGGAAAAAAATATATCTGTTGGGCTATAAAGCCCACAAAGGCCATAACCCACCAGCTAGGGGCAAATAAAATAGCTTTTTCGATTGGGTTCACTAATCACAACTTCCAATCGATTTTACTATATATTTGTCAACAAATTTTCTCCTAAAAATTTAACAGATATAAATATAGTATAATTGCAATGTAATTATATTATAAGTTGTATGTAACTACAATGTAACTCATATATAAATATAATGTAACTCGTATGTAACTTTCACATAATTTTGAACCGTTTGATTTGCTTGAAAATTTGTGCAAGGGAAGATAGGAAAAAATCACAACGTACACATATGCGAGGGGATTCGGTCTCATTACCTCAATTTCACGGAAATTGTATGTCACCTAGGGATTGTTGAAAGTTACATATAAATTATACTATATAGTTACTTGTAACATTATAATGTAATTACATCACGATTATACTATATTTATATCTGTCAAATTTTTTAAGTTAACATTTGATGAAAAATATATAGCTAGTCCCACTTCCAATTAGAGCTTGGCCTAGCTAACCCGTGCTTGCTGAGGTTCGTATTAGAGTAACTAGAATGCAATGAAAACCAATTTTTAGAATGAAGTTAGAAAGCTGTATGTTTGACTGTGATCGAGCACAGAGTATGGTATTGAATTTATTTATTGAAAGAGATGTGTCAAAAAGGATGATATGAAGATGCTACTATGTAGACAAAGTTGCATTTTGTTATCAATCAAAAGAAACCCTTCTGTATTTGAAGCTTAAAATTTCTGTGCACCAGGAATTTTGTCAACTCATTTGAGGAACTGATGATTAGGATATATACCAAGTAATTTTCCAAACAGAACAGCAACAGAGGAAAAAAATGCAAAATATAGTAAATAAATTCCTCAAACAGAAACTTGTGCTTGGACATACAAAGAAACAAAGGTACTATCATGAACAGAACATATTAGTGACTGTAATTATGTCAGAGTTTTGATTTTACCTTCTGATCTGTTAATCTCGTTGATCACATGCTTAAAAGTTCAATTTTGCTAGAGAAGGAACAAATTTGTGTTTAGGTGGCCCGGTGGATGGAGCTGGTCAGCTGGTGCTGTCCATGTTGCATGGCCGTTCATCTTTGATGGCCTGCAAAATTTTGCAAATGTTCAGCTAGGACGCGGCTACAGCTGCTGACAACCACAGTCCTGCTGAGGTGTTCTTTATTAGATTGAAACTTTGAAAGTGATAATTAACAAATACAATCACTTGACAAAACTTGAAGCAGATGATCTGCAAATTGAATGATGTGTGCTGATGTGCAGTTGTAGCCTTCTATATATATATGATATAATCAAAAGGTTAATAAAAGTCCAGTTCACCTCGATCCTTTTCTTATTTATTCCTCTATAATTTAATAAGCAAAATATCGAACAATGAAATAAGAGAAAGAATATATCGATCAGTGTGGTAGAATCTAATAACACTAATTGCAAACTTGAAGTTGATTGGGGCTGTTGGGACTGGTAGCAAGCTCTGCGTAGCTTCTGCGAGAAGGAGGATGGTAACTATCAGCTTTGAAACAAAGGAAATCCGGCATACACTGGAGGTCTGGAGCAAGGTAGCATTCAAGGCTGGATCATTGGGAATGGATACATGCACCCCTTGATGGCCGCGGCGTCGATGGCGATCCCAGACTCCAAGCTAACAAATCTTTTGATGGTGGCCATTAGGTTATGCCCGCTTTTATAACAATCCTCTGACTTCTCAACTACTGAAACAAATCTTCTTGTATCTATTAGGCTCGACAATGATTACCCCTATCGGTGACGGCAGCCCGTCTGATATAGATGAATTTTCACATCACTGACCAATAATTCGTGATCAGACCCTGCTGATACAGATGAGAGATCTCATCCGACACAAATGATCTGTTCTGCACTAGTAAGAATATATAGAAAGACAAATAATAAGCATGGGTTGCAAGTAGCAGAAACTAAAACAATTGCAAATGCATAGGATTACCGAGAGTATTTTTCTTAAGGTTAAGAGAAACAGTTCAGCATAACTTCACATTGCTCCTGCGTGAACAAAATCATTGGGTATACTCAAATAGAATTCAGACAAAATTCATGTTAAATTCAGAGTGGCTAAACTGAACCAATTGACATACAGGATTGCTAAAGAGGATGAAATATAACCATTGAACAAAATTTAATCGACACTTTAGTTCCATATAGTATACCTTTCATACTTCGACTGTAATCATGTGGTTGATGCAGTTAGAGGATATGGGTGGCTGATTGCTACATATGCTTGCAAGATAAGTTCATAATGTGGACGAAGGTACGGATTTGAGGATTGGTACGGTTGTAGGAGGGATTGCAAGAGACTTATGAAGAGAAAATGCAGGATGCACATAAATTGTATTAATCATTGTGCTCCTCTCCCAATTGATTTTAGCAGTTTCCATTGTAATTGTTCGTAATTGCTCTTTATTAAGAGAGAAGGGAACAGAGAGGAGATGGTAATTAAGGCGTGGGTGCTGGGCAAGAGGATTAGGGAGGTGGCTGGTGAGATCAGATGAACCTCGGCATCCCACACGGAGAATCCGGATCTAAGGAAGTAAGTGACTAACCAATAAAATTCACTTATAAACCAAAATAAATCGTGAATTCGTTTATTTTGACCTATAAGTGGGTTCGTGGCTTACTCAGTTACACCCTTATCCGTATCTGTTTCGAAAGGCGAACCACGCGCCGCAGCCGGCCCGTGATTGCGGCGCCCTCCCCGGCCAACCGTGCGACGCCGGAGCCGTACCGATAGGCAAAACGTGTGTGGTAGCCGACGTGTGCTTGCGGCGGCCTCCTGAACCGCGGGGATGCACGTGGCTCACGAACGGCGTCGAGTGCCGCATCGCACGCGCCAAACCTTCTCCCAGAGGACCCAGACCAAGCGCCACGCTATGGCCCATCCCACCGTCGATCAGCCTATAGATCGTCGCGCGGCGTGTGCGAGTGCTCTGCTCATTGAGCGAATCAGCCACCACCGCCGCCGTCCCGACTCTAGAATGATGCCAGCCACGCTATACCGTAAGGCCTTAGGTGCGTTTCAGCCGTTCAGGCCAGGAACCAAAGCTGATGGGCATCATGTTTTATTGTTGTGGGCTTCTGTTGAACGTGATGCATTTTCTTTTTATTTCCTAATTAATCTTATTCATCCGATGGCTGAGAAGCGACCTAATCTCGTGGATCCAGCGGCTGAAAATTGACGATAATGTGGCACACTGAGGTTTAAGCTTTATAGGGTCTTAATTACAGTTAATGGGTACTTTATAGAAATAAGAGATTAGTCCATGATCATGTGGATATATATAGCAAAGCGACACTGTTCGTATTTGGCATAGTTACAACTAATCTTCTATACAATTATAGGAATGATTTATTATACAGAGAAGCAACTTTATGTAAATTTTGAGTCATTTATACATATGGGGCTCATAATGATAGACTAAGAACTTTCTAGAGTAAATTACACTTGCGGTACAAAAACTTGATAGGTGAAAGCGATCTAGTGTACAAACTTAGAAAATGAGTAGACTGGTACATGAACTTGATAATCTCGTGCATTTTGGTAAAAAACATTGTTATGCACCTTTGATTAATCATGTTTTGTTATTTTATTTGTATTATAAGCTTAACGATATCGTTGGCTCCTGGATTCAATTTTGTGTTTTGCAGTATTCATCACCGGAGTATGATTGGTCGAATCGCTTGGAAATTATGTTAGTTTGCATGCACTTACTTTTGCTAATCGTTACAATTTCAGTTTCAAACCAACATATTATTTTATTATTACAACCAAGCAAAAGCAATACATAACGCATGTAGATTCTTGTCGAGATGGTCTGAGTGACTGCTTTTTTATATAGCTTAAAAGTATATATGGTGTGGAATATTGATCTTCTAACCAAAATGTATGCACTAGCCAAATTGTTACACCTATATGCTCATTCTTCAAATTCTTGCACTAGATTGCACCCATCTATCAAGTTTATGTACCGTAGACGCAATTTACTCAAATTTCTATTATAGTGTGTAAAATTCGGACCCAAAATTTTTAAACTCACGTTCACATTATAATAACTTGCCAAATTCAATTGAATTATGTAGGAATGATTCATTATACAGAGAAGCAACTTTGTACACACTTTGAGCCATTTCAACATGTGGGCCCAACAATGCATTACTAATAGACCCAAAAATTCATGTGTGTAAAACTTGGACCAAAAATTTTTAACTTGTGACACTATGAAAACTTGTTAAATTCAGTTCAATTTTGTAGGAATGATTTATTATACGGAGAAGTAACTTTGTACAAATTTTGAGACATTTATACATGTGAAGTCATTTTGGGTTGAACCCTTTATACATAGGTTCTAATGGTTTGATCCATTTGGTTATCATGCCCTGATTTTCTTACGAGGATTTAAAAAACATTTAATAATTTATTTCTAGCATTGATATTAAAATTTAAATGAATTACCAAGTGAAGTAAATATGGGACATAAAATTTCTTTTAATAAATCATGGCTATAAATATTTATCTAATATTCTCAATGTCCTAAAATACTTTCTAGATTTTTCGCGAAACTATGAGAGCTCAAGAAGTTATTTTAATAACATAAAGTTCATTTCAGAAATTATTTATATGGAAAATTCAATTAAAATATTCCCTCCTCAACCTTGAGCCAAATCTAATCCAAGGTTGTTCTCCCTCCCTCCCTAGTTCCTCCAACACGCCGCCACCCTCCTCTTCCCACGACCAAACTCCATTTGGCCCACTCCTTTTCTTCTTCCTCCTTCCAGCCAGGTCCACTCTCCCTCCCTCTCTCGTTGGTCGCTCGCCTTCTTTTAGGCCTAGCCGCACCCGCACCGCCCCTCCCTCTCTCTCCTTCCTATGGGGCTAGCCCATCTTTTCTACCGTTAGCCCAACGCGCTTCCCTCTCCTCACATCGTCTTCCTCCTTCGGCCGGAAGAGCTGGCCACATCACCCATGTCGCCGTGCCTACTTCTCGCCTCCTTGCTCTCATGCCCGCTTTCAAATCACGTGGCCCTGGTCTCCTCCACCACCTCCACCCTCTTCCCCAATCTTCCCGCAAAGACCAGCATTGAATTCCCCCATTTCCACCACGACGCCACAAGAACTATCGTCGGTTACCACCTCGCTTGGCTTCAATCCCCTTCGGCTCGCCATATAAAAACCCTTCCTATGCTCCCCTCTCTCTTTTTCTCCTTTCACCAAAGCTTGTCGCGCTCCCAAACGCCTCCCGCACAACGTGTCCAAACTCCGCTGCTCATCATCGCACTCTGGCCACTCATCGTTGCCACCCTAGCCAACACTAAGTTGTGCCATTGCCACTACTAGCTTCGCCGACCTATGAGGAAGCCCGAACACCACTCCACCTTCTCAAACTGTTGTTGGAGCGACGACTTTGACACCAACCCAAGCCACCGCCGCCTGTGCTGCCTCCGGCTGCCGCTCGCTGCCGCATGGAGCCACCGTGGGTCATGAGTCGTCGCCTTCGACTTTCCCGTGCTGTGGAGGAGCTCGGCCGCCAACTCCTTGAAACCAATCGCCATTGGGACAGCTTATTCCTCACAGAGGTATGCCCATCCCTTGCTGTCGGCCCCCGGCTGTGTTTTCTCGCCGATCAGTTCACCCACTTGTTAACGCTAGATTTTCGTAATCTACTCGGAGAAGAAGGAGAAAACCGACGCAGAGAAGGAGGCATAGTTCGAGTCGGATCGGTTACGCTATCGGACCAAGCCGGGTATCGGACCAAGTCCTGTATCAGTATCAGCGGTGCATTGGACCAAGTGGAGCGCTAACAGAGGGACCGTATCGGCCAATGTGGGTTCAATGCGGCCATCGGCCGATGGAAGCAGGAAGCCGATGGAGGCAGAGCGGGCTCGGTTTGGGCCAGAGTTAAGCTTCAAAGGAGATTGCCAAGTAGGGATAAGGCCCGATTTTAGGCAATTGTATCTCTTAAATTAGGAATCTAGATCAGTTTAGATCTAATCTATGGCAAGAGTCCGCCATAAAGACTTGTTTGTTAGTTATAGATAAAGTCGTGTCCTATACGGACAATGTTGTAAATCACGGGTATAAATATCCCGGTAGTTTGTACTTAGAATGTCTCTCTCAATCAATTCAATAAAAAACAATACAGTTTCAATCTACTTTCAGCACATTGCCACCCTCGCAAGAGGTTGATTTCCGGCGAGTTTTTGCTTCCCCAAAGCAGAGGTAAGAACTCGTACCCGACGATCTACGTCGTGGGGGCTAGCGTGTCGTTTTAGACATGTTAAGCCCTAGCGACGTGATCGTCGTCTATCATGTCTTGGATGATCTTGATATGGCATGCCAATTCTATCTCGCCAGCGGCAAACTCGCTTTAGGGTTTGTTGCCGACGATGGTCAAATTGGTTTGCTTGTCTAGATCCTTCAAGGCATCTACCATCCCCAAAAGCGATCGACGGCTTGATTTTCTTTGTGTTAGTTCTCGATTCACACTTTGCGTTGCTATCGACCCTAGTCGTGTCTTGAGATCTAACTCAAAGCCTGTTTTCGATCGTAATTAAGGATAGCGCCGGGGTTTCAGCCGGTTTTACCTAATACATGTGATTACTTTATGTTTTTGTATGTATTTGCCACTTGTACGAGTGGATCGACAGATATAAATGTATTTCTCACAGATTGTTCTCAGGATTTCTCTATGATCAGTACATTTATGACGGCCGATCGGTTCGTATAAGTTTACGCTAGAGTATTAGCTAGCGCTTTTACTTCACATATCCCTCATCGGCCGATGCCATTGAATTGACACAGACACATCGATGAAGGCCGATGAGATTAGATCTGTATTTTAATCTTATTTCATTATAACCTCAAGTAGGCCGATATAGCCTTGCCCTATCGGCTAGGCCCTCACGATGCAACATCGGCCTTTCGGCCGATTGGCCATCGTTTGTTGATTGTAGATCAAATTAACTGGCACGCCCTAAACGCACCTAGGCAAGCCATTGGACCTGCACTGGAGTTAAGCAGATCTCCTAGGCTGCCGTGGAAATGTGAAACCCGCTTTGACTTGTGGGCGGGTCGAAATTCTGCGCCAATACGCTTTTGGCACGCCCGGTGGGACCAAGAAGAACACAAGCTTCACATCATCAACAAATTCACTTCAAGATGTCCAAGCAAAGCGAAATTTCAGAAGAAAATATCGTCTCGGTGACCGCCGATCAGCTCAACGAGGAGCAAAAGGCTGAGATGGCAAAGCTGATCGAGCAGTTCCAGAACATGTACTTGCAAACATACTCTAGGACTCGGCAAGGCACTATCATTCAAAAATCTAAGGTGATAATGCCGAGCCCTGGGGACGGAGCTAGTACGTCGGCGGTAGCCCAAGATCAAGCTGTCAAGACTGAAGATGATATTTGCTGCGCTGCGCCGACGCTACAAGATCGCATCGACTCCGCGGTTCACTCAACGCTAATCAATCAATCTGGAGTCCTGGTGAACACGTTGACCAATGCAGTCAAGTCGATACTAGACGGTTCCATTCACCAGCACAAGCCTCAAGGCCCGATCTTCTTGCTTGATAACAAATTCCTCCCATATCGGACCTTGAGAACTGATCTGAGTACGGCTCCACAGCCGACAACGCCGATCCCACCTCCATCGGCCCAGCCAGTGTCGACCATGCCGTTGGTCTTAACAAAACAAGTGGAAGGAAGTCCCCAGCACATCACGGAAGACCAATTTGCGCAGTGGACAAGGGGGAGACAAGCTCCAGCAGCCTTGCAGCAGCCGATGGTTGAGCCGATACAACAAGCCTCTGCCAATCCAACATCGGCTGGGCAAGCTCAATTCCCCTTACCAAGCAATTCTCCACAGGCAGCTGCCTACAACGCGCCGCAAGGCTATCAGCAGTACTCCATGGGGCAGTATGATGCACCAAACTTAAGTCATCACTTTCAACCATACTCCCCTAGGCAATATCGGCCGGAAGGTTTTCAACAGCTTTATTGTAACACCCTGAAAATTTCGACTTTGGAATACGGAATTAAAAATCCGGATTAACCAAAAATCTTTTTCAAAATACATTCATGCCTGAATTAATTTAATTCGATTTGTCGTTTTTCGTTTATACGTGGGCTAATAGACGAACGTCTGAGGATATGTCGGTATTTTATTTCAAATAATTATTTATTCAAGGAACTATGATTTGCATATGCCAATTATTTTCGAAAAACAAAAACCCTCGGGCATATTTACTTTATAAATAAAGCTATATATCTATATGTATCGCCATTTTGGATAAAACCTATTAAGGGATAATTCATTAAAACAAATACCGTCCCACTAAAGAAATAGCTTTGATTATTTTGTATGAGCCTTTATATAGAGTGATAAGGTTTTGTAAATTATTTGCAAAATAATGTCTATTGGTAAAGTATTTACTAGAAACCTTAATTGCGAAATATAAATTCCTAATAAGCTAGTTTCAAAAATATGACCTCCTCAGACAAAGTCTAGTCCTAGGCATAATTTTAGTTTGCTTGTTAATTGTTTATTTGTGTGTGTCTAGAGTCTGTGACAAACTTTTATTGAAAATCTCCAATTTTTCTACTCCTCTGATCTTCTGGTTTTTGTCCCAAGATTTTCACCCTAACCAAAATTAGTTTTACTCCAAAAAGTCCGCGTAAGCTCTCTCTACTGTGGCCTTCTTGTTGCTGGGCTTTTTCTGGAATAAGTCCATGTTACCTCCCCAAGCCCTTTCAGTCCTATTAGGTTTGAAAAGATAAAAGTCTAATTTTCCCCCATACTATTTTCGGCGACGACGTCGCCGCACGCCGCGCCGCTACGACGAGGCCGCTACGACATCACCGGCTGTCGTCTTCTGCTCCCGTCTCACCGGCGAGCTTGCCATCCATTCCATATGCATCCTGCCCAACCTCGCACCGCCGCGAGCCATGCAGCAAGCCAGTTGTGCATGCGCATGCATGCAAGCAAGCCAGCCACGAGCAGGCACCATGCAACTAGCTAGCTATGCGTATGCCTGCATGCAAGCAGCTAGTCGAGCCCAAGCTAGCATGCATGCAACAGCCTATGCACGTACACCGGGCAACGCTCCTATCGAACGACGGTGGCCCCCGCTGGGTTACCGTCGCCGTCTTCCGTTTCGGTAGGTGGCGACGGCAGGCAGCACAGGAGACAGCCTTTGTCTCCCGAACGGCGATAGTCGATGCAGCATACGCGCCAACCCGCGCGGCCGCTGCAACTACCCCGTCCCTGTCTTCATGGCCATTCAAGACGAGCTCGTGCGGTGAAGCCTATATAAGGGCAACCATAGCCGAATACGCAACCCGTCCCTTTCCATCCTCTCTTCTCCTCCTCCTTGCTTTGTTTCTCTTCAGTCACACCCTTCCGTGCACACGCCGCCATCTCTCCGCTTGCTCGGCCGCGGCCGGCTCTGGCTGGGCCTCAGTTGAGCAAGAGGACGGATAGGCCGCCGCGCCGTCATTTGAACCCGAGAACGACTGACTTATCGAACGGCTAACCCCTAACATCTAACCCGCTGACTTCTAACTCACTAACCCGCTGACCTCTAACTCGCTAACCCCTGACACCTAACTTGCACTAATCCGCTAACAATTATTCCTTAACACTGTGTGTTCGTTTGTTGTCACCGATCGAACACGTGGTGTGCGAGGACGATCCGCGGGTCGACCGTCCCCAGGCTGTACCTCGACGACCGTAGTTGTACGAGGACCGTCGCCTGGTACGCCGTTACCCGGCTGCCGCAAGGTGAGCTCCTCTCCTGCTCTTCCTCTTGCTTTTGTTTCCTTACCGCCGTTGTCGCCGCAGCACGGTGACGTCGTGAGGCGCAACACCGTGCCCATCTCTTGCACGGCTGCCCTCCGCAACGATCTTCGCTTCACAGCCGGCCATGCATGTGCCATTCAGCTAGCTGGCTGTATGTGTGCATGCATGCATGCAAGTAGCCCACATGCATGCAACTAGCTAGTCGTGTGTATGCATATGCATGCATGCAAGCAACCCACATGCATGCAACTAGCTAACCGTGTGTATGCATATGTATGCATGCAAGCAACCCACATGCATGCAACTAGCTAGCCGTGTGTATGTATATGCATCCGTCGTTTGGTCGAGCCCCCGGCCGACGTTGTCCTGGCAGTACCGCGTCACCGCCAGCCAATGCCGTGGCCCAGTTCAGGCCGAGCTGCCTCAGCCGACCTCCTCGTTGCCGCGGGCGTCGGCCAAGTCACCGCGCCGACCGGAGCCTCCGCGCCCGCGCGTCGGCCTGCGCCCGGCCACCTCCTGGACACGGGCCTCGGCCACGCCATGCCGACGCGCCGCCGCCACACCGTGTCAGGCCCACTAGTGGGCCCCATATTTTATTCTCTCCCCGCGGGCCCCATTGACCGAAGAGTTGGAAAAAGTCTATATCGCCTTCCTCTTCTTTGTCGGCCCGAAGCCCATAAAGCCTTCCAAAAAGTCTACATTGCCTTCCTCTCGTGGTCGGCCTAAGCCCACGAAATTCTCTAAAAAGTCTATAAAACCTCCTCTACTTCATTGGGCCAACCGGCCTTGCAATCTATCCAAAAGTCTACATATATCCCTCTTGTCCCTTGGGCCAAGACCATAAAGTCCTCCACATAAGTCCACAAAACATCCCCTTGTTTTCCTCGGGCCAAGCCCAAGAATGGACCTGAAAAGTCTACATTGCATCCTCCAGGCCAAAGCCCACCAACAACCTCCGTCCTCACCAAAGTCTAATGCATATCCCTCCACTCACCCAGGCCCTTATCCAAAAGTCTATATAAGGTCCCTACCCGACCTCCTTCATCTCTGGGCTAAAGCCCAAGCCTTCACAAAAGGAAGTCCAACATTCGTCCCTCTCAACATCACAGCCAAGGAATATTCTTGGGAATATTCCTTTCCAATTTAATAAATTCATTTCCGTATTTCAGAAAATCCATTAATCCTCCAAACCCGTGTCTCCCTCGTTTTAAGTCGGAGTTGAACGAAACTTTCGTCAAAATCTTTCAAAAATCAAGATCTACGCAATAGCACTGGTTTGGTTATTTTTCTTTTTTTGAATTTTTGGCTCTTTTTGTGTTAGCGAGTAGTTCGTGACGTTATTATTCAACCGGACAGGGTACATCTGCGAGGAGGAAACTGAGCCAATTAATAACGAACCCCCAATTGAGCAAGGCAAGTCACTACGCCCCCTTCCTCGAACATGTTGATCCTATTTTTATAAATGTGTTGATTGCAAATAAAATTGCATGCTAATTATAAAACGCGTACCCACATTTGCTTAAAGCCTTACCTTTGATATTGTTTATCCTTATGTATTTACACACCTTTGTTACCTGAGTATATTACTTTACGCGTGATTATTTACTCACTGCTTAGCCCTGCTTACATAGACGTTATACACTCCATATGTGGGATATGTGGATGTGGTTACACTGATCACTCGATGGGAGTAATTGATAGAGATCGGGTGGAGACATAAGCGCCACCCACAGCATGAAAACCTTTGTGAAAACCCAAAAACTTAATTAAACAAAAGTGATTTCGACTGGGGCGGCACGGATAGAATATGGGTGGTTCTGGGAACGGTAAGCCGCCGACCCTGGTCAGTTAAGGACCGAGTCAAGAAGCTAAGCAGGAAACGAACCGAGTACGACCACACTTCTTGAGTGGGGTTAGACCCGGTGGACTAGGTTATTCTCGTGGGGTGGCACCCCAGACATGGTAGGTTCTGGATATCGGTATGGAAATGTGGAAGTGTGTGGTTTAATGACGTCAAGCTTTATATATGTATGATGTAACCTTCAATCTCGGGAGCGCCAGGATTCCCCTCACAACCGGCTCGAGGTAGGAATGTGGCGCCGGGGGTGCAATGGGGATTCATAGTCCTTGGAGCGGGTGCCGCCATGCGAGGGTAACCGAAAAACCGGGCCGTGACAAGTCTCATGTGTTGGGTGAGTCACGGAGTGTGGGATTAAAAGCGTATATCCACTGCAGTGTGAGTAAACTAAACTATTCGAATAGCCGTGCTCGCGGATATGAGTGCCGGGACTTGCATTACTATTGACTAGCCTCGTCAATTTGTAATATTGCTTAAAATATGATGGGTGTGGAAGGTGTGACCTTGCCTGAAATGCAAAAAGGTCATAGTGGTTAAAATTGTGGAAATTGGATGCAAGGGTAAACCGGACCAAGCGAGGCTTGGGGAAGGTGGATGAACCCTCGCAGGTTAATGATAACTTCAACTTAACGTGGTTTTCAGTTAAAACTGTTGTGGGATAGGTTTGTGAAATAATTTGTGAAAACTAGCTTTATGCAAATAAACCAAGCCATCCTTGAACCCCTATGAACATTATATGCATTCTGTAGTGGTGGCTTGCTGAGTACGGTTGGTACTCACTCTTGCTTATTTACATCTTTTAGAAAGGTGTTGGTGTCGACCTGTACATGTGCTATGCTGGCAAGGAGTTACCGAGGACGGTGGAATAGGGACCTAGGTTCACCAGTCGATGCGTGTGGGATAAGATGGACCGCCGCTGCTTCGCTTCCGCTACTTCATTTAGTTGTTTTGGTATTTTGTGTTGCTGTCGACCATGCTTGGTCTATTCGGGTTCCATTTGGGCTACCCTTGTATTATTAATATATTGTAAGACCTGTAAGACGATGTCAGCTTGAGATATACAACTGTGCCATGTGTGTACCATCTACTGATCCAAGGAATGGTATTGTAATACACATGGGGTTCCCGGTATTCAAAACCGGGGGCTCACATTTATCACCAAGAACCTCCGCACCAGCCCACAGGAGTCACTCAAGGGCATTGGGCCGATATGATAGCCGAAGTGATGGGTGATCAATTCGGTTTAAAGCCCAAGGAAAATGCAACAATATATCGGCACCTATACCCAGAGGAGTTCGACAGAGTGCCATTGCCAAGCCGATACAAGATTCCAGACTTCTCCAAGTTTTCAGGGCAAGACAATGTCTCTACGTACGAGCATATCAGCCGGTTTTTAGCTCAATGTGGTGAGGCATCGGCTGTGGAGGCGCTGAGGGTGAGATTTTTCCCCTTATCTTTGTCAGGGTCAGCATTTACTTGGTTTTCCTCTCTGCTTTGCAATTCTATCAGAGGATGGGTAGACCTGGAAAAACAGTTTCATCGGTATTTTTTCAATGGTGTACAAGAAATGAAGCTGTCCGATCTTACTGCCATCAGGCAGAGAGTTGACGAATCGGTCCCGGACTATATTCAACGATTCAGGGATGTTAGAAACAGGTGCTATAGCCTCAGCTTGACCGATTCCCAGCTGGCTGATTTGGCTTTCCAGGGGCTACTTGGGCCGATACGAGAAAGATTCTTGTCGCAAGATTTTGAAAGCCCAGCTCAGCTAGCACAGAGAGTATCGGCCCACGAGCAAAGGTTCCAGGAGGCAAGAAAATTTACAAAGAAGGTCAACAGCGTTTATCAGTATGCCTCCGATGAAGATGAAGATATCGATGCTGAAGTTGATTTAGCTGAATGGGCCCGGATGAAGAAGCCAACGACGTGTCAATGGATTAAGAAGGGCGATAAAGAAGAGAAATTTGACTTCGACATCAACAAAGCCGACAAGATATCTGACTTACTACTGCAAGAGAAGCAGATACAGCTGCCGGTAGGTCATGTGTTGCCATCGGCTGAAGAGATAAAGAAAAGGAGATATTGCAAGTGGCACAACACGTACTCTCACCATACAAATGAATGCAAAATCTTTCGACAGCAGATACAATCGGCCATCGAACAGGGCAGGATCAAGTTAGATGAAGCCAAAAGGCCGATGAAGATTGAAGGACACCCGTTCCCAGTTAACATGGTGCAGGCCGACAAGGCCGATGGCGATACCTATCGGACCAATAAGCGACCTCATCAAACTTCAGAGGGCCTCATCAAGAAATACCAGCGGAGGCGTGAAGAGCAAGCACAAGACTATTCTGACCAAGATAAATTCTACGATCCTCATTGGGAGTGCGAGTTTTTCCGATTTTGTTGGAACGAAGGGATGAGGTTGCCAACAATGCAAGAGTGTCCTGCATGCAACGACACAGAGGAATCTTACCAGGGCAGTTCAAGCAGACAGGCGCATCGGCCGATCAAGCAGAGGAAACCTGTACACGAGAGGCTGGGGCCGATGCACCATGATCGTCGGACAGAAGAGGATGAGCAAGTCCAAAACCCTCAGTGGTGCCCAGGCGATTTGTTTAGCAAAACTCAAAAGCGACAGGTCCAGAGGTTAAGGCAGAAAGAAAAGATCCAAGAGCAGCAGGCAACAATCGCTCATCGGCCTACTAAAACCAGGAAAAAATGGAAGCTAAAGTCTACAGTAGAAAAGGCCGATGAGGATAATACTAAGTCAACTCAAGCTCCTGCATCTACAAAAGGTAAAAGCATAGCATCAGCTTCTGTTAACATGGTCTTTCTATTGCTAGCAGAGTATAGTATACAGATGGCCGATGAAGTAACAGCCGATGACGAGATGGGGCAATCTTCGGCTAAGCTACAGTTGTCACCAGAGCAGGCCGTGTTCGACAAGCCAGCCGACACCAGCTATTGGCACCTCCAGCCATTATACATCAAGGGATACGTTAATGGACGACCAATAACGAAGATGCTAGTCGATGGTGGCGCGGCAGTAAATTTGATGCCATATACAACTTTCAGGAAACTTGGAAAGTACCTGAGGATCTAATCAAGACAAACTTGGTGTTAAAAGATTTTGGCGGCAAAGCGTCAGAAGCAAAGGGGGTGTTGAATGTGGAGCTTACAGTTGGCAACAAGATAATCCCTACCACCTTCTTCGTCTTTGATGGAAAGGGTTCCTACAGCCTGTTGTTGGGGCGAGATTGGATCCACACAAATTGTTGCGTCCCTTCGACAATGCATCAATGCCTTATTCAGTGGCAAGGAGATCAGGTCGAGATCGTGCAGGCCGATAGATCAGTGCATGTGGCCAGTGCCGATCTTGCAGTTTGGGAGATGGAAGGAATCGATTGCCTGTCCGGACGAATTTGGGAGGCCGATTTCCTGAAGGTAACTGACTGTGATATCGAGTCGATTGAAGATGAAAACAAGCAGTTACTTTGACGAAGGCATAACATCCACAAGCCAAGATGAACAAGTTAGTCTCTACACAGAAGATGCGGTGGATGAGTTAGATGGGAAATTGGGACAAGGCTTCATGTCGGCCGATGAGCTCGAAGAAGTGAATATAGGGATAGGTGATAGGCCTAGGCCGACCTATGTAAGTGCCAACCTACCAAAGGAATATAAGAGTAAATTAGTACATCTTTTGAAAGAGTTCATGGATTGTTTTGCATGGGAATATCATGAGATGCCAGGATTAAGCCGATCGATTGTAGAACATTGGCTACCTATAAAACCAGGCTATCGGCCGTTTAAATAAGCTCCTAGGAGATTGAAGGCCGATATGTATGAAGCTATCAAAGCAGAAATTACAAGGCTCTACGACGCCAATTTTATCAGACCCTGTTGATACGCGGAGTGGATTTCTAATATAGTACCAGTGTTGAAGAAGAACGGCAAGCTCAGTGTAACATACCAAAAATTTGAATTTCGAATTTTGACCTCAGTTAAATAAATAAAATATATTTTCGAGTTAATGACCAAAATTTTTCGAATTTACAACCTAAGTAAGGTTTAAAAAACTAGCTAGTGATCATGTATTGAGATATAAGTGATTTGAAACCTTGTCTTTTTCAAACTAATTTTGATATGTAAAACATTTTCAGTAATACAAGTAGGAATCCCTGTTAATTTATATTTATATAAATAATAAAAGCATTATACTTTTTGCCACCTAAGATATTATTAGTCCAACTCAAAAATATATATACACTAGTACCTAGGGACCTTGTAATTTTGAACATGGTGGAATTAAGGTAAAGCCTTACCCCATCATCCCTGGTTACATACAAATCAAAATATAATTTTACCACCATTTAAAGAGGTATTTAAAATAAGAATACTTAAGGTGGATGCACTCATCCAATATTTAAAAATAAATGGTGCAATATAAAAACATGGGGAAATTCATGAAGGTACTAATTAATATATATATTCCACTGGAATTTTTTCATAATTTAATAAGCACATTTGATAACTTAAATAAATTGGTCAAACCAGTCAAACTACGATTTACCCCTAAACCCTAATCGGCCAAATCGACATACTTCTCACATGTGTATTTTATCACATAAAAATGTATAGGGGATATAATTTATTCAAATACTACTCTATTTATAATGAATTAATATAATTCTTATAGATTTTATTTCATAGGTTTTGACCTTCTAAAAATTCAAATCAATTTCAGCTGAACTGAATTTATCTTTTCCACTGAGATTAAAATATAGATTATTTTTGAGTGAAACCAAAGAAAATGGAATCTAGATATTTTTATCTACCTCCAGTAAAATCCATAATATTTTATCATTCATAGAAAATAAGTTATGGGAGTATAAAAATGGGAGGAAGAAATATATATGAAAATCGTTTTGAAAATCATCTGTACAGTAGTTCACCCAGTTATCTACCCTTTTCTCTCTCTCAGCCTGTGTTTGTATCGGCTTGGGCCCACCTGGCTGTGACATGGGCTAGCTTCACCTTTGTGGCCCTTGCTCCACCGCTCAAGCAACACAGAGAGACAGAGAGCGAGCGGGAGGAAGCGGCGCCGGCGTGCTCGGCGCGTGGCCAGGGCGTGGCAGCCACCGAGCTCGCCCGTTTTATCACCCATTCACGTCGCACTGTCTCCCGTATCACTCCTGCATCGATCCAGCCGAGGGAGAGAGCTCCTTTTGCTTCCACTCCTCTCCATTCCCATCGCCGGCCGTGGAGACGATGATCGTCGCCGCTGCTATCAAGCCATGGTCGTCCTTCCACATCTCGTGTTCTGAGATCCTCCATCAGTGCCAAAACTATTCCCTCTAACCCTATCTCGTGTCATGCAGTGGAGGTGCCGAAACACCGCCGCGCCCACGGGAGCGCCAGAGCGCCGCCGCTGTGGCATCATCGTCGACCGGCCACTGCAGACCGAATCCGGTCGAGCCCTCACGCCAACAAGGTCGCCTCGGCATCCTCTTCAAGACGCCTCAAGAACCACGACCAAATATCAAGCCCATGCATAGATCGATCACCGTCTTCTTCAACACCGGCCGCCGGACTCCGTCGCCAAATACTCCTTCTCCGGTGAGTCTCTATGCAATTCCTCGCGCATGAAGCACCCTGGAGACCTCCTTAATCACCAGTGCATTTCCCTCTAGCTTTTCACCGACCCGAGCGGGCTGTCATCGTGAAGCTGCCATCTGCTGCCGTCGCCGAAGGTTTTTCTTCATCGCCATCACTGTTTGAACATCGCTGCCTCTTTTCAATGCTTCGGTAAGCCTCCAGTAGCCTGGTAGACGCGCGTGCATGCACTCTTTTGCGCGGAATCAAACCAGAGTTCGACTTGCCCCCGCAACCCGAGAGCCCCGCCGCCTGCGCCGTCGTCGCCACCCAACCCAGCCACCACAGCTAGTGAAGCCACTACCGACAGCTTTGCCGCGACCTCCTCTATGTTTTCTCTTTTGGTTGTCCGCCAAGATCGGCCGCCGTTCGCCCAAGCCGCCGGCGAGAAGCTCGCCGTGGCGCTGCTGCTTTCCCTACCCAGCCGCCGAGCCGCTGACAAGCGGGCCCCACCGTAATTAGCGCTAAGGATCCGGCTTAGCAAATATTTAAAACTTGCAAGGCTTAATCTGTAAAAATCATGGGTATGACATATGGGACCTGGACTTAATTATAAATAAAGGGAACTTCAGGGACTCTTAATGGTATGTGCTTTAGCACGTGCTATTGGAGCTCGGGTTGATTCCTATAAACCCTAGGGGCTTTTCTGCATATTGACAGAGGCTGACATGTGGACCCAATGGATTATATTTTGGAAATATAATAGAAAAAGGTTAGATCAATATAATTTCAACTGAAAATTCATTCAAACTTGTGAAATTCATATAAAATCAAATATAGCTCATTTTGAGGTGAAACCAACTCCAATAGGTTCATAAAATTGTGAAATTTAGTATGGTGGAATAAAATCCTATACTCACAGCATGAGAATTATTTCTAAAATTACAAACAAGAAGTAGCTAACATAGAGCTTGTAGAATTTGTAGGAAATTCATTTGTACTCTAATTGGAGTGAACCAAATTTCTATAGAATTACCAAAGTATGAAATTTAATTTAAAAATATAATACTTCATACTTTCTGTAACCGAAATAATACTAATAATTTATATGTTAAGATGACCACTACAAATGCAAGCTAATTTTCAAAATTCATAGGAAATTCATCCTAGCTTTAAAATTTATGAAACCAATTGTATTAATCCTAGAAAACAACCCTCTTCATTCCAGTAAGGTCAATTTGATCAAAATCTATATTAAAAATAATTTACAACTATACATTAGTAAATAATTCTATATATCAATACAGACTTAGGAAATTCATAACTCATGAATGAAAAGGGATAAATTAGGAATTCTTTCACCTAAATCTATATTAGGTCAGGACCTAACCACTGTGCACCAATCATACATTTTAGAGCATTTTTGTATCTTTCGCATGATTTGGTATTTATGTGCATATTGTGTCATTTGTATAGATTATTCACATCGACGGTGAAAGAGTGATTTTGGTGATATTCACTTTACTCAAGATCAAGGCAAGTTTATCCCTCCCCTCTTCTTTGATCACATTGAAACCCATGATTTGGGAGATGAAAAGTGTTGTTTGCGAAACTGCATATGTATTTGTTTAAAAACGATATTTGAAACTTAATAAATGGTAGCTATGACCTTATTGCTGCATAATCTACCTTAACATGTTGTTATCCTCTCATTTGTAACCTTAGGATGAATTTGATTACTTTGTAAATGCTCAATGGAGGGTATATATACTTTTATATATGTCATTTGCTTAGCCATGCTTAGATTTAAGCAAAATACTCACCCCTATGGATCTTTCAATGGGATTTTGAATACTTGATTTATGCTGGATTTAAAATGTAAATGTTAAGTATTTGTGAAATAAAAGTGTGAGTAAAATGATTTTAGACTTGGGCGACAAGTGGTGTGCATTTGGTGGTAGTTGTACACCGATAGGGGGAGTGTTCGCCTGAGTTAAATAAGGACTGAACTTCGTGTCACCAACTTGAGTATATCGTACATCCACATGTGCTATTATGGGGTAGCCTTAGCTAATTAAGTTGCTTAAGGTCTAACCTTGCATATTGGTAGGCCGAAGTAGAATGAATTAGTCTGAGCGATGATTCATAGAAACTACCTATTTACCCCGCTGATTATGGGGGTAGTTTAGGCGTCTAAGTCTGTCCAATTCAATGGTATAGTGCCTCGTGGGGGAACGGATGTGTTCGCTGCCACGGCATTAGGTTAAGGCGTGGGCCCACCACCTAACGGTTCTGGGTGATGCCCAGGATGGATTCACACTTGCCATCGCTGATGCAAGGTTAGGCGTTAAGTAATGTAAAGGCTACGTTATGACCTCTAGACCACATTCAACATGAAGAATGTGGTAGTGCTTTGCAAACACGAAACAAACTAGAGTGTTCATATCATGTGGGTAAAACTGTACAAACTCTGCAGAGTTCTCTAAAACTAATCGATTAGCCGTGCTCACGGTCATGAGCGACTTGGTGAAGTGTCATGAGTATAGACTTTAATTTTGTTTTATGTTTTCAAATGATGTTTCATGAACTATGGACTTGGAATGGTATCTTGGGTTGGGTTATGATGATTTTGTTATGTTGATGATGATTGTGTGACTTGATGCCGGGTGGGCAGTCAAGTGTTTTATTACGATGAGATTATGACTTGTTGCCGGTAGGGGTAACAAGAGTATGTTTTTGATGCTGATATATTAAACGTTATGAACTATTTATGTTAATATTTTGGTTAATTGAATCATCAACTCTTTTGAAAAAAATTGTGAACCAAAACTTGCTTTACGCTAAAATGAGTTACATATATAGTCTTTCTTTGATTATATGCCTTGCATGTAGTATGTTAGGATTGTCCTGAGCTTGCCGGTACATTAACTTGTTTAATATACTGACTCTTGTTATACTGGAATATCCATTTTGCAGGTTGTGTGCTTAGTCTTCTGAATGATTCGGGGAAACCGTTGCTTCTTCTAGGACCGGATCTAAAAGGGATTATCTCCTTGTCGGTTGCTTGTGGTTTCGGGTAGCCAAGCTTCCGCGGATCAGTAATTACCTGGCCGTTTGGCCTATCTATTTAAATATAAGTGTAGAGTAAAGTTATTTGTGTTTACTCCTTATTATCCTCATTCTCATCGCTTAGATGAAAGTGTGGAACTAGAGCTTTTCCTAGGATCTAGTTCTGCACCGTTATGAGTTTAGAGCATTTGAGATGTCGTAGAGCTTTAGCGATTTTCATCAAGTCTCCTGAGATGTGTAACACATCTGGTCGCCATCTTCATGTGGTTTGACGGGCAGGTCTCAGGCTGAAGTTGACTGGCATGCTAAAGTCCCAGCAATATCCCATATGCTCTCTACTTGGTGCTTCAGGTTTTATACTATGTAGGTTATTTGACTTGATAGGGTGGCGATGAGGTTGGATGGTTATCGTTTTACTCAATTATTACTAGACCCCATCCAACTAAATAAATCGCGCTATCACTTCAAACAACTTACATAGTATTTAGCCTGGGGTGCTCGACACTCAGGGTGTGCATCGATTTAAGAGATTTAAACAAAGCAACACCAAAAGATGAGTACCCTATGCCGATGGCCGATTTGCTAGTTGATGCTGCATCTGGACACAAGATTATCAGTTTTATGGATGGAAATGCAGGCTATAATCAAATTTTCATGGCTAAAGAAGATATTCACAAAACAGCTTTCAGGTGACCGGGGGCAATTGGCTTATATGAGTGGGTCGTTATGACATATAGTCTCAACAATGCTGGAGCCACCTATCAGAGGGCAATGAATTATATTTTTCACGACCTTATCAGTTCCTTGATTGAGGTCTACATTGACGATGTGGTTGTGAAGTCAAAAGAGTATGATGATCATTTGGCCGATTTACGCAAAGTACTGGAAAGAGCAAGAAAATATGGTCTAAAGATGAATCCTAACAAGTGTGCTTTTGGCGTATCGGCCGGTCAGTTTTTGGGTTTCTTGGTCCACGAGAGGGAAATCGAGATTACACAGAAAAACATCGATGCCATAAAAAAGATCCAGCCTCCGTAGAACAAGACCAAGTTACAGTCTCTGATTGGGAAAATCAATTTCGTTCGACGTTTTATGTCAAACCTGTCAGGCAGGATAGAGCCATTCACTCCATTATTGAAGTTGAAGGACGATTAGGAATTTATATGGGGTGATAAGCAGCAAAAGGCATTGGGCAATATCAAGGAATATCTGAGTTCCCCACTAGTTTTTATTCCTCTACAGAAAGGAGTTCCATTCAAATTGTATCTGTCGGCCGATGAGAGGTCTATCGGCTCTGTTTTGGTTCAGGATATCGATGGCAAAGAAAGAGCTATTTTCTATCTCAGCAGAAGATTGTTGGATGCTAAAACAAGGTACACGCCAGTGGAGAAGTTATGTTTATGCTTATATTTTTCATGTACTAAATTGAGGCATTATTTACTTTCCAATGAGTGCATTGTGGTAAGTAAGGCCATGTGATGAAATATATGCTATCTGCCCCTGTGTTGAAAGGGAGAATTGGGAAGTGGATCTTTGCCTTGTCAGAATTTGACCTCAGGTATGAATCGGCAAAAGCAATCAAAGGACAAGCTCTGGCCGTTTTCATTGTTCAACATCGAGATGATTCAATCACATATTCAAATATCGTGCCATGGACACTGTATTTTGATGGATCTGTTTGCAGACATGGATGCGGTATCGGCCTAGTCATCATATCCCCTCAAGGGGCAAGCTTCGAGTTTGCGTTTACTATCAAGCCCTATTATACTAACAACCAAGCAGAATATGAAGTTGTTCTCAAGGGTTTGCAGTTATTGCAATAGGTCGAGGCCGATTCTGTAGAAATTATTGATGATTCACAATTGGTGATTAATCAGCTTTCTGGGGAGTATGAGTGCAGGAACGATATTTTAAGGGTTTACAATGAAGAGTGCCAAGAATTGTTAAAATCTTTCAAGATTGTGACGATGAGACATATACCCAGGAAGCAAAACTTTGAAGCCAATGATTTGGCTCAGGGAGCATCAGGATACAGGCCGATGGTGAAAGATGTTGAAGTTAAAATCGCTACTGTGGATGCCGATGATTGGAGGTTCGCTATCATCGAGTACTTGAGAAATCCTTCTCAATCGGCGTCATGAAAGATGAAGTATAAAGTTCTACATTATGTCTTACTCGATGATGATCTATACTATTGGACGATTGATGGTGTCTTGCTAAGGTGTTTGAGTTTAGAAGAAGCCAAAGTTGTTATGAGCGAGGTTCACGAAGAAATTTGTGGAACACATCAATCGGCCCATAAAATGTGATGGCTTTTGAAGCGTGTTGGATATTTTTGGCCGACAATGCTAGAGGATTGTTTCAAGTACTATAAGGGGTGTCAAGATTGTCAGAAGTTTGGAGCAATTCAGAGAGCACCGGCATCGGCTATGAATCCAATCATAAAGTCGTGGCCGTTTCATGGATGGGGTATAGACATGATCGGACAGATTAATCCACCATCAAGCAAAGGACACAAGTACATTTTAGCGGCTACAGATTACTTCACAAAGTGGGTTGAGGCCGTTCCCTTTAAAAAGGTTGACTCCAAGGATGCCATTCAGTTTGTTAAGGAGCATATTATATGTCGATTTGGACTTCCACAGACGTTGACAACAGATCAGGGATCAATTTTCGTGTCTGATGAGTTTGTTGAGTTTGCTAACAGCATGGGCATTAAACTGTTGAATTCTTCTCCATATTACACGCAAGCTAATGGGCAGGCAGAAGCTTCTAACAAGAGTTTAATCAAGTTGATCAAGGGGAAGATTGATGAACAGCCAAGACGATGGCATACAACACTGGCCGATTCCCTTTGGGCGTATCGGATGGCTTGTCATGGTGCAATTCAAGTGCCGCCTTACCAGTTGGTTTATGGGCATGAAGCTGTGCTGTCGTTGGAGACCAACATCGGCTCAAGAAGGATTGCATTGCAAGACGACTTGACAGCCGATGAATACCACAATCTTATGGTGGATGAGCTGGATGATTTGACACACGTACGATTGTGGGCATTGGAGAAAATCAAGCGAGATAAAGATCGAGTTGCTTGTCATTATAACAAAAAAGTTGTAGCCAAATCATTTGAGGAAGGGGATCTTGTTTGGAAATTGATACTGCCGATTGGTTCCAGAGACAACAGATTCGGCAAGTGGTCGCCTAATTGGGAAGGTCCTTTTTAGATTCATCGACATGTTCCTCACAATGCATATTTATTGAAAGGATTAGATGGAGAAGTTTTTGGCAGAGCGCTCAATGGCAAATATTTAAAGAAGTATTACCCAAGCATTTGGATTGACTCATGATCGGCTTGCTAGCCGATTACTGATAATAGCCGATGTACAATGCATCGCCTTTAGATGGCCGATACATACTATCGTCCTTAGTTCAAATTTTACAACATGAGCCCTCATCTTCCAAAATTTGGGAGGCATATATATACTCAGTAGTTCTTCAAAAGGATATTGGATGGATTACAAATTTGTGGACTTAAAAAAATTTTGGATGGATTTTTCAGTTAAGCTTTCAGAAGGATTTTATCAATGATATGCTTATTGTTCTTGGTAGATTCATCGGCTGGTGCACTCCACTATTTATGATCTATCGGCCGATGTGAGTCATTGTTCATAATCAGTTGGTATTCTTGTGAGTTACATGATTAAGACGAGATAGTCAATCATATTTGGCTGATTGGCCGATGAGATATGTATCAATCAAAGACGAAGTTAAACTTTTTATAAAGAGAAAATAAAAGTATGTTACATCAATTTATGAAGTTCTGGATAGCTGCAATGGCCTTGCGATGAATTTGATCAATATCATCTATTATTTGAGCATCATTGGCCGATGACCCTAGAATTGGTTTCAGCGACTTGCTCAGGGTTGCAAGATACTTGGCCGATGCTTTCAGCTTTGCTGTTTGGTCTTCTATTGCCTTTGGGGATGCAGCTATCTTGACTTCAACTTCTTGGATTTCCTCACGAGTTGCCTCTAGCTTCATCAGCAGATCTTCTTCAAGGCAATGGAGTTCTTCAAGCTTTTTGTTCAAGGCGATCGGCTCAGCGACCAGCTCGTCCAATCTAATATTGTCAGAGTTTACTTGAGCTTTGCTGGCAGATACGGCCGATTCCAAGCCTTCGCGCTCCCGCCTCTCTGCAATTCTTTCTTTAGCCTTATGAAGCTTGAAATGGTATTGTTCCAAGAATATGGCTGGTGTTAGTATTTCCATCAGGTCTTCAGGTAATTGATCTTGGATTTCTTGTACCCTGCTCCTGATTGGATTGCAATTCTCCACCAAGAATTCTATAGACGCCTCCAGCCGATTAGTGATGTCAGACAACTGGCCCTTTAGTTCTTCAGAGATTGATGGCTTGGCCGTGCTGGGTAGCTCTTTCTCTTCATCATCAAGAAATTGGCCGATGTCAAAAGCAAACATATCGGCTAATGTCTGCAATCATTAAAACAAGACATGGTCAGGACCAGCGGCATGGTTGACGCTGGCTAGGTCGATGGAGGTGGAATCGGCGCTGTCGGCTGTGGAGCCGTACTCAGATCGGTCCTCAAGGTCCGATATGCAGGGAACTTGTTTTCAGGTAAGAAAATCGGTCCTTGAGGCTTATACTGGTGAATGGAACCGTCTAGGATTGATTTAACCGTATTGGTCAACGTGTTCACCAGGATCCCCGATTGGTTGACTAGTGCAGAGTGAACCGCGGAGTCGATGCGGTCCTGTAGCGTCGGCGCGGCGCTATCTATAGTCTTGACAGCGTGATCGTGCGTTGCCACCAACGTGCTGGCTCCGTCCCCAGGGCTCGGCATTATCACCTTACACTTTTGGATGAGGGTGCCTTGCCGAGTCCTGGAGTACGTCTGCAGGTACATGTTCTGGAATTGCTCGACCAGCTTGTTCATCTCAGCTTTTTGCTCCTCGTTGAGCTGATCGGCGGTCACAGAGACGATGTTCTCCTCGGAGATCTCGCTCTGCTTCGACATCCTGCAGCGAATTTCTTGTTGTTGCGAAGCTTGCGTTCTTATTGGGTCCCACTGGGCGTGCCAAAAGCGTGTTGGCGTAGAATTTCGACCCGCCTCGCAACAAAACGGGTTCCACATTTCCATGGCGGCCTGGGAGATCTGCTTAGCTCCAGTGCAGGTCCAATGGCTTGCCTAGGTGCATGTAGGGCGTGCCAGTTGATTTGATCTGCAATCAACAAGAATAAACAAGTAAACCACATTAGAAACGATGGCCGATCGACCGATAGGCCGATGTTGCATCGTGGGAGCCTAGCCGATAGGGCAAAGCTATATCGGCCTACTTGAGGTTATAACATAATAGAATTGGTAAATAGACCTAATCCCATCGGCCCATGTTAATGTGTTTATAGCAATTTAATGGAATCGGCCGATGAGGGATGCACGAAGATAAATATACTAGCTAATACTCTAGTGCAAACCTATACAAAAAAATCGGCCAATACAGATATACCAATCACAGAGAGGTCCTAAGAATACCCTGTAATAAATATATTTATATTTAACGATTTGCTCATACAAGTGGCAAATACATGCAAAAACATAAATGATCACATGCATTAGGTAAGACCGGCTGAAACCCCGGTGCTATCCTTAATTACGATCAAAAACAGGCTTTGAATTAAACCTCGAAACACGACTAAGGTCGATAGCAACTCAGAGTGTAGATCGAGAGTTAACACAAAGAAAGTCAAGCCGTTGATCGCTTTTGGGGATGGTAGATGCCTTAGATGATCTAGACAAGCAAGCTAATTTGACCACCATCGGCAATAAACCCTAAAACGAGTTAATCGCTGGCGAGATAGAATTAGATAGCCGCATCAAGATCAGCCAAAACATGATAGACGACGATCACATCGCCAGGGCTTAACGTGTCTAAAATGACACGCTAGCCCCGACGATGTAGATCGTTGGGTACGAGTTCTTACCTCTGCTTTGGGGAAGCAAGAACTCGCCGGAAGTTAACCTCTTGCGAGGGTTGGCGATGCGCCGAAAGTAGATTGATTTGTTGTTGAATTGATTGATTGAGAGAGAGACTCTATGTACAGACTATCAGGATATTTATACCCGTGATTTACAACATTGTCCATATAGGACACGATCTCATCTCTAACTAACAAACAAGTCCTTATGACGGACTCTTGCCATAGATTAGATCTAAACTTACTTAATTTACAAGATACAATTGACTAAAATCGGGCCTCATCCCTTTTTGGCAATCTCCTTGAAGTTTATCTCGAGCCCAAACCAAGCCCATGCTAACTCTATCAACTTCCTGCCTCTATCGGCCGATGGCCATATTGAATCCGTATCGGCCGATACACCCTTTCTGCTAGTGCTTCTTCCAGTGCGATACGTTTACTGAGTCCGATACGAGACTTGGTCCAATTCCAACTTGGCCCTTCTTCTCTGCGTCGGTTTTCTCTTTCCTCTCTGAGTAGATTACGAAAATCTGCTGTTAACAGTAGCCCACTCATGCCACCATGTTTGGAAGTTGAAATGAATGAAGGCATTTAAACACAATCGGTCGCAGGCGCCCAAGGTTGGAGTTTCGGTCTCTAGGACTTTACTCATGATCAACGCCGATGAGACCGTGCCCCTGCTCTCTAACAACCGATGAAAGTGTAGGCTGATAGGAAGTTGTCTAAGTCCACATTGGCTGGCAGCCACCATTGGATTGTAGAACTCATATGACAAGCTGGTACTTCTGCCTTGGAATATGCCCACTGGGAGCAGACATGGAGACACGCCGATCATAAAGGCTTCCCTTGAGACGATATCATCATTTAGTAGACCCAAGGTTAGATCAGAAGGGAGCTCAAAGTCAGAGTCTGTGGGGTAGACGAACATATCCATCTTGGCCGATGGTGGACCGCTGTAGAATCGGATAAACCATTCAGACATCTTGTCGGCCGATTGGTCAGCTCTAGGGTAAACTGAGGCCGCTTCTCCAAAGGACATGCACCTTCTAGTTGAGAGATTTTTGTTGTCGTTTTAGTCCGATGGGAAGACTGAGTCCGATAGCGGAGGCCGATCGACCAGGTGTTGGTGTAGATGGTTAACCACAGCTGAACGAATCACCATGGACCTCCATGAGCCACTGTCCGATTCAGCATCAAGTCTTGGGTGGCAGAATGGAGTAGCCGATAAACAGCTCCAAGGAGGTATCGGCCGAGTGGGAATTTTTTCTTTTCAACCAGGGCTTGAGCTAGATGTTGGCAGTTCAAAGTTGGGCCACAGGTTGACCCGCAGAAGACATATCTTTCTAGCCACAAGGTCAGAAAAGCTACATGCTCTCTGTCCGAGACAGATCCTTGCTCCATGTGTTCAGAGATGTATCCAGACTAGCCCCCAATCTTTTTGGTCTTCAATTTATGGCTGCTGTTGATAAGGAGATTGAAGGGGTTGATTTCAGAGAGAATGTCCAGGCCTGTTAGCATCTTGACGTCTATCAACGTGGGGGTCATCGGACCTTGTCGGAATAGGAAGGCATTCAAGGTGCTGGACCAGAAATAAGTTGCAGCTGACATTAGGGGCTCATTCTTCTTGGTATCAGCTAAGGATAGAGCAAGGCATTGGCCGATTCCGATTTCATCCCAGTGTACTTGTTTGGCTGCGGCAATCCTTTTGTACCAGTTCCTGTATCCATTGAGCTTTGAT
Source organism: Oryza officinalis (assembly GCA_008326285.1). Taxonomy (NCBI): domain Eukaryota; kingdom Viridiplantae; phylum Streptophyta; class Magnoliopsida; order Poales; family Poaceae; genus Oryza; species Oryza officinalis. The sequence continues at coordinate 37,339,544 of BDMV01000007.1, read as the reverse complement.
GGTCAAGACCTGAAGGTGTGTTTCCACGAGGGGACGCTGGGTTTTGCTTGCTTGAAGGGGACTCTGTTTGACTCTGCATTTATCAGCCAAGCGGGATCAGGGTTTCCTTAGGGACCCAGGAGGAATCGGTGCGATTTGTCGTCTGTGGGGATTAGAATCTGGCTCTTGAAGACCTACAGCATATGGAAAGTGATTGAAACATAAGACACGGGGGGCAAGAGCAGAAACCCTAGTTTTGAAAAGCTTCGGCGGGAAAATGAAAATGCAAATTTGAGGAAGGATTAGTTTACCTCAGGGATCTCGGAGACATAGAATGGGAAGGTCGCCATGGATGCTGTCGAAGAGATTGCTGTTGAGGGAGTCGCCGTCGAGAAGACGCCGAGGGATCGCCAGAGTTGAAAGGCGTAGGTGGCTGTGAGAAGCTGCGCGCGGAGGTTGGCGGCGGAAAACTGTGAATCTGGATCTGCGTGGATTTTGGGCAAACCCTAGCGATGAGCTCGATGAGGTTCTTCGGAGCTAATTCCGCCACATTATATAATGAAGCAGAATTGGGGGGCATGTGTTAACGCTAGATTTTCGTAATCTACTCGAAGAAGAAGGAGAAAACTGACGCAGAGAAGGAGGCGCAGTTCGAGTCGGATCGGTTACGCTATCGGACCAAGCCGGGTATCGGACCAAGTCCTGTATCAGTATCAGCGGTGCATCGGACCAAGCGGAGCGCTAACAGAGGGACCATATCGGCCGATGTGGGTTCAATGCGGCCATCGGCCGATGGAAGCAGGAAGCCGATGGAGGCAGAGCGGGCTCGGTTTGGGCCAGAGTTAAGCTTCAAAGGAGATTGCCAAGTAGGGATAAGGCCCGATTTTAGGCAATTGTATCTCTTAAATTAGGAATCTAGATCAGTTTAGATCTAATCTATGGCAAGAGTCCGCCATAAGGACTTGTTTGTTAGTTATAGATAAAGTCGTGTCCTATATGGACAATGTTGTAAATCACGGGTATAAATATCCCGGTAGTTTGAACTTAGAATGTCTCTCTCAATCAATTCAATCAAAAACAATACAGTTTCAATCTACTTTCGGCGCATCACCACCCTCGCAAGAGGTTGATTTCCGACGAGTTCTTGCTTCCCTAGAGCAGAGGTAAGAACTCATACCCGACGATCTACGTCATCGAGGCTAGCTGTTGACGTCGAATTCGTACTGCCGATGAGGATCCGACGCGCGGACACACGAAGGCCTGGGAGATCTGCTTAGCTCCAGTGCAGGTCCTAAAATTGATGAAGCGCAGGCGTGCCAGTCAGTTTGATCCTGCCACTGACAAGATATGCGAAACAACAGAATAAAAGGTCTATCGGCCGATAGGCCGATAGGGCGAAAGCAACCAATCGGCCGATGAGCCGATGGCACAGTTCCGGCCGATGCCGATGCCAGCCGATGCAGTGTTAGGATTTGATCCATCGGCTGCACACTGAGCAAACATGTAGACGATCGGCCAATGCTAACATGATGATATAGCAATATAACATAATCCAAGTATATGATAAAATAAACATTGATCTGAAGATTAAAGCACACATCGGCCAGAGGTCCGATGGCATAAACTCTCAATAAGCTGATAAACAATATATACTCTGTTGTCATCGGCCAGATCCAATCTATATATAAAACTCTTGGGCCGATGCAACGTCCAGATAACTCACCGGCTGAAACCCCGATGAAACCCTTATTGGCAGTCAATAAGCAGGCTAGAGATTACGGTTCTAATCACGACTTAGTAGGTCAAACCGAACTGATGCAGCACTAAGTATGAAAAGAAACGCAAGACCTAGACAATCAAGCCCTTGACTGATTTTCAGAGTGGTAGATACCTTAGCCAATCTAATCTAGCAAGGCAATTTAGTCAATACCGGCATAAACCCTAAAGCGAATCTCGGCCGATAAGACTAAATCGAGAAGCCAAACCAGATTGACTAAGATATATGATAATAGGTGCTTATGTTGTTGAGATTAGAACGACGAAGCCCTAGCCCCGACAACGCAGGCAGCCATAACGAGACTTACCCCTCGTGAGAAGGGCATGAACTCGCCGAAGAAGACGAAAGTAAAAGGTTGGCGATGCGCCGAAGTTGTATTGATCGTGTGATGATTTACATGAACCTTGGGTTTACATATTTATACCCACAAACTAACAAAGATCCTAACAGATTAGGACTCAAACTTTCCTAAAGATAAAAGGAAAAAGATAAAGTCCTTGCCGGACACTAACACACTTTCCTAAAGATAAAACAGAAAACTAACAAACTCTTCCTAATTAAGAGATACAAGCCGCATCCTCCTCAAACTCGGTCTTCTTTGGATAAGACCTTCCCGAATCTAACAAGAATCCGACTGCTTTTGGTGGTTGGTTTGAGATAACCCCCATCGGCCGATGTAGAACTCTAGGCCGATACTAGCTTTGAGCCGATATAGATCCTGGGCCGATGAGGACTTCGGGGCTTACCAAATTCTGGTGTTAACACTAGCGTGTCGTTTTAGACACGTTAAGCCCTGGCGACGTGATCGTCGTCTATCATGTCTTGGATGATCTTGATATGGCATGCCAATTCTATCTCGCCAGCGGCAAACTCGCTTTAGGGTTTGTTGCCGACGATGGTCAAATTGGTTTGCTTGTCTAGATCCTTCAAGGCATCTACCATCCCCAAAAGCGATCGACGGCTTGATTTTCTTTGTGTTAGTTCTCGATTCACACTTTGCGTTGCTATCGACCCTAGTCGTGTCTTGAGATCTAACTCAAAGCCTGTTTTCGATCGTAATTAAGGATAGCGCTGGGGTTTCAGCCGGTCTTACCTAATACATGTGATTACTTTATGTTTTTGCATGTATTTGTCACTTGTACGAGTGGATCGACAGATATAAATGTATTTGTCACGGATTGTTCTCAGGATTTCTCTATGATTAGTACATTTATGACAGCCGATCGGTTCGTATAAGTTTGCACTAGAGTATTAGCTAGCGCATTTACTTCACATATCCCTCATCGGCCGATGCCATTGAATTGACACAGGCACATCTATGAAGGCCGATGAGATTAGGTCTGTATTTTAATCTTATTTCATTATAACCTCAAGTAGGCCGATATAGCCTTGCCCTAGCGGCTAGGCCCTCACGATGCGACATCGGCCTATTGGCCGATCGGCCATCGTTTGCTAATATGGTTTACTTGTCTATTCTTGTTGATTGTAGATCAAATCAACTGGCACATCCTAAACGCACCTAGACAAGCCATTGGACCTACACTGGAGTTAAGCAGATCTCCCAGGTCGCCATGGAAACGTGGAACCCGCTTTGACTTGTGGGCGGGTCGAAATTCTGCACCAATACCACTCCTCTCTTCTTGTACCTTCCCCAGCTCACGGCGTACCTTGGTCCCCATCTCCTAGAAGCCGAAACTTGTGGAACACCGTCATTGCCATCGTTCCCGTCTAGCGTTGTTGCAAAGCCCTTGCTGTCGGCCGCATTCCCGTCGTCCTCATGCCATCCCTTATGCATGGTGAGAACTGCCTCGCTCCCCTCTCCCGTTCGACCCATCCTGCATCGCTCGTCGTCGGTGGCCTCTTGGCCCGGGGCACCACTGCTGCATGCGTGCCCGTGTCGTCCCGCCACTAGCCGATTTCGGCCTCCCGATCGGCCTTGGGCCATCGGTTGCCTGTGGACCACCTCCAAGGTCCTAGTCCAAACTGCACCGGCCGCCCTCCTCCCGCCAACGCGTGGGGCTCGCCTGTCTGCACCGTCCCCACTATTGACACAATAAGTTTCTTTTTTAGTTCAAAAATAATTAATAATTACATCATAAATCATATTTAATTTCAAAATTTTATTTAAATGGCTCAAAACTTCTAAATTTTATAGCTAATTCATAGGAACTCCAAATTGAGCCATTCAACTTGCAAATTTTATGTAAAATTGAGCTCTACATGTTTGCTTACTTTTATGTACTTTTAATTGGTCTTTATTAGAGTTTTTTCCGTTTTCTGGGCCAACATGTAGAATTCAATATTTCGGTGGATCACAACCGTAAAGGAAAGCGTTCGGAAGATCAATCAAATAAGAAAGGTAAGTTACACATTTCTCCTTGAACATGTTGAACCTACTTTCTAAAATGTTTTACCATTTAAAAATAAAATGCATGTTTTACTAATTACATGGGAATAGGCCTATTTGCTTGCTTCTGACTCTGTTTATTTGATATCCATCCCTTGTCAGACTTGGGGTAATAACTTGACTAGCTTGTGTCACTTGTGTTGACCTAACTAGATACATAATATGCTTACCCATACTTAATTACTACCAGCTCATCTAATCATATAATCACTTTATTCATACTCAGTATATTGACGAGGTGCGAGCTCTAGACATTTGACCATGATAGTTTATTGGTCGTAATCATGTAACTAAAATATTACTTAATGGTGGGTTGTGGGTTTATGATTTTGATTGTTGCACCCATGACAATTAAAGAATGGTTCGAGAAAAACCCTTGAAAGACATGTCGTACTTAACACAAGAAAGAGTAGGCAACAACTGAACATGTAGTATAACTTGCTCCTCTTCTAGGCATCCAGGCGAGGGTGGGCATGATGAAGTTTGGTTCCAGTTTAAGGGCTAAGCGGCTTCCAAATTCACTATGACACAAGAGTGGGCTACCTACCCTGGTTTTAGAGGTGGGGGTGAAACATGTAGTGTGGTGTGAATGGTTTGGAGTAAGTTATGCGAAGGGTCTTATCACAATCACTCACATGGTGATGTGTCAGGCTTGTAATGGTAACATGACGGTAAATCATGCCTTGTTGGTACAATTGTACACATATAGCTAGAGCAAAACTATTCGAATAATTGTGCCCATGGTTATGGGCGATCGACCAGTTTCAGTGTAATTAGTCCGACACTCTTTAATTGACTTGACTTAATGAATTGGTCTAGATCAGGTGGTCGGTTGGGCTTGTTCAATGTAGTATAGTGTTATTCAGTGGAGATTAATCTTGCTTTAATCAATTAACCGTTTTATTGTTTTAAACTATAAATGTTTACAACTACTCCGATTGCACGAATGAATCATTGGTGTGGCTTTGCAAGAACGGTGTTTGGTACTCAGCTTTTTTTATGATTTCCCCTTTTGAGAAGTTTAGTGACTAAATGATGAAGATAGAGTTAGAGAGCCAAGGCTTATTATACCCCAATTAAGCATGCCTGTGGAGTGAAGCTAAAGCCTCGCTAGGACTTAGTGCCTATTTAAGTATTTATATTTTATTTATGTTTGGATCTGCATATTAATTTATTATTTTACGTAACTTAACTTGATTCTTGGATAGCGGTTTAATATACACAAAATGATTCAAAAATTAACTAAATTTTTAGGCGTGACATTGGTCCATTTACATATTTAGAGCGATCTTAAGGTCCATTGGAGCAAATTTATAAATAGGTTCAATACATAAATGATCTATCCTAACCATTCCTATCATAAATTCTACTTCCTCCGTCTCATATTAAGTTCATTTCTACCTTCTTTCATTTGTCTCAAAATAAATTTATTTTTAGAGTAATCATTACATCGAAGTTTGTGAAAGTAAGAAATAATTGTATTGAAAATAGATAAAGTGATAAATAGTTGCATTACGATTGGACAAAGATGAGGTATTCTAGTCTTTTGTTATTTGTATTGATATGTATGAAATGAGTGAAAAATGAACTATTTTGAAAGTAGCCAAGATGTTTGTGTAACACATCGCTGGGACTGTCAACAAATTTCTGAACTGTAAACTTCAGTGAACAAAACTTCCGATCATGCAGCCTCTCAATCTAACGTGGCTGACATGTACGCCATAACTAACGGGCTCACACGTGCACCACCCATACGAGAAGGCAGTATGCATGTCATCCTGTCCACTCGGATTGTGCCATTCCAACCTCGAGGGCAGATGGGGAGGATAGTCTGACTCACAATGGAAAAGACGCTTCGCTAGTGTGTCACTGGGCTTGTACTACTCTACAACAAGCAGTCTCTCGTCACCCTCTTTGTCATCGCGGTGGCTTCGTGGACCTGTGGCAGTGGCGGCAGCCATGAGTCTGTCGCTCGTGTAGCATCCTCGAGACCTCGAGCACACTGCAACAGAGGATGGCTAGCTGTTGGATAATGGCTTTGCGCTGCATCGGCGGGTAAGCACCACTAGTACTAGTATGGTGATGAAATCGTGGATGTATAATTCTATCCATTAAACTTAAATCTTGATGTCTACGAACATTATGTACATGCAGATAGATTTTCGATAGGATTTTAGTGAGATTAAAAATATGCCGCTAGCTTTCATCCCTTTGAGGCTGCGTTAAGGGCGCATTCGCGAGGGTGTGAATGTTTGTGTAGTGATGTGTGAGTGTGTGCGTTTGCTATGTAATAAATTAAGGGATTTGCTATACGCTAGCCGGCTGTTTTTTCTCTTTTATCAGCTAAATTTGTGACTATTCTAAGATAGAGGCAGGGAGGAGTGATAGGGTCTTATCCTCTAGTCCTCAACACATGCTGAGAAGGGAGAAGCGGAGAGAAGCGATGCGGGCGGTGTCTTCCCCAGGAAACGACGCCCCTAAGGCCTGAGCTTGCCATCTCCTCCGGCAGACGGGCACTCTTGTCGAGGATCACCTCTTCTTCCTCGATCACCTTTTTGCCCCTTTTTTTAGCGCCACCATGGGGAGGGCACTGAGGTCCGCGGCAAGGGTAGGAGTCGACGGTGGGAGAGCTGCGTCGTCATCGAGGAGGATGCCGGGCCGCTGTGAAGGTGTTATGACCCGAGCTCGTGAGAGATCGAATCACACAAACTAGCAGCAGAATACACATACAACTCGAGATAATTTGGGAAGAAATTAGGGGATCAGGCGGAGAACAGAAGGGGACAAAGGAAGAAGAAGAAGAACAGGGGGGGAATCAGATTCAATTCATTTCATTCACTGGCCGTGCACAGGACTTAGGTTGCCTTATAACATGACCATAACACTGATTTGTGGGACCCAATCCCATTTCACGGGCCCACTTGTCATCACCCAACATGGATATACTACTCATTAGGCATGGGTATGACACTACCGCCCCCAGGAAAACTTGCTTGACCGCAAGCAAGAGTGAAGTGTGGCATCAATAACTCTGACCACCAACACCAACTTTCTTGTAGAATTTCCGGTGAACTGATGGCAAACTGACGAGATGCACTCATGCATATACAGGTGAAGAACTTGGCACCAGGACACATACGGACTGATCATATACTTCAAAGCTTCTAGGATATATGCTTGTGCATTAGCTCGATGATATTCAACAATCCAATCAGCTCTCAACATATAGCATTTCCAGACTTGATGGGGGTGGTGGCCAAGGTACGAGAAAAATATTAGCCGTCCTTGCATCAGGGAGGTCTTTCGGAAATGACATAATGTTCCTGTTGGCGCTTCCAAATATCTGTATGAATGATCTCTAATATTCAAGTGCTTCGCTGTGCATCCTTTTTGATGCTCTTTACAAATTTTCCTTTAATGCATTCTACGCATTGTTCTAAGTCTGAGAACTCCAATGGAGGAAGAATTTCATTCTTAACTAGTCTCTCAATTCTTCCCCTCGAAATATGGCCTAAACGACAGTGCCATAATTTCGATGAGACATCAGGAGTTCGCTTTCTTTTCTTGTTTTCTTTTGTCAACGAGGACACAACATTCACATTCTCATAAAGAGATAACAAATAAAGCTCATCTTGCAACACAGCAAGACCAATATATGCATTATTATACCATAGTTCGCATTTGCCATTTCCAAAACGGCAATCATATCTATCAAAATCCAATTTGGATATACTTATTAAATTTCTTTGCAAAGAAGGAACATAAAAAACATCACGAAGTAAAAGTGTGAAGCCATTCGGGAGCTCTATAGGAAGATCGCCAATAGCTTTTCTTCAACTCCATTGGCAACTCTAATGGATCTTTCGCTTCTTTGCGTAGTCCTCGTCGAACGGAATGCCTTTAAACAATTACAAGCATGAATAGTTGCTCTAGAATCAATCCACCATGTGGATCTGGAATAACCAACATAATGAGATTCATTTACGAATGAAATAATGTTCTCACCTTTCTTTGCCATGATCATTTTTAGGAAGTCAGGGCAATCTTTCTTGTAATGTCCTGTCTTCTTGCAGTGTAGGCACTGATCCTTTTCAACAGTAAACTGTTGTTGCTGAGGTAGATGCTGAGGCTGTTTGGCTTTTGAGGAGGGAGACTTGGGGTTTCTTTTCTTGTTATCTTTAATATAGTTAATTGAGCCACCATTGGCCTCTTTAATTCTTTTCTCCTCTTGCACACAATTAGCGATGAGCTTTTCAAAATTCCATTTCTCTGGACTTATATTGTAGTTGACAACAAAGTTGTCAAAAAGCTTTGGCAATGAGGCCATAACTAGATGGACCAGAAAGTCATCTGTAATGCCCAAATCCATTGGCTTCAACTTGGAAGCCATGTTGCTCATCCTAAGAATGTGATCTCTGACACCACCTCCATGGTACCTCTTTGTCACAAGCTGCTTTATCAGTTGTGTGGCATAAGTCTTTGAAGAACCAGTAAACTGGCTCTTTATTTTTTCGAGGTACTCTGAGACGGCGTCACACTCTGGGATTGAGCCCAATATGGTTGGCTCAATCGTATTCTTTACCACAGCCAAACATTTTTTGTTGGCTAGGGACCATTTCGTATGCTCAATGTCATACGACATGATGAGGGGAGCATTGTCCCTCTCTCTCTTTTGCCAGTCAGCATCTGACTCGTTTTCACCTCTGACAAGTGCAGCAGGTGCTATAGGACGTGGGGTGGTCAACACCCAGTCCACCTCTCCCAAAATGAAAGTAAGGTCGAGTTTTCTTTTCCATTCTCCGTAGTTATCTCCATTCAGGGTCGGAATATCTTTTATGCAACCCATCAAGGAGTAGCCTCCTGAAATAATCATGTACAGTGAAAACAAAAATTAACATTAAAAATACTATGTATTAAGTCTACATCACCGTTGGGCAGAAAATAGACATGACACATAGAGCCATAGCTATAACATTGCAATTATCAACGTTGGTCAGAAAATTACAATATCATAGCACAGAATTAATGTTCCTAAAATTAAATTCTCCCGTTGGTTCGAAATTTAATTTTAGAAACACTAATTTTATCAATTTCATCTATTTGCAGCGAAAAACTCTATTAAAATTCACATGAACAGTAGCAAATTCTATAATTTTACTCTCTTGTAAAAATTCTCCCGTTGGTTCAAATTTAAACAGAGGTAAAACATGCAAAAAACAATTAAAAATTCTATTGAAATTTGCATGAAAATTGGCAAAATTTAAAAGAAAAAATCTTTTCTCTATTTTCGGCCCCGAGGGACCTCAAACAGACTTCTGTTTTTTTGCGGCCCACGGCCTTTTTGCGCGGGCGGGCAGGGCTCCCCCTTTCCTAGGCCGCAACTTGGGCCTGGGCCGAGAAATCAGCCCCCACCGCGCGCCCGCTTGGGCCATATTTGGCCCAGCCGACTCCGCCCGTCCGATCACTAGGGTTTTGATCGGACGGCACGCGCCGAGATCGGTCGGTCAAAACCGCCGCCGACGCCGCTGCCCGAAAAACCCTAGCCCCTTTCTCTTGCGCGCGCGGCCAATGGCGTGCGGAGCGGCGTCGCCGCCGCCGGCGGTCCTCGCGCCGCCGCGCCATGGCCGGAAACCTCGTGCCGCCGGCCCCTCTTTTCTCTTCTCCCCCCCCCCACCGTCTCTATTCCTTATGCGGTGAGAGACGGAGAATGGCGATGGAGATGGCGGTGCCGCTACGGGCCCCCTCGCCGGCACGCGCATGCACCCGCGGGTGCGCGCACGGCCGTCGAGGGGCTCCTTTGCGGTGCCCTGTGCCCTCCCCCTTTTCCCCTTTGCCGGCGTCGGAGATGACCGGCGACGAGGTAAGGGTTTGGTTCTTTTCGATCTGTTCGGATCATCTCTTTTGCTTTGAATTTCTATCTCCGAACTCGATCTAACCTCTAGGTTAAGCTCTAATACCATTGTTAGAGTTCTATAGCGGATCACCAAGGTTTAGATCGGCAGAATTTCTCTGTATGTGTGTTTCGGGATCATGAGGTATAGGGTTTAGTGGTACCGACCGCTTGAGGCGTTGGAGGATGAAGAGGCGCCGACCATCGTCGTTGTCATCGCGGGCTTGACGAGGCGTGGCGCGGCGGTGATGCTTCCCGTCACTGGCTACGCCCCCTCGATCGGTTAGGGTTAGGGTTTGTGGGTGGAGTTGGCGGCGGCAGCGAACCTCGTATCGTGTCCGCCCCGGCCTCCACCCCTGTTAATATGGCGCAGGGTGACGGGGGCCTACCAGCCAATGGGATGGGCGCCCCCGATCAGGGCGCGGGTCAAGGCCCCCTTGTGCCGTTGGGCTCAAGGGGAGGGAGATCTATCTAACAGTCCTTGCATCAGGGAGGTCTTTCGGAAATGACATAATGTTCCTGTTGGCGCTTCCAAGATTATCACAGGGACTCTAAAACAACCAGTAAGTAATAGCACTTCAACACTTGCACCGGCTAGAAGATATGTGCCAATAGCTGCAGCAGAACTCCCTTGACAGATTGCTATGAAAGAACATAATTCCTTTGTTCTAAAATTCCATTGCCTCTCTGCCAAGAATGCTACTTTATAAACTACCCAATTATCTTTTGCAACCCATTGACTGATGAAGCTTGTAACACCAGCAAATTCTTTTGCGTAATTCATGACAATAGACTTCAAAATACCTGGATCTTGCAAGGGTACTATTTTGACTGACATGGCAGTATGCAGTTTCAAATACTGATTTATCACATTGTTGAATGCATGAATAATTTCTCCCGAACATATTGTTCTTTTGATATCAATCAGTTGGTGCACAGTTGTTTGAGACCAGCTCAAAATTCTCGGGTCAATAGAGATGGAAATATTTGACTTGGTAGCAACTAGCAATGTCTGAATATTCTTTCATAGATCTGCAACTACACAAACGATGTGAAAGTACCTGTACTGCTACCTTGAGAATCATCCAAAATGGATGAATTGAAAATCGAGCAGGCGGAGGCCATGGTACTTTCAGCCATAACATCTGCCAGATGGAAAAACCAGAAATTGACATGGTTCTGAATTTTGCCAATTTTGCAATCTGCTTCCCAATTTAATTTTATTTCCAAGTAGTCGATAGGTTGGAATTCCAAGCAATTAATCCTAAGAATTCTTGAATTTCAGAGCATGCCTTCTGAAATTAGCTCATTGCTTGTCCAAACTACAAGTTGGAACATATGTTTGCACTGAGGCAATGCACAAAAACGGAAACAATGCATAACTGCATTTTCATGCCCCTCCTGTAAACCTTCATATACGCACTCCTTATGTAACTCCTGCTGCTCATTGTTCCAAGGGCTAAAACCATTTCTTTGCCAGGATAGTATCTTGTCCAACAATAAAAAATCTCCATTACTCTCATAATTCCAAGGACCGAAAACATTTCTGGCACATAGTAACCTTCTTGTAGACACACTGCACACTTTCATTTCTGCAGTTGGATTTTGCACCTTGCCCGCAATTCCATCAATCATGTGAGTTACAGGAATTGTAGTGATGAACTCCTCACTGGAATAAAAGACTTTCATATCCATTTCATCAAAAAGATATGTGACAAGAACTTTGACCACAATATCCTTGTAATCACCATAGCCGAGAGTATGGAAGGGCAATTCTTCAAGCCATTGAATCTCATCAAGTGCATTAAATTTCTTTGCATCCAGTTTATGTGCCTTGCTATCCACAAGCATACATGATATTTCTTGAAACACTTGCTGCCTCTGCAAATAATGACACACCACCGACATGAGTGAGCATAGTATCCTTTCTCCTCCAGGCCAAGTGCACAGGACGACGAGCAATGTGTATTCGTGACACCCACTTAACAACATGCTAGTTACACTTGCTTAGCCTGGAGGATGTGGCTGCAATGGACTTGATGCTAGACTGAGCCTCAGCTACACTTGTTGGACTTGAGGTATAGCTGATAAGTGACGTGTCTGTACCTACAAGGTCTGTCAAGGGCATGACCGAGGTGGCAAGTTTGGACGTCGAACACATGGTGGGCATCGCTACCTTCTGATCACTGGAGCATGGCTGCACATATACTTGACATCTAACAAGCAACACCCTGTTGGATTACGCATAGGTTACGATAGTATAAATCAAAATTTTCTATCGCGTAAACCAGGAATCATGCAAGTATGAGATCATAGATCGTTACTACTCGACGCGCTGTGCAGCGGAAGTAGGTGCTAAGAAGCCGAAGGAACGTTGGCGATGTAGCGCGCGTCGATATAGAGGAAGTAGTAGATTGCAGCAGCCCGACCTTCTCCTCCTCGTATGCACGCCCCGCCGTGCTCACACGCCGATCAGCGGCACCTCTACTAGTATCCACACATCCAGGGATGGAACATGTCGCACGGACGTGCTAGCGGCCGTGCGCGGCTAGGGTTTTGCTCGGGAGAGGAGTGACGGCTAGGGTTTCTCATACGCGACTAGCCTCATCACATATTGACCCACCGGGCATACATAAAGATCATATCGGCTGAGCCTCTAGCGTATACTTGTATGAACCTCTTTGCCTCATGATATCGATTAAACTCAAGACTAAATATGTGTCATCCTTTAATAGCTCAATCATTCACTCGATCCTGTAATAGATTATTTAACCTGCGATTGACTCCTCAATTACTTTTGGCATGGCCATGCACTTCCATAATCTATAACATCGAGGGACCCAGAGATATCTCTCTAAAGGAGGAGCAAATCCCATCTTGATTATTCATATCCCACTACATGTTTTATAGCATGCCCGAAGACTACTTTTATAACTATCCAGTTACTAAGTAGTGTTTGGCAGCCCCTAAGCAAGCTACTACACATGTCGGGAACCATGATAATCTCAGGTCTAAGAATTCTACACCAACACTAATATGAGACCACTGATGGTACATCACTATAGCTCTCGCAGTGTCTCATGTTGGGTCTATCCAACAACATGTTCCCCAACATGTGTCCACATTATTAATTTGGTATCTCCATACCATGATCCATAAGACATAATCATCAATCAATGAATATGCTAATCATTGAACCATATTTGTTCCATATATGATATTTGATCAGGAATCCTTTAGAAATAGTAACATACAACAAAAATAGTCTCATGAACGAATCAAATATTCGTTAATCAATAATGAGTTATCTATTTCAAGGAACAACATATAATAAAAATGTAAACATAGTATGTGATACAATCATCTCTATGATTGCCTCTAGGGCATATCACCAACACACCCATCATAGATGCAGCATCCATCGAGTGCATGTTGATCTCGCGCTGCGTCTTGGATAGACTTGAAAGAGACGACGACCTCCACATAAGTAACCGCCTCAATCACAGTCATCACCTGCTCCACACCATAGGGAACTAATACTTGGTGAAGTACCTCTGTGGTTACCGGATAGAGCACATGGCTCACCGTGATGCGAAGAACACTTGCTGTGGTTTGCTCTTTAATTTGTTACTTGGCATTTCATCGAACACTTGTTGAGCAACGGTGGAGGTGGTTGTTCCTAGGCTTGAAACAGCACCAGCAGAAGCCTGTGAGGTAGGGGGCTAGAGAGGGCGATACCTTGTCAAGGATGCGATCCATAGCAGCACTCAACTCATCAACCTTCGCCTCAAACCTCGCCATGAATGCCTCCTGCTTATGCAGCTCAACGGACTCCACCATTGATGCTTCCATTGGGTAAGGTTTCCACTGTCTTCCTCGTCTCTTTGCAGATCGAACCTTAGGCTGGAATCTCGCGAGAACCGGTGGACGAGGAGGCCGGCAACGGTGGCGGACGAGGAAGCCGGCGGCGGCGGTGGCTGTTCTGTGACTTAGAAAAATTTTCGCGCTCTTAGTGCTCTCGATGCTAGGGTTATGTGACTTAGAAAAATATTCGATCAGATCTAGATCCAGCGTGGATATCTTACTATGGGCAGTGAGTGAACATCTCAATCGGGCGTAAACAAAAGCCCGTCACAGATGAATGCATCCATGACGGGCCATATTTTAATGCCCGATAGAGATTGAGTTATCTATATCGGGCCTACACTAGAGCCCGTCACAGATGACATTTGACTCCTGTTCATCATTGACCTGAACTGAAAATAAATAACATAAAGTACTTCACAATGAAAATTCACTAATTTTTCTAAACTCACAATAGTTAACTTATTATCCCAAATAATTAAGTGAAGTACAATAATTCACTAAATTTACTAAATTCGCAATAAAAGTTATTACAAGTTCCACCAATTTACTTAAGTTTTTTTACTAATACAAAATACTTCATGTGTACAACTGGATGGGTCACAAGGTTATGCCTTCCATATGATCTGATCGAGTATATGCCACAGGCTCTTGTGGATCATCGTCAAGGTCGATTTGAGGTCATACGTGAAGATTCTGGTTGTACTTTTCTTCATCGACGACGTTGTCAACACCAACAATTCGGCGCTTGCCATCCCTCACGATGTGCATCTTCTTGTTCGCGGGGTCCTTTATGTAGAAAATTTGCACGACTTGTTTCGCAAGTACGAATGGTTCGTCGGCGTATCCAACCTTGGATAGATCTACTAAAGTGAAGCCTTCCTTGTCGACTTTAACACCAGTGCGTATATTGACCCAACGGCATCGAAACAAAGGAACCTTGAACTTCACGTAGTTCAGCTCCCAGATCTGCTCAATGCGGCCGTAGTATGTATTCGACCCAACTTGATCCTGGAAGGCATCTATACTGACTCCGCTGTTTTGTACTATGCTTTTGTCATCTTGCTGGACGGTGTAAAATGTGTATCCATTAATATCGTATCCTTGCCATGTGTCTATGGCCCAACACGGTCCCATTCCCAACAAGTGTACAGTCTCATTTGGGATATCCGTCAACATGGTGACACGATTCTTGAACCATGAGTTGAACCGAGAGTTATGTTCTCTGTTAATCCACGTCTCAGATCGACCCGTGTTCTCCTGCCGGAATTTGGCTAAGTGCTCCTCAAAGTATAGGCCAACTTCTGCCATATGTTGGAGCACAGCAAAATGAGCCTGCCCGTAGAAAGCTTGATCGGGCCTAATTCTTTTCCTCCCGATTGTGCTAGCACCTGACAACCTTCCTTCGTGACGAGACGCTGGAACTCCGATACGCTCGGCCTCGGACATGTAATGCACGCAGAACTCAATGACCTCCTCGGTCGTGTAGCCTTCAATGATGCTCCCCTCCGGTTTTGCTCTGTTCCGAATGTATGCCTTCAGAACTCCCATGTACCTCTCGAACGGGTACATTTCTCTTAGAAAAGCCAGGCCACATAGTTTTGTTTGCTTCACAAGATGAACAGGAAGATGAACCATGATATCAAAGAAAGACAGTGGAAAAAACATCTCCATGTGGCAGAGGGTATTGATAATATCGGTCTGCAACCCATCTAGATCTTCAGGATATATAACTTTCTGTCCAATGGCATTGAAAAAGGTGCACAGACGTTGGATCGTATGACGGACTTTGGGTGGAAGAATGTCTCTGATAGCAACTGGCAAGATTTGTGTCATTATGTTGATGCAAAAAACACACACTGGCCTGGGAGATCTGCTTAGCTCCAGTGCAGGTCCAAATCTTGGTGAGATGTAGGCGTGCCAGTCAGTTTGATCCTGCAACTGACAAGATACACAAACGACAGATCAAAGAACCGATCGGCCAACATAGCCGATGTAGTAATTCCAGCCGATCCTGATAACAGCTGATAGCGATAGGGTTTTGAGCTATCGGCTATGTGTTCAATGTAGATTCTGACACTTGACAAAGAGACAATCGGCTGATGATAATATGCATTAGATCAGCAATGACTTGATAAAGTGAAACGAAAGTTAGACATACTCGATCGGCTGTAGATATCAATGATACATAATCTAAATCTCAAAATATATTTAAACCGAGTGATTGGGATAGATCGGATAGGGCGCCGAGACAGTATAAATCACTTATGTCTAAAAACATTTCAAGAGAGAGATTATATATATTCATAGCATAGCCGATGAAGTGAATCTAACATAGATCCAATGCCATAAAATCCACAAGATTAGATTAAATAGTGAAACCATTATTGTCATCGGCTAAATTCAACTTATATGCAATCCTTATAAGCCGATGCAACGTCCAGATAACTCATCGGCTGAAACCCTGATGTAACCCTTATCGGCAATCAAAAGCAGGCTAGAGATTCATGGTTCTAAGCACGACTTAGTAGGTCAAACTTAACTGATGCAGCACTAAGTATGTAAAGAAACACGGTATCTAGATGATCAAGCCCTTGACTGATTTTCAGGGTGGTAGATGCCTAGGCTAATCTAATCTAGCAAAACGATTTAGCCGATACCGGCAGAAACCCTAAAACGAGAAGCAGCCGATAAAACTAAATCGAGATGCTAATACTAGATTAACATAAGACATCTGATAAATAGCCAGACAAATATATTATCCAAACCAGAGCAATCCAAGAGGTCGAATGTACTGATGCAGCCTTGAACGACGCCGACATAGATGATACAATTGCCTGAACCGACGGAACATTGGACTTACCCCTTCGCCGGAGATCGACAGCCGATGCAGCCCCGCGTCAGGTGCCAAATTCCGTCGGTTGATAAATAAACCGTAACATAGTAAAAGGTGGCGATGCGCCGAATTGTATTGATCGAGAGTTGATATTTTACAATAACCCCGGGTGTACATATTTATACCCATGGGGAGATACTAGTCCTTGTAGGACAAGAAAGAAACTTACCTAAAGATAAAAGAAAAACATAAAGTCCTTAAGGGACACTAAACACACTTTCCTAAAGATAAAAGGAAACTAACAAATATCCTAATTAATAGATACAATTGCCTTCTTCGGACTCAATCCGTACGTGGCAATCCTCATGAAGCACACCAACCGAACCCGACAATGATCCTGCCATCTCCACATCGGAATCGGCTACATCGGCTATCCTTGTCCGATTCTGTTTCAGCCAATGCACACCGTAGCCGATTTGGCTTGCAGCCGATTCATACTCTATTTTCTGTAATCGCTTATCTCCTCCAATCAGCTTCGTCTTTAACTCTGAATCCAATGCATGATTTACCAAATTTCGTCGTTAATACATGCCCCCCAGTTTTGGAGTATGGGAACTCATGCTTCAAAATTATCTTCTATGACTCCAAAATTGATCCTCTTTTGCTTCTTGCAATCGGCCTTCATGAGCCGATACCGTCTGCATTAGATGAGCTAGGCTGTCAAACTTGTGGCAAAAGAATTTACCCTTGATAGATGCTGATAACCCCTGGAATGCAAGATCTGCTAGCTGCTCATCGCTTAGATTCAAACTATAACATCGGCTGCGGACATCACGAAATCTTTGTATATATTCCATAGCCGATTCTCCTTCTTGCTGCTGCATTGATATCAAATTTGAAAGTTTCATCTCATTGACACCAGCAAAGAAGTAGTCATGAAATTGCTTCTCAAGATCGGCCCATCTTCTAATGGAATTTGATGGCAATGATGAAAACCATGTGAAGGCCGATCCAGTCAAAGACAGTGGAAAAAATCTAACTCTCAGAGCTTCCTCAGCCGATGCTTCTCCACATTGCACTAAGAATCGGCTGATGTGTTCCGTTGTAGATATATCATCTTCCCCTGAAAACTTGGAGAAATCTGGAACCTTGTATCGATGTGGCAATGACACCCTATCAAACCACTCAGGATATGGCAGCCGATACATAGAATTCTGATCCTTAGGTTTAATTCCAAACTGTTCCTCTATTACTTTTGCAATCATATCGGCCCAATCTTCTTTAGACTGATATCTTTGAACTTCTTCTGGCCGATATTGTTGATGTGGCTCTCCAGGCTGATGCTGATCTATTTGCCCCCCAAGCCAATGTCGCTGTTGCCGATGATGCTGAAATTGTTCGTCGATTTGCCCCCCAATCTGATTTGTTAAGGCAATCACTCTGGGAACTATCTTCTCGATCAAACCATGTAATGTACTCATCAAAACCCCAGACTGATCAAACAAAGTACGATGAACTGCTTCATTAATACTTTCTTGAATAATTTCATCGATCGGCTTAAGAGATTGTTCCTTCTCGGTATTGACTTCTTCTTCAGACATGTTGGGTAGAAAACTCGTCTCCCACCGGGCGTGCCAAAAGCGTGTTGATGCAAAAAACACACACTGGCCTGGGAGATCTGCTTAGCTCCAGTGCAGGTCCAAATCTTGGTGAGATGTAGGCGTGCCAGTCAGTTTGATCCTACAACTGACAAGATACACAAACGACAGATCAAAGAACCGATAGGCCAACATAGCCGATGTAGTAATTCCAGCCGATCCTGATAACAGCCGATAGCGATAGGGTTTTGAGCTATCGGCTATGTGTTCAATGTAGATTCTGACACTTGACAAAGAGACAATCGGCTGATGATAATATGCATTAGATCGGCAATGACTTGATAAAGTGAAACGAAAGTTAGACATACTCGATCGGCTGTAGATATCAATGATACATAATCTAAATCTCAAAATATATTTAAACCGAGTGATTGGGATAGATCGGATAGGGCGCCGAGACAGTATAAATCACTTATGTCTAAAAACATTTCAAGAGAGAGATTATATATATTCATAGCATAGCCGATGAAGTGAATCTAACATAGATCCAATGCCATAAAATCCACAAGATTAGATTAAATAGTGAAACCATTATTGTCATCGGCTAAATTCAACTTATATGCAATCCTTATAAGCCGATGCAACGTCCAGATAACTCATCGGCTGAAACCCTGATGTAACCCTTATCGGCAATCAAAAGCAGGCTAGAGATTCATGGTTCTAAGCACGACTTAGTAGGTCAAACTTAACTGATGCAGCACTAAGTATGTAAAGAAACACGGTATCTAGATGATCAAGCCCTTGACTGATTTTCAGGGTGGTAGATGCCTAGGCTAATCTAATCTAGCAAAACGATTTAGCCGATACCGGCAGAAACCCTAAAACGAGAAGCAGCCGATAAAACTAAATCGAGATGCTAATACTAGATTAACATAAGACATCTGATAAATAGCCAGACAAATATATTATCCAAACCAGAGCAATCCAAGAGGTCGAATGTACTGATGCAGCCTTGAACGACGCCGACATAGATGATACAATTGCCTGAACCGACGGAACATTGGACTTACCCCTTCGCCGGAGATCGACAGCCGATGCAGCCCCGCGTCAGGTGCCAAATTCCGTCGGTTGATAAATAAACCGTAACATAGTAAAAGGTGGCGATGCGCCGAATTGTATTGATCGAGAGTTGATATTTTACAATAACCCCGGGTGTACATATTTATACCCATGGGGAGATACTAGTCCTTGTAGGACAAGAAAGAAACTTACCTAAAGATAAAAGAAAAACATAAAGTCCTTAAGGGACACTAAACACACTTTCCTAAAGATAAAAGGAAACTAACAAATATCCTAATTAATAGATACAATTGCCTTCTTCGGACTCAATCCGTACGTGGCAATCCTCATGAAGCACACCAACCGAACCCGACAATGATCCTGCCATCTCCACATCGGAATCGGCTACATCGGCTATCCTTGTCCGATTCTGTTTCAGCCAATGCACACCGTAGCCGATTTGGCTTGCAGCCGATTCATACTCTATTTTCTGTAATCGCTTATCTCCTCCAATCAGCTTCGTCTTTAACTCTGAATCCAATGCATGATTTACCAAATTTCGTCGTTAATACATGCCCCCCAGTTTTGGAGTATGGGAACTCATGCTTCAAAATTATCTTCTATGACTCCAAAATTGATCCTCTTTTGCTTCTTGCAATCGGCCTTCATGAGCCGATACCGTCTGCATTAGATGAGCTAGGCTGTCAAACTTGTGGCAAAAGAATTTACCCTTGATAGATGCTGATAACCCCTGGAATGCAAGATCTGCTAGCTGCTCATCGCTTAGATTCAAACTATAACATCGGCTGCGGACATCACGAAATCTTTGTATATATTCCATAGCCGATTCTCCTTCTTGCTGCTGCATTGATATCAAATTTGAAAGTTTCATCTCATTGACACCAGCAAAGAAGTAGTCATGAAATTGCTTCTCAAGATCGGCCCATCTTCTAATGGAATTTGATGGCAATGATGAAAACCATGTGAAGGCCGATCCAGTCAAAGACAGTGGAAAAAATCTAACTCTCAGAGCTTCCTCAGCCGATGCTTCTCCACATTGCACTAAGAATCGGCTGATGTGTTCCGTTGTAGATATATCATCTTCCCCTGAAAACTTGGAGAAATCTGGAACCTTGTATCGATGTGGCAATGACACCCTATCAAACCACTCAGGATATGGCAGCCGATACATAGAATTCTGATCCTTAGGTTTAATTCCAAACTGTTCCTCTATTACTTTTGCAATCATATCGGCCCAATCTTCTTTAGACTGATATCTTTGAACTTCTTCTGGCCGATATTGTTGATGTGGCTCTCCAGGCTGATGCTGATCTATTTGCCCCCCAAGCCAATGTCGCTGTTGCCGATGATGCTGAAATTGTTCGTCGATTTGCCCCCCAATCTGATTTGTTAAGGCAATCACTCTGGGAACTATCTTCTCGATCAAACCATGTAATGTACTCATCAAAACCCCAGACTGATCAAACAAAGTACGATGAACTGCTTCATTAATACTTTCTTGAATAATTTCATCGATCGGCTTAAGAGATTGTTCCTTCTCGGTATTGACTTCTTCTTCAGACATGTTGGGTAGAAAACTCGTCTCCCACCGGGCGTGCCAAAAGCGTGTTGATGCAAAAAACACACACTGGCCTGGGAGATCTGCTTAGCTCCAGTGCAGGTCCAAATCTTGGTGAGATGTAGGCGTGCCAGTCAGTTTGATCCTACAACTGACAAGATACACAAACGACAGATCAAAGAACCGATAGGCCAACATAGCCGATGTAGTAATTCCAGCCGATCCTGATAACAGCCGATAGCGATAGGGTTTTGAGCTATCGGCTATGTGTTCAATGTAGATTCTGACACTTGACAAAGAGACAATCGGCTGATGATAATATGCATTAGATCGGCAATGACTTGATAAAGTGAAACGAAAGTTAGACATACTCGATCGGCTGTAGATATCAATGATACATAATCTAAATCTCAAAATATATTTAAACCGAGTGATTGGGATAGATCGGATAGGGCGCCGAGACAGTATAAATCACTTATGTCTAAAAACATTTCAAGAGAGAGATTATATATATTCATAGCATAGCCGATGAAGTGAATCTAACATAGATCCAATGCCATAAAATCCACAAGATTAGATTAAATAGTGAAACCATTATTGTCATCGGCTAAATTCAACTTATATGCAATCCTTATAAGCCGATGCAACGTCCAGATAACTCATCGGCTGAAACCCCGATGAAACCCTTATCGGCAATCAAAAGCAGGCTAGAGATTCATGGTTCTAAGCACGACTTAGTAGGTCAAACTCAACTGATGCAGCACTAAGTATGTAAAGAAACATGGTATCTAGATGATCGAACCCTTGACTGATTTTCAGGGTGGTAGATGCCTAGGCTAATCTAATCTAGCAAAACGATTTAGCCGATACCGGCAGAAACCCTAAAACGAGAAGCAGCCGATAAAATTAAATCGAGATGCTAATACTAGATTAACATAAGACATATGATAAATAGCCAGGCAAATATATTATCCAAACCAGAGCAATCCAAGAGGTCGAATGTACTGATGCAGCCTTGAACGACGCCGACGTAGATGATACAATTGCCTGAACCGACGGAACATTGGACTTACCCCTTCGCCGGAGATCGACAGCCGATGCAGCCCCGCGTCAGGTGCCAAATTCCGCCGGTTGATAAATAAACCGTAACAGAGTAAAAGGTGGCGATGCGCCGAATTGTATTGATCGAGAGTTGATAGATTACAATAACCCCAGGTGTACATATTTATACCCATGGGGAGATACTAGTCCTTGTAGGACAAGAAAGAAAGTTTCCTAAAGATAAAAGAAAAACATAAAGTCCTTAAGGGACACTAAACACACTTTCCTAAAGATAAAAGGAAACTAACAAATATCCTAATTAATGGATACAATTGCCTTCTTCGGACTCAATCCGTACGTGGCAATCCTCATGAAGCACACCAACCGAACCCGACAATGATCCTACCATCTCCTCATCGGAATCGGCTACATCGGCTATCCTTGTCCGATTCTGTTTCAGCCGATGCACACCGTAGCCGATTTGGCTTGCAGCCGATTCATACTCTGTTTTCTGTAATCGCTTATCTCCTCCAATCGGCTTCGACTTTAACTCTGAATCCAATGCATGATTTACCAAATTTCGTCGTTAACACATTAGCACGTGGCAATCGTGCAACTTCATTTCAACCAGTTTTAGGTCTTCCGATTTGACGTACTTACTAATCCTCGCTGAATAGCCCGATGGAACTTTAATATCTTTCAGGCATGATAACATTGCGATCTTCTCATCCTTCGACAGTGTGTGGCAAGCTAGAGAGAGGTACACTCTACCTGTCTCTGCATCTGTTATGGGCTGGAGTTCACTACGAATGTTCATTTCACTGAAATCAAGGCGCGCGTTCAACCCGTCCTTTGTTTTGCGGGGAATATTCAGCAGCAGGCCAACCAAACTCTCACACACATTCTTTTCTACATGCATGAGATCAATACAATGATGGACCTCAAGATCTTTCCAGTAAGGTAATCGCCAAAATATGGACTTTTTCTTCCACATACCCTTGTCCTTTGCCTAACTACGTTTTCTTTTCTTCCCAAACTCGTTGGTTATGTCCTTGACCAAGTTGTGGACCTCATCTCCGGACAAATCCTTGGGAGCAGGCTGAAGTTCTCTCTTACCGTTAAAAATATTCTTCTTTCTTCGAAATGCGTGACGTAGCGGGAGCCACCTCCTATGACCCATATAAACCATCTTTCGTGATTTCTTCAACCACCGGCTGCGTGTATGTTCCATGCAGTCAGAGCAACCCTTCTTTCCTTTCACGGTTTGGCCAGAAAGATTACCGAGGGCGGGATAGTCATTAATGGTGCAGAACAGTAGAACTTGTAGCTTGAAATTCTCCTGACCATACGCATCCCAAGTTTCCACACCTTCTTTCCAAAGCATCTCAAGATCGTCCATAACAGGCTCCAAGAACACATCGATATCATTGCCCGGTTGTTTCGGTCCTTGGATTAGCAAGCACAGCATAATATATTTTCTTTTAAAGCACAACCATGTAGGTTAAAGTTTGAAATAAGAACTGTCCAGGTGCTGTGAGTACTACTCATGTCTCCAAAAGGATTCATGCCATCTGTACACAGACATAGCCTCATGTTTCTGGGGTCGGCAGCAAAGTCTTTGTGTTTTTGATCGATATTCCTCCATTGAATCGAATCCGCTGGGTGTCTTAGCATACCGTCGTTTCTTCTCTCTGTGGCATGCCAACGTACTAAATTTGCCTCCTTGGAGTTTGCAAATATTCTTTTGAAACGATCAATGATAGGTAGATACCACACAACCTTCGCGGGACCACCCCGCTTTGATTTTTTTCCTTCGTCAGGACTTTTCTTATGTTTGTATCGAGAGGCCTTGCATACAGGACAAGCATCTAACTCCACATATTGCTTGTCGTACAATATGCAGTCGTTTGGACAAGCGTGAATTCTACGGACCTCTAACCCCAGGGGACACAAAACCTGCTTTGCTTCATATGTCGTCTCAGGCAGTGTGTTCCCATCAGGCAGCATGGCCTTCAAAATTCCCAAAAGCTCTGTGAAACTCTTGTCTGTCCATCGACTACTTGCCTTCAGCTTCATTAGGTCCAAGGTAGTTGATAATTTGGTGTGCTTTGCTTTGCATCCGGCGTGCAGAGGCGTCTGCGAGTCACTGACCAACCTGCTAAACTTTACAGAATCTCTCTCGTTGTAAGCTAGATCCTCAACGTCACGTAACATGTCTTACAGCAGATCATGATCAACATCAACCATTTTACCACCTAATGGAGAAGGTACAAACATGTCATGCTCATCTTCATCTTCCTGATTTTGCGCACCAGTACTGTCTGCAGCTGCACTACTTCCTGATTCCTGCTCTCCATGCTTAACCCAACATGTGTAGCCCTCCATGAATCCTCGTTGTATCAGATGAGCGTGTACGTCCATTCGGCTATCAAACATATTCTCATTCTAGCAATTTGCACATGGACAACACATGTAATCGCTGTTTCTTCTTTTCCTATCCTCCTCCGCGGCGTTTATAAAATTTAATACCCCATTTCTATACTCTTGACTATGACGTTTCACAGATTTCGCATACATCCAACTTCGATCCATTGCTACAGAAATGAAAAAAGAATCAGAGAAACATCTTATAAGATAAATACTGCTAAATTCATGAGAATTGATGAATTTTCTAAATTAATGATTATTATTTGTTACTTACCTTTATGAATTTACTGTTTTCTTTGGGAAAAAAAATAAAATTTCGCCCCCTCCAACCTCCCACCAGATTTGTGAACAGTAGGATACAGATAATCTGGCGGTTGCGGCTATTTATAGTGTGCACTAACTATCGGGCATATAAGGTATCTTTATCAGGCCTAAAAAAAGCCCGTCACAGAGGAGTGCCATCTGTGACGGGCTTTGTAGATATCTCAAACGGGCATCAAGATGGGGCCCGTCACAGATGATTGTCATCTGTGACGGGCTGCAATTACAGCCCGATGAGATATTTAAGGTTATCTCAATCGGGCCTTAAGTTGGGGCCCATCACAGATGATTGTCATCTGTGACGGGCTCCAACTACGGCCCGATTGAGATATTTAAGGTTATCTCAATCGGACCCTAGTTTAGACTCGTCACAGATATGTGTCATCCGTGATGGGCTTCAGTTTTATGCACATTTAACATGTCTCTCCGACCATATCTCAATCTGCCTCTTTTTAGGCCCGTTTGAGATGTATTCTTTGTGACGGCCCGCAAAATCCAGTTATGTTACAGCCCGTCACAGATGAGAGGATCTGCACTAGTGGATCGGTGCTCAAAAAACCAACCCTTCCCTTGGATTTACCAATCAAACAGCAAGAGAATAGATCGGAACGGCTTTGATACCAAATTGTTATGACCCGAGCTCATGAGAGATCGAATCACACAAACTAGCAGCACAATACTGTTGGCGCAGAATTTAGACCCGCCTCGCAACAAAAGACGGGCTCTACGTTTCCACGGCGGCCTGGGAGATCTGCTTAACTCCAGTGCAGGTCCAAATTGGCTTGCCTAGTCGTGCGTAGAGCGTGCCAGTTGATTTGATCTGCAATCAACAAGAAACAAGTAAACCATGTCAGAAAACAATGGTCGATCGGCCGATAAGCCGATGTCACATTGTTATAGCCCAGCCGATAGGACAAAGCTGTATCGGCTTACTCAATATAGTAAGCAAATTGAAGAGATCTAACCTCATCGGCCCATGCCAAAAGCGTATGACAAATTAATGGAATTGGTCGATGAGGGTTTCATGAGGATAACTACACTAGCTATTACTCTAGTGTAAACTTATACAAGTCAATCGGCTAACATAAATACACCAACCACAAAGAAATCTTTAAAAACACTCTGTGACCGATATGTTTATATTCGTCGATCCACATGTATAAATGGCAAACACATGCAAGAACATAAATAATCACATGCATTAGATAAGACCGGCTGAAACCCCGGCGCTATCCTTAATTACAATCGAAAACAGGCTTCGTGTTAGATCTCGAAACAGGACTAAGGTCGATAGCAACTCAAAGTGTGAATCGAGACTTAACACAAAGAAAATCAAGCCGTCGATTGCTTTTGGGGATGGTAAATGCCTTAGATAATCTAAACGAGCAAACTGATTCAACCATCATCGGCAATAAACCCTAAAACAAGTTAACTGCTGACGAGACAGAATCAGAAGACCGCGTCAAGATTAGCTAACACACGATAAACAACGATCACATCATCAGGGCTTAACGTGCCTAAAGCGACACGCTAGCTCCGACGATGTAAATCGTCGGGTACGAGTTCTTACCTTGCTCTTGGGAAGCAAGAACTCGTCAGAAGTCAGCCTCTTGCGAGGGTTGGCGATGCGCCGAAAGTAGATTAGTTTGATTGTATGATTGATTGAGAGCCTCCCTATGTACAAACTATCGGGATATTTATACCTGAGGTTACAACAGAACCCTTGTAGGGCACGATCTTATCTACAACTAACAAACAAGTCCTTGCGGCAGACTTAAGCCACAGATTAGATCTAAACTACTTAATTTACAAGATACAACTGTCTAAAACCGAGCTTTATCTCTATTTGGCAACTTCCTTGAAGCTTATTCCGGGCCCAGACCAAGCCCACGTTGACACTATCAACTCACAACCTGTATTGGCCCACGTTAACATCGAATCCGTATCGGCCGATACGCTCTTTATGGCAACACATCCACAGTCCGATATAGTTACTGGGTCCGATACGAAGCCTGGTCTGACTCCAATTCAATCTGTCTTCTCTGCTTCGGTTTCCCCTTTTCTTTCCAAGTCGATTACCAAATTTCACCGTTAACAAATACATAGATAACTCGAGATAATTTGGGAAGAAATTAGGGGATCAAGTGGAGAACAGAACTAGAAAGCTAATTTGTGACCAACCGCGCCACCGCCCCCCCCCCCCCCCCCACGGCGCGGACACATGCTGCGCGCTGTATACAAACTTTGCATATACAAACTTTGTATACATGTATTTTTTTGTTTTTTATACATATGTATACAAACTTTGTATACGCAAGTATAGAAACTTTGTATACATGTTTTTTCTGTTGTTTTTGTTTTTTTGGTTTTTTATTATGTACATATACAAAGTTTGTATACATACGCATACAAAGTTTGATAGATACAGGAGCCGTCTGATAGATACACCCTACTTAGTTTATTTTGATACAACTGTTTATTTTTCAAATAGCTTTTTGGCTTTATTTTGTACGCTTTTGCTAAGGCATATGTTTGTCTGTATTAAACCGATAGCGCATTAATGTGTTCGGTGGGCTTATTTTGTTGCTGACAAATTAACAGCATGTTTCTGAAGTTTTTTTTCCGTGTGACTTGCTATGGGCTGTTGTTAGTAAACCCAGAAACAGGTCTACTGTGTGTTGTGTTTTGTTATTTTTAAGCACGTGCCTTATGCAGTTATGCTGGGCTCTTTTTACATGTAGACTTGTTGAGATTTTTAAGATAAAAGGGCTTTTTTAAAAGTAGGGATGCAACCCAACAAGAGAAAACGCGTGCGTGTTTGGGTGCCGCGTGCAGTAGGAGCACGTGGCAGGGCAGCAGCGGATCATGAGACGTGGTGAATCCTACGGCAAGCAATTTGGACATAAACAAAAAATATTTCAGCCGGGATCACCTAGACAGTCCCTAAATTAAAATATAAAGATAATGGCTTTGTGCATCAGTGGGCGACAGTCCTACGCGCGAGGCCACGTCATCAGTCTCGTTCGTGCCTCATGCGGCAGCAGCGGTGACACTAACGGTATTTTGTTCTTTCCTAGGTTATCACTGCCACTTGCCTAAACTGGTAGCTAGCGAAGCCATTTTATTATCTACTGGTGATATAGACCTTTTTCTTTTTAAAAATAAGGTCCATAAACATGAATTAAAGAAACTATTTTAAAAATGTTTTTAGGTTTGGTGATGTTAATTTTATTTGTGCGCATCGGTGGACGATCGACCAGCCCGCGCGCGAGGCCACGACATCCCTTGTTCGTGCCTTGTGTGATAGACACTATGACAGTAACGGTTTTTTGCTTTTTTTCCTAGGTTATCACCGCCACTTGCCTAAACTGGTAACAAAGCCATTTTATTATTTATTGGTGAAAGACCTTTTTATTTTTTAAAATGAGGCCATAAACATATGAATTAAAGAAACTATTTTAAATATTTTTATGTTTGATGACATTAATTTTTAAAACTAAGTTTGACTATTCGTTTTATTAGACAAAATATATAATTAGTATTTATTTTGTTGTGACTTATTTTTGCATATTTAAATTTTTTTTTATAAAACAGCCAAACTTACGTTAAAAAGTTAACGTAATAAAGAAACAATGGGAGTATATATACTATATTCATTGGCTCAATGGAGTAATTTTTTTTACTCGAACCAAATGTATGAAATGTAATATGATGGTTGGTGACGCATGCATGTTTATGTATATATGAAGCGCTGAACACTTGAATTAATTTCACTTTCTTTTTGAAAGCACCATCGATCACGATAGTATCTTATTTTTTTCGTTTCAAAATATAAAACACAACTGAAACAATTATCATCTTCTCGTTTGAATCACTTAATAAATACAATACATATGTACCAAATAGAATTAAAAGATCTTAAACATGGATGATTTAAAAAAACAATAATTTAAGTAAAGATGAGGTAGTTGTGTATATATGTATGTCTTATACACTAGTACAGAAACGCTTTTTTCGTGCGGGCCGAAATGCATCTTCCCGTGCGGAAGGCCTGCCCTGCACGCGCGAGAAGGTCTGGGAAAAGACCATTTTCGCATGCGGGCGGCCCAACCGCACGGGAAGATCTATTATCCCGTGCGGTCAGCTTAAGCGGCCCGCACGGGACAATGGATCTTCCCGTGCGGTCCTCTTAAGCCGACCGCACGGGATAAGAAGATCTTCCCGTGCGGTTAATTAAGTAGACCGCACGGGAAGATAGTCAGCAGCATTAATTTTTTTTGTGCATATATTATTTTTTTTGCCTATATTGGCTTATCTCTCCCTCGATCCCTCTCTCTCTCAGTAATAGTATATATACACATCGCACGTATTAAGAATTAAACGTAATTAATTATTTCTTCATGGAATTAAGATATTAAATTGTACACCTCACATATATACATATCATCGCGTCTCGCAATTTACAAAAGTTCAAAAAACCACATAAAATATATACTTAATTAGAAATGCTTGTACTAGCTAGTATACATATGTTCTTTTTTCCACTCTCTAAGTCGTTTGAAAGCATCCCCCGTCGCAAGCTGGCTCTCCAGATCGTAGAAATCGCCCAAATGGTTGCAGACATCGCGGCGGATGAAGCGGCAAATATCTGCACACAAGTTTCGTATGGTTCGATCGTCGAACCTGTTCGCTACAACTGGAACGGACGGGATCTGTTTAAGAAGGAATACACATTATTATAGTTAGAAAAATTATACAAGATCTTATAATGTGTAAAAAGATATTTTCTCTAGACTTACTTCCTCAAACTTTGTAGTGTATCTCCCGTTAATTCTAAGCATCTCACATACGTAGTATCCGCATAAACTAGTCCCAGGTGGTTGCTTAAAACACTATTTTGAATAAAATTGTATACATCAATATTTTGAGTGAAACAAGTATATATAGGAAATGTCATTATAACGAACATGTAATTACCGGCCATTTTGTCTTCACGAGAAGCTTCTTCTTTTGTGAATTATTGATTGGTCCATCGTGGTCTACGTAATATCTATAAAGACAAAATAATTGTTTGAGTCAATTATGTGTCTTCGAGAGTACAACAGCCAATATTTAGTAAATGGTGCATAACAGGACTTACAAATTTAATATAATGAGAAACTCTGTAAATGTTTCCTCGCCATAGTGTGCCGGATCCAGCACTACGGCCAAGTGGTCCCGCGGATATATGAGAAAAAGTATGTAGTGATCGCTGCAAAGAAGATATGTTAATCGTAGGTGACTGTCGGTGACATGGGACCGGGGGTATCATGACTAGAGGCTTGAGTAGCCGCGGTCACCCACGTGGCCCGACACCCCCGAGGGGGTCGGGCCCGAGGGTGACGTGGCCACCCCTCCCTCTGTCTCCCCGAGGGGTCGGGCCGCTCCCGTTTCGGCCCCGAGGGCTGGGGCGCCCCGACCCCCTGTGATTTTGGCGCCACGTGTGCGAGTTAGGTGAGCACAGCAGCGCTCACCTAACCGCATTTATAGCGGATCAGACGAGCGCGCCACGCCGCATTTAATGCGGCGCAGCGCACGCTTATCCGGTCCGTGACCGGTCGCGGTGTGTGACCGGTCACAGACCGGTCAGATCGCGGGTTAGGTGGCGACAGGCGGCTTGTGGCACGCCTCGCCCCGTCCCATCAGAATGATGAGAGCCCCCTGGCTCTCGTCCCTAGCCGGAGCCGGCGTGCTAACTCCTGGAGTTGGTATGTCAGTCCTGGTCAGATCCATTCTAGACTTCAGCACAAGTATGGCAAGGAAGTCGCTTGCCGTTTAATGAAGGTTGAAACGGGCGTCCACCGGGAGAGCTGGCGAGCGGGGCAGGAGGCGTGTACCGTGCCTGTCAGAGGTCACTTCCGGCTGTAGACTAGCCCTCATTGTAAAAAGAATGTTTCTTTTCTTAGGCAGCTTGAGGCCCATGTGGTGACCCCTGGCCAGATAAAAGGAGGCCCAGGCCTAGGAAAGAGGGGGGACTCCGACGAGTACGCTCTAGAGACCGAACTCTCTTTGTATTGTTGAAGACCCTCAGATCCACCAGAACACAGGAGTAGGGTGTTACGCTTCTCAGTGGCCCGAACCTGTCTACGTCGCCCGCGTCTTATGCGTTTCCTCTCTCGCTGACGTTCCTCAGATCGAGGGCGAAGAACCTCATTTAGCGTCCCCGGCCGAACCGGCAAAGGGGGGCCCGCGCGGTCTCCCGGTGAGGAGCCCCTTGCTCCGTCATCTCCCGCCCACCCCAGAAGCAACGGCCAGGTGGAGCGCGCCAACGCGGAAATCCTCAAGGGCCTCAAAACCAAGACCTTCAACATCCTCAAGAAGCACGGCGACTCGTGGATCGAGGAGCTACCAGCGGTGCTCTGGGCGAACCGAACCACGCCAAGCCGAGCAACCGGGGAAACGCCTTTCTTCCTCGTCTGCGGCGCGGAGGCGGTCCTCCCATCTGAGCTCACCCTGAGGTCCCCTCGGGTCACCATGTATTGCGAGGCTGACCAAGATCAGCTTCGCCGAGACGACCTCGACTATCTGGAAGAGCGAAGGCGGCGCGCGGCCCTCCGAGCCGCGCGCTACCAACAGAGCCTGCGGCGCTACCATCAGCGCCACGTCCGGGCCCGATCACTCTGCGTCGACGACCTCGTCCTACGCCGCGTCCAAACGCGTGCTGGACTGAGCAAGCTCTCACCAATGTGGGAGGGTCCGTATCAAGTGATCGGCGTCCCCCGGCCGGGCTCGGTTCGGTTGGCCACGGGCGACGGCACAGAGCTGCCTAACCCGTGGAACATCGAGCATCTTCGTCGCTTCTACCCCTGATGGGGGGCGGGTGTCATGTCTCGGGCTCGGGCCAACCCCGCACCCCCCCCGGGCGTGCAGGGTTGGCCGGGGGCTACCACATGCATATACTTATCTTTTTTCTCTTCCGTATTTCAAAAAAAGCACTTTCGATTTCCTGAGGACTGTGTCTGTGCCGTCGTTTCCTTTTGAAGAATCTTGGCTTGAATTAGTACGCTCATGCTCGACCCTGCCCTCGGTGGCCCGGGCCGGCTAAAACCGCCAAATGGGGCCCAGAACCGAGCCGTGCCCCGGGGCGTGGTGAACTCCGGGGGGGAATTGGCAAAGGCCCACAATCGGGTCCCCCTAACCCTCGGTCACCGCGCTCCCGGCCTGGCCAGTCTTGACACGCGGATCTCCCCAGGCACTAGCTCCGACCCGCGCCGTTTGAGGCTGGGGCCTGGGCACGAGCCCTTGTTCAAGCCAAGACACAGAAGGACCGCGGCACAGACCATCCTCGTCTCATACGCACAACAAACATGACTGACATAGAAATTTCCTCTTTATTTGATTGCAGATTAAACCAGTCTATACAAGAAGCGAGCTCGAAGGCCTCGGAAGAAGAAGGAAAAATTATTAAGATTGGTGGGGGCCTGGGGGCTCACTCCGACGCGCCCGGGTCGCCGGCTTCGTCGTCGCTGTCGTCCGCACCGTCGTCGCCGTCCTCCTCGTCAGAGTCGAGGGCGAACGCAAGCCGAGGGGCCGTACCCTCGAAGCTGTGGACGATGTGGTCGGCGGCGTCCCGGACCTGCGCGCGCGCGCCGTCCTCGGTTCCGAGAGGGAACTCTTCCAGCACTGCCCACGGGGAGAAGTCAGGGTCCCTGGCCTGGTAGCTTGCCAGTACGAGCTCCACCGCCCCCCGGGCGAGGTCCCTCGAGGATGACTTGATCGTCTCCTCGAGCTCCTCGGGGAGCCGTTCGAGGGCCCCGGCCATCTCCGAGAGGCGCTGGGCGAGGCCCCCCTGGTTGGCGGCGTACTTCGCGTACTGCCCGCCCCAGAGGCCCGCCTGCCGCCTGGCGCGGTCTAGACGGGAGACGGCGTCCCGAAGCTTGCCGGGCCCTACCTCGCTCGCCAAGCGGAGGGCCTCGACCTTCCCGGCGGACGAGTCCAGCGCGCCCTGCAGCTCGGCGACGGTGTGTTCGGCGGCTGCGAGGCTGGCGGCTAGGTCGCCGTGGCCCGCGGCCGCCCCGCCGCTGTGCGCTCTCGCGTCC
Organism: Oryza officinalis; assembly: GCA_008326285.1. Classification (NCBI taxonomy): domain Eukaryota; kingdom Viridiplantae; phylum Streptophyta; class Magnoliopsida; order Poales; family Poaceae; genus Oryza; species Oryza officinalis. Next base: position 37,306,688 of record BDMV01000007.1, on the reverse strand, counting down.
AGCTCCTTCGCCCGCGCCTCGAGCTCAGCGGCCCGCTGGTCCAGCGCGGCCCTCTCGGCGCGGGCGCCTTCCAGATTGCGGCGCGCCTGCTCCTCCCGCGCCGCCTCGCGGAGGAACAGGCTATCCGCCAGCCGCTGCGCCGCGGCCTCGGCCTCCTCGAGACCTCGCCCCCGCTCGGTGAGCGCGTCCTCGCGGAGGCGGAGTGCGGACTCCTCTTCGGCGGAGGCGGCCTCGTGCGCCGCCAGCGTTGCCTCCCGGGTGGCGACGGCGGCCTCGCGGTCCGCCAGGGCGCTCTCCTTCGCGTCCAGGGCGCGGGCGCGCTCCTCCAGCGCTGTGACGCGAGCCTCAAGGGCCTCTTCGCGCTAGCGGGACGCCGCCTCGTTCTCCGCCGCCTGCCGTTCCCGGGCGGCGACGGCGTCGAGGACTCCCCGGGCGGCGTCGAGCTTCCCCTCTAGCTCCGCCGCCCGGCTCCCGTATTGGAGGCGGAGGTCATCCCGCGCCTCGTCGAGCACGGCGGTGGCGATGAGGGCGGTCTCCCGCTCCTCCTCCACCTCCCTGGCGATCTTCGCCAGGTCCCTACGACGGGCCTCGAGCTGTGAGGCGTGCCGGCGGTGTGCCTTGCGGCCCGCCTCCACCATGGCCTCCACCGAGCGCCGCCCCTCCTCGACGCGCGCCCACGCCGCGTCGAGCTCCGCCCGCTCCGCCTGCAGGGCCTCCATCTAGGCACTTAACCCGTCCAGCACCGTGCTGTTCGCGGCGGCCAGGGCCTGCAGGAGGGGCTCCACGCTCAGCGGGGCAGCGGAAGGCAGAGGGGAGAGCTGCCTCGGTGTGGGTGCCGCGCGGCTCGGCCCGCCAATCGGCGTGCCGGACTCGGGGGCGTCCCCCGAAGCTGGCTCGTTCCGAGCGTCGCCCGACGCGTCGGGCCCGAGCGGCGCACCCGCGGCCTCGTCGTGGGTGGCCTCGGAAGTCGTTGTCGCCTCGGGCGGAGTCGGGTCGGGGGCTTGGCAGGCTGCCTGGCGTGCACGCGCCGCCTCTGCCTCCCGGGCGGACTCCCCGGCCCGGCGGAGTCTGGCCTCCTCCCGAGCGGCCTCCTCGGCCTGGCGAACCCGGGCGGCCTCCTGGGCAGCCTCCTCGGCTTCCCGGAGGCGGTCCGCGGCTTCCCGCCGGTCAGCCTCCCGCCTCCGGGCCTCCGCGGTCGCCGTCTCCTCGGCCTCGGACCGGCCGGACTTGGAATGGCGTGGGGGGCGCGACGGGATCTCGCTGAGGCAGAAGAAAAACCAGAGACAAAAAGAAACGGGTGAGTGAAAACTCGCCTTGGGAGATGGGGGTGTGAATACGGCCGCAGTGGGCATGGGAACGAACCTGCGGGGAGGTCGGCTGAACGACCACCTCGGGGGCGAGATGAGGCTCCCCCGGCATGGCTCGGTCCCCCCCATCTTGCGGAGCCGTTTCTTCCTTCGCTCCCCCTCGGGCTGCGGCGTCGGCACGGCACCCTCTGGGCGCCTGCTGTTGGCACGCACCGCCCCGCCCCCTCGGGGAGGAGATGGGGGAGGAGTACCTCCCTGCTTCCTCTTCCCCCTGGCGTCGGCAGGGCGGCTGCCCCCCGGGCCCCCGTCGCGGGGCCCAGAAGCACGACCCCCTCCCGGGGTAGATTGTTCCCCCCTGCGGCTCCCGCCCGCGCCATCGTGGCCTCGGGGGGCCCGCTCCCCCGACGCCCCGACCGCCTGCATGATGGCCAGGATGTTGGCGCGCTCTGGGTCGCAGCAGAGGGGGAGGACCCCTTGGGGGATGAGGGATGCCTCCACGGAGCTGAGATTCAGCACCCGTTGGACTACCATCCTGAAGTCCTTAGGGTCCCAGTCCCATTTGCGCCCCCGGTGGGTCCTTAGGTGGTCCTCGGGCCCGGTGTACTCCCAGGCGCCCCTGGAGCGGCGCGATCCGGCGACGGAGGTAATCGCCGAACACCATGGCCCCCGTGAGCCCCTGAGATCGCAGACCCGCCAGGCAGTCAAGGACGGCGTCGTAGCCGTCCCCCAGATCCACCGCCGCCCGCCAGCTGGAGGCCTGCGCCGGGGGCTGGCTCGGAAGTCGGAGGCGCGCTTCGCCGGCGAGGGGGGTGTAGAACCAATCGCTCTTCCAGTCGTCCCACTTCTTGCGGAGGACGCGAGGAATGTAGCGGTTCAGCACCTGCCCCCGCGGCTGGAAGTAGCAGCCACCGACTGCCATCGGCGGCGACACCGGCTGCACGGTGAAGAACCACCGGAACAGCCGGAGAGACGGGCGCACCCCGATGAACATCTCGCACAGGTGCGCGAAGATGGCCAACGTCATTATCGCGTTGGGGGTGAGGTGCGCCATCTGGAGATCATAGAACTCCAAAATATCCATGAAGAAAGCAGAGAATGGCGGGACCAGCCCCGCCATTGCGAAAGAGAGGAAGAAGACGGACCGCCCCGGGTAGTGTGGCGCCGGGCGTCCCTCGCCCAGCGCGACCACCTCCCGGCCGGTGGCAGATTCCGGCATGAATCGGCGCGGCAGCCCGGCCTGCCTCTCGCTCGTGATGCGGGAAGGCGGCAGCACGCTACCGTCGAGCGGTGCGGAGCCCCGTGCCATGGCGCCGGCGGAGGAGGAGCTTGAGAGCGAGCGCGTGCGGCAAGGGTAGGGCATAGGAAACGAAGAGTTAGGGCACCAGTGGCGAAGGCAAGGGGAAGAGTGGCGAGAGGGAGGAAACGAATCCCTTCCTTGGCGTCTTTATACCCTTGCCAGCGCTATGCCCGGCTCCTCGCTTCCTGCGCCCACTACCTCGCCCCCTCGTTTCTCGCGCCCACGCCTCCACTAACCCCACTCGCCCGTTTGCGGCGCACGCGGCAGACGTGCGGCCGTGGCGGTTGAGATGGGGCAGATCGTGCGCGCATTAACTACGCTCGCCGACCGTGAAAAACGCCATCATCATATCCCCAGGCGAAACGAACCGGCTCGTCCCGATTCACGCGCTGCTCGAGTAATGTAGCGGTCTTAAAGAGGCCGCTCATTATTATCGGTCAGTTTTCTCTTGCCGATGCGCGCGATTCGCGACCGTTGGGTTTCTGCCCGCCTGTAGGGACCGGCCCCACCTGTCACCGGGCCTAAGGAGTGGCGTCACGCCCGAGCGCTGCCCTCGAGGGGGGCGGTCGCCCTGGCGTAAAGCCGGGGGCTACTGTCGGTGACATGGGACCGGGGGTATCATGACTAGAGGCTTCTGTAGCCGCGGTCACCCACGTCGCCCGACCCCCTCGGGGGGGTCGGGCCCGAGGGTGACGTGGCCACCCCTCCCTCTGTCTCCCCGAGGGGTCGGGCCGCTCCCGTTTCGGCCTCGAGGGCTGGGGCGCCCCGACCCCCTGTGATTTTGGCGCCACGTGTGCGGGTTAGGTGAGCACAGCAGCGCTCACCTAACCGCATTTATAGCGGATCAGACGAGCGCGCCATGCCGCATTTAATGCGGCACAGCGCACGCTTATCCGATCCGTGACCGGTCGCGGTGTGTGACCGGTCACAGACCGGTCAGATCGCGGGTTAAGTGGCGACAGGCGGCCTGTGGCACGCCTCGCCCCGTCCCGTCAGAATGATGAGAGCCCCCTGGCTCTCATCCCTAGCCGGAGCCGGCGTGCTAACTCCTGGAGTTGGTATGTCAGTCCCGGTCAGATCCATTCCAGACTTCAGCGCAAGCATGGCAAGGAAGTCGCTTGCCGTTTAATGAAGGTTGAAACGGGCGTCCACCGGGAGAGCTGGCGAGCAGGGCAGGAGGCGTGTACCGTGCCTGTCAGAGGTCACTTCCGGCTGTAGACTAGCCCTCATTGTAAAAAGAATGTTTCTTTTCTTACGCAGCTTGAGGCCCATGTGGTGACCCCTGGCCAGATAAAAGGAGGCCCAGGCCTAGGAAAGAGGGGGGACTCCGACGAGTACGCTCTGGAGACCGAACTCTCTTTGTATTGTTGAAGACCCTCAGATCCACCAGAACACAGGAGTAGGGTGTTACGCTTCTCAGCGGCCCGAACCTGTCTACGTCGCCCGCGTCTTATGCGTTTCCTCTCTCGCTGACGTTCCTCAGATCGAGGGCGAAGAACCTCATTTAGCGCCCCCGGCCGAACCGGCAAAGGGGGGCCCGCGCGGTCTCCCGGTGAGGAGCCCCTTGCTCCATCAGTGACATCGTACTAAAATATCAGTAGTACGGAAGAATATTACGTACCGCAGTGCATAAGGGACCAAGAGGACAGTTTTGTCTTTGTGCGCGATCATCGCTTTGCCCAAGTACATTGCTACGCTGACCATCTTTTTCTTGTGCATTTTTTCGACGACCTCTTTTTTCTCGGACGTCGTTTTACCTTTGAGCTCATCGGAATCTGCACGAATATTCACCGTGTGTTCCGTCCAGCAAACCCTTGTTGGGTTGATGTATCCTACTGGATGGTTGGCCTTTTCGGCGGCGTGGAATTGCATCCTACGTAATGCAGCAGGTAATTTATCAGAAGTTAGTTAGCAAATGAATTCATTTATGACATTAAATACGATTGACTTATAGGCAAAACGCAGCAACGATATTTATATCCAATTTGTCCAGCTTGAATAATGCGTGAAGGTCGTGGAAATCGATTACCAGCATCCCATTTGGTCCACTGATGAAAGCGTTATCCGGGACCTTCACAGTAATCATTTCCAGGCCCTTTTTAGACGCCTTTAGATACCAGTCATGCATAAGCCTCATTTCCCAAGACAGGCCTTGCATGACGTGCGGCGACAGGAACGGCTTCCCGTACGCGTACTTTGTTGGCATTTCATCGGAAGTCCAGTTTTGCAGGTCCTCCATTTGATTTTTTACCGATTTTTGGGAATCCGACAACTGTGGAGTTTCGTCCTTCTTGTCAGTCGGCGCTCTCTCCCTGAAAGCCTGGAACACTAACTTTTCCTCGTACACGGCCATTTTTTTCTTATCATAAGTTGACCTAATCATTGTTGGGATAAGCTGACGAGGTTCAAGCTTGGTCGGACTTGGAAGACTTGTGCTTCTCAAGAGAGGCCTTTCAGGTAGCGCCAATGCTGACTGTGGTGTCGGAGGAGGTTGTTCTGCGTGGACTTCAGGGGCTGACAGATGTGGCGAATACGGACCTTCTGCTTTAGGGGACGAGGGAGGTAGGGAAGCAGGCCGATTAGGTGGAGGAGGTGGGGAAGCAGGCCGATTAGGTGACGAATCTTGCCCTGGTGGCCCTGGTGGAGAAGGCGGTGCAGGCGGGCGTGGGGTTGAAGCCGGCGGGCGTGGGGTTGAAGGCGATGGACCGACCAGCATGATATCTCGTCGATGCCATAGTATAAACTGATTCACAGCATCCCCAAGCAATTCTACCCCTTCCGGTGTTGGAATATCTATCTCTAAACTAGTATGCTCTGCATGCACCTTGGCCACTTGCACCCTTGCATATTCTTCAGGAATTAGCGTGTTTTCAATTTGACGCCCTGGTATCGCAAGTCCTGTACCCACCTCCTTTCTCTTCTCGGCCCTTCCTATTGGCACGAGCAGGCTGCACGGCATCAGGGCAGTTATGTTATCTACTGGATAAGGTGTGGTTTCTACTGACCCGACACTGCTTGGCACCTGTACTGTGGGTTCTTCGGATTGCTGGAACAAATTTGGGAAGGCTTGACGATTTTGAGCAACAAGAGAGTAGAAATGTCGTTCAACTTGTTTTGCTATCTTCTCTTCCAATTTCTGTTTGTACCTGTCCCATTTCTTGTAACCCGTAGCTTCCTCTGGAAACCCTTCCTTCCAGCTCGTCCTTGACGATAGACCCCTCACTCGTCTGGAATGTTCGGGGTTGCCTAATGCAGCTGTTAGTTGATCATTTTCCCTCTTGGCAATGAATTCCCCTATTTTCTCTTTTTCCGCAATGTCCTTCAGACTACTGGTCACACGCTCGATATCCGGATCCTCGAAACGGATCTCTCCCTCGTCGGTGACTTGCCCCGTGCTCCGTGCCCAAACCCAGTTTTTGCTTCTTTCCTTTAGTGCATCTACAAGCAGGGGCTTGCCTTGGGCGGCAAACTTCTCTTCGGTTGCTCGCCACTTCTCTACGTGGCCATCGTAGCCGCTCGAGCCCAACCAGTGCGGGTATTTATTCCTTTTAGCTAGAACGGACATCTTTTTCCTCCGCGCTAAGGCTTCCGGGCTTGTCATCTTTGCCACGAAGGTGTCCCATTCGGCGGGCGTAATACCACCGTAATCGGCGAATGGAGTCTTGTTCTTTTGCACGCAGTGAGTGTTCATGTCCGATTTCCACTGCCTCCACCGATGCGCCATCGTTTTTAAGGCAAACTCTTTTCCCAGAACCTCTGAACCAGGCGGATATACAAGCCACTTCTGTAACTCGTTCCACATGAAGTTCTTCATGTTGTCATCCACCTGCTCCCAGGAATCTACATTTAAAGGGTCGTGGGTTCTAGCCAATACACCGCAAGTGCTGCTGAATTTTGTCATTGCTATCTTGGGCTCTAGTGGCTTCCCATCCTGGTTTAGAGAGGTGATATAGTACGTCTCCTTCGGAGGTTGGTTCTTACTTCTCTGACCACGTCTTCTCTTTTGACCAGGCGTTTCTCCGATGTCGGTTCCTACCGGACCGGACGTTGCTGTGTCCGTCTCGCCTTCGGCTATGACAGCAGACTTGGCAGCCTTTCTTTTTGATTGGCGTCTTATTTCCATCTGTACGTACATCAGAAAAAGTTAAACGCGACCAAGATGGAGACGGATTAGTTTAAAACACTATGGCTCGACTTACTGCTTGCTTCATAGGAATGTAGTCGGGATCTTCTTCAACCGGTGGTGCTGGCGTAACTTCGATATGGCACATCAGATCGCTTGGTGTCTACCATGTGCCTTCGCTCGAAACCTCTTGCGTTGGTTCGACGTTGGGTGCATCGGAGGGAGCTTTCTCGGTCGCCATTTGATCTACGGTTGGTCGTAACACAATTAAATGACACCACAGAGCAAAAATCAAACAAAGTACTAACTTATTGACATATGTTTGTTTAGTTTTGTTTTTTACATTAAATTTTACATTGAAATATGGTTTTAGCAGTGGCTTTGGCGACTGTTGGATTACATGATGAATTACATGTTTTCTAGTCATGGTCCGGACATGTTAAATGCACGTACACTATACAACATAATGGTGTAATATTACTCATCGCCGGGATACGGATTCTATCTAATCGACATATGTTTATTTATTTATTTATTTATTTATTTATTTATTATATGCATGTCAACTAAACAGTTATAAAAAAATTAATAATAATCAGTTAGATTAATGTAATAATCGGAGGGAGCTTTCTCGTTCGACATTTGATCTACGGTTGGTCATAACACAATTAATCTTAAATAAAGTAGACCAATCAATCATAAATCCGATGTACTCCTACCTACAGATCGAGCTTTTTACAAATTCAACAAAAAGGAAAGGTTATTTAATCTTTAGGCATATTTTAGGAGGTAGTTTTGTCAAATTCTTTTCATCCAAATTAAAGGGTACATATTCTAAGATGAAAAGCAGTGGCTTCAAAATTTTGGGATAAACCATTAATTTACTAGAAATTTTACAAGTCCTAGGTACAAAATAAGTGTTTTTGTGTTACAATTTTAGTTACATTTTCTGTACAGAAGTGGGCAAAATTTATTTTACAAACTTAAAGAGCACAAATTTAGGAAGACACAGAAATTTAGTTCACTCAAAAATGAGCTCAAATGAATTAGTTATGTATTTTTAAAGTTTGCCTATTTTCCTGTTTTTTTTGTAAATTTCTATGGACTGCACTTTTGCAAAACGATCCCTGGGATTTTCCAAAACTTGCAACACCGTCCAGCTTCTTCTCCAACGCAGCAGACACAGAAACAACCATGGCTGAGCTCGATCTCAAGCTCAATAAGAAAAAGTGACATGAACCGTTATTATAATTACATTATTTGGAAGAAAATCCGATTGCTAGAGTGACATGAGTTCGATTATTTTACAACTTCAAAGTGAACATCCACACTAAATTAATCAAAATTCAACACTGTATTTCCTTTTCTATTGGAAAATTGTTGCTAGAGAACCCGTCAATTATCTGCAATTTAAAAGTGAACATCCACAATAATTCCATAAAAAATTGTTCTACCAAAATAATTCCATAAAAAATTTTCATGTCAACAATGGGATTCAAACCCAACCGCAGTGGAGGAGGCGCCGCGGTGGAGCGGCAGCGGTCGGTGGGGGCGGCGGCGGAGGAGGCTGCTGCGCGCGGTCGAAGGAGGCGGCCGCGGTGGAGGCGGCGGCGGCGGCGGTCGGTGGAGGCGGCCGCGGTGGAGGCGGCGGCGGAGGAGGCGGCCGCGGTCGGTGGAGGCGGCGGCGGCGGTCGGTGGAGGCGGCCGCGGTGGAGGCGGCGGCGGAGGAGGTGGCCGCGGTCGGAGGAGGCGGCTGCGGTGGAGGCGGCGGCAGCGGCGGTCGGTGGAGGCGGCGGCGGAGGAGGCGGCTGCGGTGGAGGCGGCGGCAGCGGTGGTCGGTGGAGGCGGTGGAGGAGGCGCCGGCGGTGAGGAAGGCGGCGGTCGGTGGAGGCGATGGTCGCAAGAAATTTGGACAGCCTGTCGGCGCTAGATCTAGGGTTCGTCGGGACTTAGAAAATTTCGGCACCTGCGCACCCTTATATAGGCGGAGATCATCACGTGCGGGCGGCTTAAGCGCCCGCACGGAAATA